>ML675627.1:4225022-4342333 GCA_007922155.1 Mesoclemmys tuberculata | reverse complement strand
TGTGTAAATGGGGGTGGCCGGTCACGCAGCGGGAAGGGATTTGGGGAAGGAGTGGTGATGTGGGAGCAGCAGGATGGGAAGACTATCTTTTGGGAGGTCATGTTTTCAATAGGTTTGCATGGTTAGGGCTAGATGTGAGGTGAGCAAGGTGAAGGCCACGGTTCTAACTAGTGCTGGAGAGGGGAGAACGGATTTTAGACAGTGACACGAACGTTAGCACGCAAGAATGGCCAGACTGGGTCAGACCCATGGTCCGTCTAGCCTGGTATCCTGTCTTCCGACAGTGGTCAGTGCCAGGTGCTTCAGAGGGAATGAACAGAAAAGATAAAATTCAAGTGATCTATCCCCTGTTGCCCATTCCCAGCTTCTGGCAAACAGAGACTGAGAACACTTCAAAGCATGGTTTTGCATCCCTGCCCATCCTAGCGAATAGCCATCCTCCATGAATTTATCTAGTTCATTTTTGAACCGTGTTATAATCTTGGCCACAACATCCTCCAAAGACCCTGCTGCCTATTAATTTCATTGTGTGACCCCCTGTTTTTGTGTTATGAAAAGGAATAAATAACACTTTTTATTTACTTTCTCCACACCAGTCATGATTTTATAGACCTCTTATCATATCCCCCCTTAGTCGTCTCTTCTCCAAGCTGAAAAGTCCCAGTCTTATTAATCTCTCCGCATAAGGAAGCTGTTCTATGCCCCTAATAATTTTTGATGCCCTTTTCTGTACCTTTTTCAATTCCAATACATTTGTTTTTGAGGTGAAGCAACCAGATCATCATGCGGTATTCAAGTTGTGGGCATACCATGGATTTATATACAGGCAATATTTTCTGTCTTCTTATTTATCCCTTTCCTAATGATTCCTTATATTGTGTTAACTTTTTTGACAGCCACTGCACATTGAGTGCATGTTTTCAGAGAACTGTCCATAATGATTCCAAGATCTCCTTCTTGCGTGGTAACAGCTAATTTAGAGCCCATCATTTTATATGTATAGTTGGGATTATGTTTTCCAACGTGCCTTACTTTGCATTTATTAGCATTGAATTTCATCTGCCCTTTTGTTGCCCGGACACCCAGTTTTGTGAGATCTCTTTGTAACTCTTCACAGTCTGCTTTAGACTTAACTATCTTGACTAGTTTTGTATCATCTGCAAATTTTGCCACCTCACTGTTTAGCCTTTTTTCCATATAATTTATGAATATGTTGAACAGCACTGGTCCCAGAACACACCCTTGGGGGACACCACTAATTACCTATCTCCATTCTGAAAACTGACCATTCATTCTTATCCTTTGTTTCTTGTTTTTTAATCAGTTACTGATCCAGGCTAGGACCTTCCCTCTTATCCCATGCCAGCTTACTTTGCTTAAGAGCCTTTGTTGAGGGACTTTGACAAAGACTTGATAAAAATCTTGGTATATGCTATATCTACTGGATCACCCTTGTCCACATGCTTGTTGATAACCTCAAAGAATCCTAGTAAATTGATGAGGCATGATTTCCTTTTATAAAAACCAAGCTGACTCTTTCCAAACAAATTGGGTTAATCTATGTTTCCGATGATTCTGTTCTTTACTAGTTTCAACCAATTTGCCTGGTACTGAAGTTAGGCATACGGGCCTGTAACTGCCAGGATTGCCTCTGGAGACTTTTAAAAAAAATTGGTGTCACATTAGCTATCTTCCAGTCATCTATTACAGAAGCTGGTTTAAGTGATAGGTTAAATAGTGCAGTTAGTTCTTTAATTTTGCATTTGAGTTCCTTCAGAACTCTTGGGTGAATCCCATCTGGTCCTAGGTGACTTATTACTGTTTAAAATTTATCAGTTTATTCCAAAACCTTCTCTAATGATACCTGAATGTGGGACAGTTCCTCAGATTTGTCACCGAAAAAGGATGGCTCCAGTTTGAGAGACTCCCTCACATCCTCAGCTGTGAAGATCAATGCACAGAATTCATTTAGTTTCTCTGCAATGGCCTTCTCTTCCTTGAGTGCTCCTTTAACATCTCAGTTGTCCAGTCACCCCACTGGTTGTTTATGATTTTCTGCTTCTGATGTACTTAAACATTTTTTTGGTGTTATTTTTTGAGTCTTTGGCTAGTTCTTCAAATTCTTTTTTGGCCTTTTTACACCTCTCTTGCCAGAGTTTATGCTCCTTTTTCTTTTACTCAATAGGACTTAACCACTACTTTTTAAAGGATGCCTTTTTGCCTCTGCTTCTTTTATTTTGTTTTTTTAGCCACAGTGGCACTTTTTTGGTCCTCTTACTATGTGTTTTAATTTGGGGGAATACAGTACATTTAAATCTATTATGGTGTCTTTAAAAGTTTCCATGCAGCTTGCAGGGATTTTCCTTTTGGCACTGTACATCTTAATTTGTTTGACTAACTTTCTCTATTTTGTGTAATTCCCCTTTCTGAAATTAAATGCTTCTCTGGCGGGCTGCTCTGGTGTTCTCTCCCCAGCTCCAGCGCTCCGGGATGTTAAATTTTATTATGTTATGGTCACTGTTACCAATGGTTCACCTCTATATTCACCTCTTGGGGTAGATCCTGTACTCTACTTAAGACTAAATCAAGAATTGCCTCTCCTCTTGTGGGTTCCAGGGCTAGCTGCTGCAAGAAGCAGTCATTTAAGATGTCTTTCTTGGCATCTCTGCATCCCGTCCTGAGGTGACATATACCCAGTCAATATGGGGATAGTTGAAATACCCCATTATTGTTGAGCTTTTTTATTTTTAAATAAATCTAATCTCCCTGAGCATTTCACAGTCACTATCACTGCTCTGGTCAGGTGCTCGGTAGTATAACCCTACAGCTATAGTCTTATTATTCAAGCGTGGAATTGCTATCCATCGAGATTCTGTGGCACAGTTTGGTTCATTTAAGATTTTTACTTCATTTGATTCTACGCTTTCTTTCATTCCACCAAGTTTCTCTGATGCCTATTATATCGGTAACCTCATTAAATACGAGGCACTCAAGTTCACCCTGTTCAGTATGTAGACTTTCAGCATTTGTAAATAAGCACTTAAAAATTGTCACGTTTTAGCTGTCTACGATTATGGAATGGGACTCTTTTTCATTGTTTCTCATTGTTCTGACTGTTTCTCTTCATATCCTACCAGTGTTCTATCGTCTTCCATCTTGTCCTCCTTCCTAGGATATAGAGAATCTCCATTAATAGATCCTCCCCAAAGGATCTCTCTGTCTGAACCTCGTGCTGCTCCGTACCTGTTGGCTTTTCCCCAGCCCTTAGTTTCAAAACTGCTCTATGACCTTCTTAATTTTACATGCCAGCAGTCTAGTTCTGTTTTGGTTTAGGTGGAGCCCATCCTTTCCCAAAAGGTTCTCTAGTTCCTAATAAGTCTAAATCCCTTCTCCTTACACCATCATCTCATCCACGGATTGAGACCATACTGTTCTGCCTGTATAACTGTCCCTGCATGTGGAACTGGAAGCATTTCAGAGAATGCTACCACGAAAGCTCTGGGCTTAAATCTCTTACTTAGGAGCCTAAATTTGGTGTCCAGGACCTCTCTCCTATCCTTCCCTATGTCACTGGTTCCCACATGTACCACGAACACGGGCTCCTACCCAGCACTACACCTGAGTCTGTCTAGATGTTTTGAGAGATCTGCAACCTTTGCACCCAGAAGGCAAGTCAGCTTGTGGTTCTCCCAGTCATCGCAAACCCAGCCATCTATGTTTCTAATGGTCGAATCCTGCGTTACTATTATCCGCCTCTTCCTAATAACTGAAGTTCCCTCCCCCCAGAGAGGTGCTGTCAATGCGAGAGGATACCATGACATCATCTAGTAAGAGGGTCCCAACTATGGATCATTTCCCTCTGCTCCAGTTTGCTGTTCTCCTTCCCTGAGATTTTCATCCTCTTCAACAGTTTAGAGGCTGTCAGATCAGGGATGGGACCGTTCTACTGCGTCCTGGAAAGTCTCATCCATGTATCTCTCTGTCTCCCTTAGTTCCTCTAGTTCAACCACTTTGGTCTTCAAAGTTCATCCGCTGTGTCTGAGGGCCAGGAGCTCCTTGCACTGAATGCACATATATGCTACCTGCCCATACAGCATTCAGTGCAATAAACTGGATAGCCCCCACTCTGTTGCTGGACTTCTGCCGGCATGCTCTTCTGACTCCTGCCGCTCTTTCCTTTACTATTGATTTGTTTTTATCAGGGGGTGTTTATTGCCTTAAGTTTAAAGAATGTTAATGACATGTATCTAGCCCTCCCCCCACTCTCCCACTAAACTCCTTTGCAAAACTCCCATTAGCTGCTCCTGTTACTAGTTCCCATTGAAAAATATTGGGATCAGTAAATGCTTGAATGTGTGGGGATGGAGGAGCAAAAGATACTAAGGGTGACCTGGCGGAGAGGGGTGGGAATGTTGCGGCTGTAAGGTTTTGCTTTGGGACAGGCTTTTTTCAAGCCTTCTGTAGTTGGAAGCAGGTGTCCTGTCTAGTGAATTTTGGGTAGAGGATGGTGAGGAGGGCATAAGCTTCTAATAATTAGACATCATCTTGAAAATTAGTTTACTAACCTCCCACTCTCAATCTCTGCTTTATAACTTTTCCCCAGAAACTCTGGAAAAAACGGTGCTTGGTTGTGTGCACTTTTACATGTTTTTCTGTAGAAGTCACCTCTGGGCTGGAGAGAAGTGTGAAATCTTGTTCCTTCCTGCACCCTCCCTCTCCATTATAGCCAGATACTATCCTCACGTCATAGTTCTGGCAGGGACTGAAGCATTTCTCGTCAGGCTAAGGGTGAGATGCATCAAGAAGTTGGAGATAAAATGTTGTAATCTGAAGCTGTGGCCCGTTCCCCAGGGCCTTGCCTGTAGTTGTTTAGACTCGTCATTTGGCTTCTCTGATGATGATCTGATGATTTTCTTTTTATTCTACGCTTTTCTTTTTGTCCTGTCTTTCTTTAAGGAGCTGTGATGTGATAGAATGTTCCATGTTGTACTGATTATTTTTAAACTCACACTTCTGGGTCTGATTTCCACAATCCCTCCAAGGAGTGTTTGTATAAAATGTTTGTTCTTTGATAAGTATAGCAAACCGTCACGTTTGATGTGAGGATTCCAGTTTGACAGTATGTACATACAGGCAGAATGTGCAGATTTCACCGCAAACCCCAGAATCTGTCTGAATGTTGTTCTTGTAACTGTTGTTTTATAGGTTTTTATTTTTATCTGTTTCACAAAAAGTATGACTAATTGCAAAGCCTTGGATATGGGTACAATTACTATCCTGATGACGATACAGGTTAATAGATTCTTTGTTCCCTTATTAAATATCCTCTTTTTTTGGTGGTTCTCCTTCAACAGGAAAAACTCTTTGCCTACTGTGTGAAGCTGCTGACTTTTTCTCTGTCCTATGTGTGTAAAGGAAGGAGGTTTAATGGCTTTAATGTTATCATTGCAGCTTTTCGTTCACTCTCTGTGCTTGTTTCTGCAATTCTGGAGTCCATGTTTCATCCTTTTCTTTTTCCTTTGTGATGCAGTTTACAATTTCGCAGCAGAGATTCCTGCTGCATTGTTTAATCTGGAAGACATGATATTTGTCTATGTAGTCATGGTCTGTTTTCTATAAAGAATCACCTGATTTCATATGTGGCTTTGTAATGTTTAGAAAGGTAAATTATACCCACTTGGAATCTTTCAGCTATACAGACTAACTGCACATTATTCATAACTCTGGCCTGATGGGAACCAGTTTTATACATGTAAATGAAAGTAGTTTTTTTTAGTCTCTCCCCCCCCCCAACCAAAACAAAAAACCCAAACAAACTCCACATGGTGGTGATCTGTTCTGAGTAGCTCATGGAATGCTAATATTTACAGACTGCTATACTCAGATCCCTCATGTTAAAGGGTAGAAGAGCATTATTTTAAAAATATATCTTTAAAAATCAGTTAATTTCCTCATGTTACCAAACATTGAGATTAAAACTGATATTTCTAAAACTCTCTTTTTACTTTGCACTATTTTTTTCTGCAATTTCATTTTTCTTTTGTAATAAAAAGTGTTCAGTTTCTTCTTTGTTTATAGCTGCTTTTTGGTTTGTGTGCATTAACTGTTGAGCTTAGAATTGTAGTGGTATAGGGGACTATTTAAATCCAAACAAATCTGTTTTCTTTAAAAATATTGCAAACATTTATCTTGCTATCAGGTTTATGTAAAACCTTCTCATTTTTTACAAAACCAGAATTTCTGTATTTAATCTGCCTGCCTGCCTGCGCCTTCAAATGAGCAAATGTGTATAAACTTTCTGACTGATAACATTGATCTTTGAATATGGTCACAGGATCAGTGTCTGCTTCTGAAACGTAATTGTGTCTGCATTTGTGTAGTGGCAGGAAACCCTTGTTCTGTGACATTATAAGATTATAGTTTGGTCACAATGCAGAAATCTTAACATAGTGCAGACATAATCTCTGCCTGTGCTATAGGCAAATGGTGCTGGAATCCTGCTAGCAACGGGGGCTTGTCTGCACACGTTTTTGCCTTGCTTAGTTACACTAGTTTTTGTATATGTTAAAAGGGGTACAGTCTCCTAGTGTGGACACTATTAGAGTGGTATAGAAGTGCTTATATCAGTGTAGCACCAGGGAATAAACAACACTGATAGAACACTTCATCTCCTTATAATTGTGTCCACTTTATATCAGGTTCTACATTGATTATAGTTAGAATAAAGACTGTCTGGAGACCAGCCCTAGTTATATTTAAACAGCCATTTCTAGTGGGGTTTTGATTCCTGTGTGGACAGTGGCTTTCATTGCAGTGAATTGTTTTCAGAAGTCCTTCTGTAAATATTAGCAAGCAAGTACTCCTTCAGAAGGACAAGGTGGTTGCTAACAAGCTTCAGATTGATGAATGAAGTGCGTGTACTGTGGACGTTGTCATACAGGTCTAATGTGTGTCTAGTTCAGCACTTCTGTGCTGAGCATTACAGAAAAAACAAAAATAAGAGTTCCTGAAGTACATTTACTTGTGTCTTGTCCAGTCTAGTTTAAAAATTGCCAAGATATGAGATTTTCCCAGCTTCCTTTGGGGAAACTATTCTCCTGCCTAATAGGTCCTGCTATGATAGCAGTTGAGTATTTATTTGTAAGAGACCCCTTTCAGGGTCCTTACAGCTATCAAGTTATGCAGTAATTCGGCCTTCCTCTGCCTAATTCTGGACTATGGTTTGTTACATTAACGTGTCATGTCTTTTTCAAATTAGATTATAAACGCTTTGGAGCAAGGATGTGATTAGGACCATTGGATGCTACTAGAATACAAATAATGAATGTCAGGATGTCTTTCCTGCTTTTCCGCCCCAATGCTTCCTTTACTAATTATATCCATTCACTCCTAGTTACACTCCCTTGTACCACCCTAAATAGTTCTCTTCCTCCCCTTTGTGTTCACACTTTTCAATTACTTGCAGATAATTTTCATGTCTCTTCTATCCATCTACATTTTTGTACCATCACTGAGGTATCTTATCACCCTTGATGAGAAATGCCTTTCTGCTCAAAAACAGTCTTTACCTAAGTTCTAGCACTTTGGTCTTTGTCTTCACCATAATCAATTCTTTGTTGCTCTTCACTGAACTCCCTCCAGTTGTCTAGCTTCCTGGTGTTGTGGTGAAGTTAATATATTCTATGTGAAATCACACCAGAACAGTATAGAGGACGGCTGTTACCTCTCTTCTTTGTGACTAGATGCCTCTGCATGTTCCGATAAACATCACACCCTTAAAAAAAGAAGTCTATCTTGTTGCAAGTCCATATCCAAATTTCCATCCATTTTTTACTCCTCATCTTTCAGCATTGCTCCTTTCCAAATGTCTCCCTCCCATTAAATGTGTGTGATGTATTTTTTTGCAAGGCTATATTATCTTAATGTTTTATTGCTGGATCTCTTTCTGCCTTTCTTTAAAAATTTCTTTACGTCCCTCTGCATTTCATTTAATGTGTGGTTTACTCACTCTTCTGGATTCCTAATAAATGACATATAGATTCATAAAGTTTAAGATCAGAAGGGTCCATTAGATCATCTAGTCTAACCTTCTGTTACAACACAGGCCATTAAATTTCACCCAATTACCCCCGTATTGAGCCCAGTAACTTGTGTTTGGCTAAAACACGTCTTTCAGAAAGGAATCCAGTCTTGATTAGAAGACATCCAAGAGATGGAGGAAGTATCCACCACTTCCCTGGGTAGTTTGTTAATGACCCTCCCTTTTAAAAATTTGTGCCTTATTTCTAATTTGAATTTGTCTGGCTTCCACTGCTAGCCATTGTTTCTTGTTTTGCCTTTCTCCACTAGATTAAAGAGCCCTTTGATATCTGGTATTTTCTTCCTGTGAAGGTACTTTGACACAGTAATCAAGTCACTTCTCAGTCGTCTTTTGATAAACTAAACAGATTAAACTCTCAAGTCTCTCCCACTGTAAGGCATTTTCTCCAGCCCTCAAATAATTTTTGGTGCTCTCTTCTGTACCCTCTTCAATTTTTCAACACCCTTTAAAAATGTGGACACCAGAACTGTGCAGGTTTCTCCAATGCTGTCTATATGGAGGTAAATGCCTGTGCCCGCTTGCTACTCCCCTGTTTACATATCCAAGGATTGCATTAGCAGTTTTTGCCAAGGCACTGCACTGGGAATTTGTATTGAGCTGCTTGCCCACTTTGATCCCTAATCCTTTTCAGAGTCACTGCTTTCTAGCTTATTACCCTCCATTCCAAGATGTATAGCTTTGCATTTGGCTGTTTTAAAATGAATTTTGTTGAATGGGCCAAGCTTCAGATTGCTCTGTATGGTTGCCCTGTCCTCATGGTAATTTACCACTATGCCAGTCTGTGTCATCTGTGAATGTTAGCATTGATTTTTGTATTTATTTTCAGATCATTGATGAAAATGTTGAATAGAGTCAAACCTTGTATTGATACCCGTGGAACACCACTAAAGAAATATCCCCTTTGGGGAGGCCTCAATATACAACTGCTTCTTTATGATCAGTCAGTTAACCACTTCTTAATCCATTTAACGTGTACTTTATTGATATTATGAAGTACTAAGTTTTTAGCTCTGGTCTACACTTACCTGGAAATTCGACAGTTGTCGATGGTAGTTATGCAAGCTACGCAGAGTAGCTTGTGTAACTCCCATTAACTGCTGTACTTCCCTTCTGCGTGCCGTCTTCACTGCACTGCGCCGAGTTCCCGTTGACGCAGCGCTATGCCACTTGAGGCAGTGGATTTACTGCGTCATTTTCCTGATCAATTGAGCGGGTCTACACTGACCGCTCAATCGATCCAGAAAGATTGATCTGATGGCGGCGACTTTGCTGCCAGCATAGACATACCCTAAATCAAATGTCATGCAGTACTATGTCAGATGCCTTTTAAAAGTCTAAGTTTATGACATCTATGTGGTTACCTTAATCAACTAAACTTCAACTTCATCAGAGAATGAAATCACGTTTGTTTGACAAGACCTTTTTTCTGTAACCATATTGACCGGCATTCCTTGTATTCCCATCCTTTAATTCTTTATCAATTGAATCCCATATTGGCATAATTTATTTTGCCTCGGGTTGATGTCAGGGTAACTTTTCCTGAGGTTATTCCACTTGTCATTTTTTTTGCACAACAATAACACACTTCTAGTCTTCTGGAATTTCCCCAGTATTCCAAGATTGATTAAAATGTTATCAGTGGTCCAGCGAGCTCCTCGGCTAACTCTTGTATAATTCTCGTGTGCAAGTCAACTGGGCCTGCTGATCTAAAAATGTTTATCCCTAGCAAAGATTATCTAACATCCTCCTTAGGTACTAATAGACTGGAAAGTACTTCATCAAGATGCAAGTATATCGTCTTGCTTTTTTTCAAATACAGAAGAGAAATGTATTAAAAATACCTTCTGCCTTCTCATTACTAATAACTTTACCATCTCCATCTAGTAACAGGTGTATACCATTGCTAGGAATTCTTTTTGTTCCTTAACATACTTCCCTGTCCCTATTGTCTTTAGCCCAGCCCCCGATGGATTTTTTCCCTTATATCTTTAGCTTCTCTTATCAATTAGAATTGGTCCTAAAATAAGTTTTTGATTTCCCCCCCCTTTCTCTCCATACATCTCTTCCTAAATCAGTACAATTGGTCTATATAATTTCCTTTTTATGCCACTAGTTTTAAGTCCACCTGAGTGTTTCTCTTATGAACTGGAATAACTTTTCAGACCAGGGTTTTGAGAGACACTGTATCAAATAAAAACCGAACATCTTTCTCCTTCCTTTCATCCACTACATTTGTACTTTTATCAAGAACAGTAACGAAGTTTGTCTTGCAAAATGTGTTGATTATAATAGTGCCGTAAAACATCAAAATTCTTCTTTAAACTCCTCTCTGTGATAATGCCTGCAAAAAACTCTTGAATGGGGAGACTGCTGGTGTGCAGTAATGCTCCTTATGAAGCTTTTCATAATCCTTTCATTTTTTGTGCTCCTCTATTGTCTCTCATCTTAGACTTAGATTGTAAGCTCTTTGGGTGCAGGGACTGTCTTTGTTTGTCTGCATGGTGCTTAGCACAGTGGAGCCTGACTCCTGATTGTGGCTCCTAGGTACTGCTGCAGTAGAAGAGTAATAGGTGTCCAAGATCCTGATTCTCTGCTTTGCCACAGCCAGTGGCCTGGGGGGGAGGTTGTCTAGTTTGTGTCTTTGTGGCTTTGAGACAGGTCTTAATCCAAAATAGCCAAAGGTGATCGCTGCTGTTAGGTGTCCATTTTAGGGTGTCCAATCTGAGACCTCTTGAGCTTGATTTTTCAGATGTTCTGCGCACCAACAATCTTATGGGGAATGGGAGCTGTGTGTGCTCAGGGCTCCTGGACATCAGGCTTTGGATATGTTGGGTTAGGTACTAAAAAACTGGAGGAACCCCAAATGGTTGGATGAAAATGTTGGCCCTAGCCTCTCTGCCTTGGTCTGGAAAATGAGGCTATCTCTATTTCAGGAATGTTTTGAGCAATAGTTATGCTGTTCCCTGGTTCTCAGAGTGGATCTAAATCACCTAGAGCTAAACATTGGGGCTGCTTTGACTTCTGCTAGCTGATTGATTTCTAAAGGTCCATTCTCTAGCTGAGCATTGCTGGGGAGCAGTGCACTCTGGCCTTACTGTCTCTGTCCTGACATGTTTTCTGCAGGAGGGCTCCGTTGGGGAGAGTGAATGGGGTGATCATATCTACTCGGCACCAGTGGAGGAAAACTTCCTTTCCCTGCATTGCTTGAGCAGTGCAAAGGGGCCTGAAGGCAGCCAAGAATGTGGTCTATTGTTTGTGTAATGCTTTGAAGATGAATGCTATGTAAATTTATTATTACTGTCTGCATGTTTAAAATTTGTATTTCTGTGTATAAGCCTTTTTACCTCTTATTTTACACCCTTGGGAATAATATTTCTCGTGTTAGCCTGAGCTGGCTAAATCAATTCCATATTTTACGAATTACTGTACAAACATGTAAACTGCCTCTAGAGGGATGTGTCATGAAGATATAGTCCTGACTGATTAGATGTTAACTTCTGTTTGCTGAGCTCGCTCAGGAAACCTGTTTCTAACCACAGTCAGTTTGCTACTAAAAGCCAAACAGGATTCTTTGGAGCATCTTCAATGCACCCGGGCCCCGCCCAGCTGGGAGAACATGATGCAGTGAGAATGAAACTGCTCTGGTAGATGTGCCTCTGTTCATATGCCCATAATTACGTCCTTTGAAAGACATCTTAAAGCATTGTTACTTGAATTATATTAATATGCTACACCATCATCCCAATGCTGTGCAGATCAAAATACCCTAGCAGGAAAAACATCAACAATTGCATTAATTCAGGTACTGTGTTACTTTTCTTCTGTCTATGGGGGAAATTTTAAACACACTGTTAAGGAACTGACTGGTCAGGTTTAATCTGACACAGCTTCTGTGACTTGTTCCTAAATTGTGCTTTTTTCAGTTTGTTTACCTTCCCTTTTTCGGTATTAGGCCCTGATCCTATAAACAGTTCCATCTTCGTGAACCCTTGCAGTCTGCACAGAGTATCTTGCAGGAATGAGAGAGTCGTTTATTTATAAGCATATAACTTCTTCCTCATACTCGCAGAAAGTAGGTTCCTTTCTAGAATCAAAAATTACCAGAATTGCTCTTGAGGGGCAAGTTATCAAACCGCTACCTGCTTCTGTTTGGTGAGGCCTGTAAGTCTGTCTGGGCCATTCTAGGAGAGTGTTTTCTTCCCCCAGCAAGTCATTGGATTTGTTTTTATTTCCAATTTTGTGTTCGCCTCTGTGCGTTTTGTTGCTTATTATGCAGTAAGTAGTGGTAGTGTTCCAAGGTCTTCAGATCTCATTTTTGAGGATTTCAATAACTCAGTCATGGGTTCGGGGTTGTTATAAATGTGTATGGGTAGGGTTTTGTGGCCTGCCTTGTGTGGGAGGTCAGACTAGATGATCATATTGGTCCCTTCTGACCTATGAGTCTATAAGTTAGAGCTATTTTATGGAGACACTCCTATTGCAGGGCTAAATGGCATAAAAGTAGAGCAGACTATTGTCCCTCTTTTCTCCTGGGTGTTTTGGGAAGGTCTGGTTGAGTTGAGAGTTTTGGGGTGGGAAATGTGTCAGAGGGGTCCATGGGGATTATTTTTTTGATGATTACTGTTTTTGATGGACAGTTTATGCTGATGTTTTGACTTATTACATTATATGAGTATGAAGCAGAATACATAAAATGCAGGACTGGGAGCTAACTGATCTGGGTTTTATTTCTGGCCCAGTCAGTGATTTTCTGGGTGACATTTGGCAAGTCATGACACCTGCCTGTGCTTCAACTTCTTTATCTATAAAATGTGAATGATAGTACTTACCTTTCCAAAGGGTCATTGCGAGAAAATGAAGGGTAGGTACTAAGTAATATTATTCAATATAGGTTTGGGTGTGGGTTTTTTGGTGACTGTCTGGGGAGAGGGGAAAGGGGGAGACTTCTTAGTACTGTTGCTGTAGCAGAAATATCTGCCTGTGGTTCACTGAGGAGTATTGCTTTAAGAAGTTACCAGACAATATCAGATGAGAATAAAGAGACACTTAACCAAAGACCCTTTCTAGTTCTCATTTCAGGGCGTAAGGAACATCATATCCAATTTGTTGGCTTACAAATACTTTTCTTCTTCAGGCAGTCCGGATATGCCATATGCACTTTGGAAACTCACTTCTAAGGCTATGTCTACAGTGATGGCGGCAAAGTTGCTGCCGTCAGATCGACTTACCTGGATTGACTGAGCGGTCAATTAAGACGCGCTCAGTCGATCCAGAAGTCGACGTTATTAATCCATCCCCACAAGTGGCATAGCGCTGCGCTGATGGGAATGCGGTTCCCGTCAGCGCAGTGCAGTGAAGACAACACGCAGAAGAGAAGCGCAGGAGTCGACAGGAGTTATGCAGGTTCTTTGCATACCGAATTGCAGAGGTAAGTGTAGACCAAGCCTAAGTGTCAAAATTGGCTTTGGCTTTTTAAATCAGTCCATGGGTGATCAGCTCTCCTGGCTGGGTCAGGATGACTTCTTAGAAGTCAGTTCCTTTTGTGGAACTCGACTGATCATTTTCATAGTTACGAACTAGCAATAATCTCCAGCGCCGCACATTTGATAGAGAGGAGCAGGGGGCAGATGAACACAAAATTACTCTTGTGCTCTCTTCCAGATGTGCAGTCAGGTGCACAAGTGGCTGAGCAGTGCCAATTGAGGAGTGTAGCAGATTGAGGCTTTGTCTACGCTCCAGAGTTACACCAAAGATCATAAACCACTATAATTGAAATGCTTGTGCATGTTCACACAACGCTCCTTCTGTTGGCAAAGTGCATCCACAGCTGGTGCTCTAGCATCGACAGTGAGGGTAGTGCACTGTGCATAGCTATTCTGCTATGCTACTCACCACCTTCTGCAGCTAGGAGTTGTGGGAAGGCAGAGTAGGTTGCAGCATATCAAGGGTGTGGGCTCAACCTCCCATGATGCAGTTTTTTCTTGACCCATCATTCCATAAGAACATTAAGATCAGCCATACTGCGTCAGACCAATGGTATCCTGTCTTTTGACAGTGGCCAATGTCAGATGCGTCGGAGGGAGTGAACGAAACAGGTAATTCATCAAGTGATCCATTTCCTGTCACCCATTACCAACAGAACACTAGGAATTCTTGAGAGCATGGTTTTGCATCCCTGCCCATCCTGGATAATAGCCACTGATGGACCTATCCTCCATGAACTTATCTGCACAGAGTAGACCGTCCCTACTGGGCTCGGAAAACAGCACTGAGTGGTGGGATCGCATTGTCATGCAAGTCTGGGATGACAAGCAGTGACCACAGAACTTCTGGTTGAGGAAAGGCATCTTCCTGGAGCTGTGTGTGGAGCTTGCCTCAGCACTGCAGTGCAAGGACATCAAAAGGAGAGTGCCCTCTCGGTGGAGAAGTGTGTGGCAGTCGCTGGGTGGAAGCTGGCAACTCCAGACTGCTACTGGTCAGTTGTGAATCAGTTTGGAGTCAGAAAGTCCGCAGTTTTGGCTTTGTTAACACAAGTGTGCAGGGCTATTAATTGCATCCTGTTGTGAGGGTGTGTGGCTGTTGGAAATGTGCATGAAATAGTGGATGGCTTTGAGGCAATGGGATTCCTTAACTGCAAAGAGATAATAGATGGCTCACACATCCTAATTTTGTCCCCAGACCATTGTGTGATGGAGTACATCAATGGAAAAAGGTATTTCTCTGTGGTTTTGTAGGCGCTGGTGGATCACCATGCTCGTTTCACTGACGTTAGCGGGGGGGGGGGGGGGGGGAGGGGAGGCGAGGCAGGGAAGGTGCATCACGCATGCATCTTCAGGAACACTGGCCTGTACAGAAACCTGAAAGCAGGGACTTTCTTTCCAGATCAGAAGATTCCAGTTGGGGATGTTGAAATGCCCATAGTGATCCTGGGAGACCCAGCATAGCCCTTGCTTCCATGGCTCATGAAGCTTTACACAGGAAACCTGGACAGCAGCAAGGAGCGCTTCAACAATAGGCCGAGGATGTGCATAATGACAGTTGAATGTGCGTTTGGCAAATTAAAAGCTAGCTGGCAGTGCCGTTATGACAGGTGAGACCTAAATGAGGGAAATATTCTCGTGGTCATAGCAGCCTGCTGTGCGCTGCATCATAATTGTGAGGCTAAGGGTGAAAAGTTTCCCAAGAGGCGGAGCATGGAGGCGGATTGCCTGGCAGCTGATTTTTGAGCAGCTAGATATCCGGGCTATTAGAGGGGCACAAAAGGGGGCTAATTGAATCAGGGAGGCCTTGGGGCACCATTTTAACAATGAGCCCCGGTAATGTCTCTTTCTATGAAGCATTCTGCCATGCTTTATAAACCTGCAGCTTTTCAGGGAAATTTTGGTGACTGATGCCTGTGATGGTGATTTGCAGTCTGCAAATGTTCCAGTTGCCACTGTGTATTAACTCCAGCAGCAAACACCATTTGTAGCAGACAAATAAAGATTGATTATCTTTGAGAGTATGTTTTTATTAAATACTAATTAACACACTAAAAACGCTTGGTGGAAAGGGAGGTAACAGCGAAGGGAACTCTCTTGATGTAGGCTCTCATAGTTGTGTGTAACTCCAGCTGTCATTCTGGAAACTGTCTGAATGGGTGGAGTGAACGGGTACTTTGGCAGGCTGGGAAGATGCAAGGAATATATGGGAGGAGGGCATGGAAAGCAGTTCTGTATGGGCTGCATGTTCTGCCTGCAACGCAATTAGGGACTTCAGCATCCCTGTTTGCTCCTCCATCACTTTTATCATCTGCTGCTGGCCTGCTTCCTTCCTGTCCTGGTTGAAAATAATAAAATAGATATTTACCGTCTCTCTACACCGTGTTCTTGGTTTTTGGTGTCTGAAGATTGCTGCATCTCTCGAAACATGTCCTCCTTGCTTCTCCTTGGTCTCTTCTTCATTTGGTGGCGGCGCTCCATGGGTGTGTAGTGGGTTCCCCTGAAGGCCACATCTGCAGAAGCACAAGAAACAATAAACAGAAGCATGATTGTTAGTGCACTCACAGCATCGAATCATTATCGTAAAATACAACTCTTTCTCACTGTCCCTTGGCAAGCACACAGTTCTGCCCATGTGGGGGAGAGGACGTTCAAGGTGGGGAAAAAGGTCTTGGTGGTTTTAAGTGACTAGGGACCAAATTGTAAATTCTGCCACCATTTTCTACAGGCAGGGGTCATTCAAGCTGATGTCTCAGTCCTGAGGGTAAGCAAGCATGCACGGGTGCATCTTCTGCATGCGGCTTCAGATCGGGTCCCTATGCTGCTCGCCTCCGTGCTGCTTTGGTCCCTGCACAAGTGATTGCTGATTGGTGTGGGAAAGTTTTCTGCAACGGAAAGCAGGATTGGCGATTACCTCCAGGACAGCTCATGGTGGTAGAAGTGAGGTCACTGCTGAGGATGGTGGTCCAACTCCTTATAGAAACAGCAGGTCTTCATGCCATGAGAAATCTGACCATAGATATCAAAGTACCTCCGCCAGGAGCAGAGCTGGGACTGCACAGCCTCCACTCCCCAAAGAGCTAGCAGATCGAACAACTCAGGTGTGCTCCAAGTGGGAGAGTATTTGCTGCGTGGAACTGCCATGGTCAGCTGGGAAGACGCCATGCAAGCTCTCCATGCCAAGCAAACAAGTGGAATTTCAAAAATTCCCAGGCCTTTAAAGGGGGAGGGGCTGATGCCTGTGTACCTGGCTATGGGGCAGTGGAGTTCAAACTGCTGACCAAAGCGGTCAGAATGGGCCTTGTGGGACACCTTCTGGAGGCCATTTACAGCCGCATAACCAAGCGCTGGGTCTACGTTAATGTTTTGTCGATCTAACCTTGCCTCACAGCTCTGTGCTTCTTGTCGAGGTGGTTTTATTTTGTTGGCCAAGCAGGAGAGCTTTGTCGGCAGAAAGACCATTGTAATATGTACACCTCCACGTTTTGTCGGCAAAAGCTGATTTTTGTCGAGGAAACCCTGTAGTGTAGACAAGGCCTTAGCCAGATGAACAGATTTCTCCATCTGTTCAGTGGCATGTACTAGAAGAATGAGGCAAGTTACTAGTTTGCATTTTTCAGCCTCAGGTCATGTTGGTCAGACAGTGCACCTGGAAGGCTAAAGTTCAGGTCAGTGTTATGACTGTCAGGCAGTAAGGGATTAAATATCACTTGTCCTAAATATGGATTTGGTTGTCTCAGGTTGCTGTATGATTGAATATTCCTAGTCTAGGTCTCCATCAGAGGGTGAATGTAGTTTATGCTGTAATCAGTGCAGCTGGAGTAAATTAAGTAAGGAAGCATTGTGCATCTGAAGACTGTTTACAAGGATGCCTCTCTCTAATGATTAACTGAATGGGCAAACTATATATTGTGAGTTTTCAATCATCTGTTCAATTGCAGCTGAACAGGAGTTTTGCGATGGTGATTTTTGCCCATTGATCCACCCAGCAGAGTTTGACGAAATGTACCACACAGTTGCTGGTGAAATTTGATCAGTGCATGTCCTTTCATGCCCTTGCTGTGCTGTGTGGAAGCCCAGTGAAAGCTGCACTCAGGTGTGTTAATCATGGAGAATTTAGCCAAAAAACTGCACAAGGAATTCTTGAGGTTTCTGAAAGCATAGCACAAGATTAACTTTCATCAAATTAAAGCTATTTCTTGTGCTTGTAATGAGTGTTGCACTTTGTTCTGGGAACACAGAGACCAAATTTGATTAAGAGTGATGGTTCTTTAGACTCCATAACTAGTTTAACTTGGGGTATCTCCTCAAATCCCAAGTGGTGATATTTCATTTGCATTTGCAAATATCCCTTACAAAAAGATATTTTCCCATATGCCTCTTTTTGCCATAAATTATGCAAGTGGAGAGGGTTTTTTAGTTTAACTTGCAGTTATGTTCTGTCAGCTAAGTTTGGAGGAAGCATACATGCTGAGGATGCAGCTGGGCAGAGCGTGCTTCTGCGATTGGTACTTTTGCTCCCTGATGTGCTTTTGTGCTTAAGGCAGAGCAGCGACCACAGATGAACAAACTGTCCTCTCCACAGCAGGATCGGAGATCTGCCAAGTCTCCCATGGAGAGATGAGAATGGAGCAGACTTATATTCTCCTGTCTTCCAGCTGGAATAGATGGGAAAGATCTATGCCCAGTGTTTTTTCTCCCTTCCTCCTGCCAGCAGAGAGAGGAAGAGGAGGCCTCCAAATTTACCAGACACCTTATTTACCAAAGGCTGACAGGGAAGATTGAGGGAGCTTTGGTGGTGCCCAAGGGCAATAGGCTTTTAGGGTAAGGCTACCCTTCCAGTATCAAGGTGAGGGAGGATCTATTAGATACTGCCTTAAACCCTGTGTGACTGATATTGCAACCCATGTGATATATTTGGGGATCTTTCTGTTACATTTATAGATGGTTTATGTATGATTTTGTTCTACTCCATGGGTGCACAAACCTTTCCAGTTGTCCTCCCCTCTCCCCTGACCATTAACGGAAACTCCACCCTCCCCTTCCATAATTGCACAGCCCAGTCTTTCTCAGCAGTGGAGTGTGGGCTGAAGGTGGAGCTGAGGCTGTGGGAGGAGATGGGGCTAGAGGCAGAGCTGGTCTGTGGATGGAAAGGGAATGGGAACAGGGTTGGTGTGGGGGCGGAACTGGCCTGGGGGCGGAGTGGGGCTGGAAATGTGGTGCTTCCTCCCCGCCCCCTCTGAGGGATGACCTGGGTCCCGCTGCACACTCCCTGAATGTTCCTCTTTGCCCCTCATGCACTGTTCTACTCCATGTGAGGCAGGTTACCACAGCTCCTACAAGAGATAAATATAATGAGGGCTGATTAAGATGAGTCACTGCGAGTAGATGAAGAAAGGGCTTTTTAGTATGAAAGGATGAGCTTGAAGTGACACAAGGCCTTTCTGATCCAGCAAAGACAGGACCTACTGTCCAAGAGAGATTCACACCCTTCTGTAAGAGTTGGAAAGACTGGTAGGGCCTCATAAGACTGATGGGCGACTTCTGTATGTTTAGTGCGTGTTTAAATCTGTTGATTGTTTGTTTTTATTATGTTTTCTCTGCAATGCTTTTACCTTAAGGATAAATGTGCTTGCTAAGAAAGAACTGTGTGGTAACTTGTCACTGCTGGCATTACACTGTTCATAGCTATCAGAGAGAAAGCAACACGGGGGTGCTGACTTTTGGTCACACTGGTTTGCAGGGGATATCACAGTGTAAGGCAGGGAATGGTTCAGCCTTAAAACCGCCAGTGTGAAGGAAATGGGACCAGGGTCCTTGCCCAGAGACCGGTGATGGTTGGAGACCTGAGACTTGACAGGCAGCTCCTACCAGTTATCCTGAAACTGCCACACCTTGCTGGAGGGATTGCCTCCATCTGAAGTATGGGCCTCTGGCCTGTAGGGTTAGTTTTCTGGTAGAAGATGTCTGGTTAGATGTTTTTCAAACCCTAGCCATAGGAAATTGGGGGGTGAAGGGGAAAGGAGGAAGAATTATATAAATCCAGTCTTCACATTCTTTGTATTTTAATTATAAATCTTAGAAATTTGAGCTAGAAATACCTAATAGCTGATCTGTCCATCCCACCGTGGAGTATCCAGTACAGGATTGTTCTCGACAGTGTATTTTGAGTGCTTTATCCTGTTCTAAATCTGTTAAAAATGGGACTTCCCCTCCTTCCCTTTGGAGATTATTTAATAGATTTCACTCTTGGGATGTTTTCCCTGAGTTTCAACCTAAATTTTCCTCTGCTAATTTCATGCCATGACTCTTAACTTCTTATTGCCTCAAAATGTGCTAGGAGCCTCTCACAGACAAGTACAGCCATGGTTCATGCCCTGAAGAGCATAAATCTGAATTTCGTGGATAAGAGTAAGTCAGGGTAATAAACAAAAAATAGGGGGAAGGAAAGAGGAAGGACAACAGTGGTAGTATCCCATAGCTATGTAGGAAGGTCTGTATATATCTTGATGCTCCATTAGTTTAACTCCCCTCACTTTTCTTTTATTTCCCACCTCAATTCCTTGTAGGTGAGATGGCTCAAAAGCTTTTAGGAGGAATTTTAATGAAGTAAGGGAGGTGGTTTGGCAAACAGGTTTGGGGGAGGCATTTCACACACACAGAACAGCACAGAAGGAGATACAGAGGTGGAAGTTGGGAGCAAAGGGACGACCGTGAAGATTGATAAGACTGATAGGATGGAATGTGCGTGAAGACAATCAGAGAGGAAGGGCTGGGGTAGGGCTCTGAATGCCAAGGACAGAGTTCACACTTGATCTGTAGTGTGTTGGAGAGCTGTGGAAAGATTCATAGAAGGGATGACAGGGTCACATTAATGCACAAAGAAGATGACTTTGCACGGGTTGGAGTGGGGGCAAGGCTGGTATCCAGAAGGTGAGAGGAGAGATGGCGATGGCAGTAAGCAGGATGGGAGATGATCAGGCTATCAATGAGTAATTTGTCAGCACTGAAATGAAGAAGAGTCTTGGATTTGTTAAGTTCTGCACAAGTAACAGCATAGACTAAACACACGGCTTCAGGTAAGAACCAAACCTTGTGCACAGCTTTTCCTGCATGACTAATGTGGCTTTGGATAAGAACAAAGCTCTGTGCTTATTTTCTCCAGTAAGCTGCAGCAGATGTGCCATGTTCTCTTTCCTGCCTGAAGCCAGAAGGGATTTCCTGTGCCTGAAGTGCAAGTTTGTGGCTATACTGGAGGAAAAGGTTCTTGGATTGGAGGGGCAACTTGAAATGTTACTAAGAATTGGAGAAGCCGAAGATTTCTTCAGACAACCAGGTTCACAAAACACCAGGACCTCAAGTTCAAGGAAGAACATAGCTGGCCACAAAGAAATCAGTGACAGGAAGTCATAGGGGTGGCCTGGCAGTTTGTAACCACCAGTGGCAAAAGATCATGGCAGCATTCTTCATGGTTGGAGACAGATGAGAATAGGCACACTCTGGCCACAAGAGAGAAGAGAAGCAGGAGGAATTCCTCAGACCTAGAAGATTCAAATTGATACCAGGTCCTGAACATGGAAACTGTGGAAGAAACTTCTCAAGAGCTGGAAGGTCCAAGGGAACAAAGAGACATACAGGATACAAGTGTAGATGGCAACATGGAAGAAAATCAGGCTTATCTGCAAAGCATTCTCCAGCATTCTAGGTAGACAGACTATCCTTGTTGGAGATTCAGTACTCAGAAGAAGTGAAAGAACATTCTGCAAGGAAAAGACAGACAACAGGAAAGTGTGCTGCCTTCCTGAAGTCAAGACACAAGATGTCACTCTGATTGGATATGCTTCTGAAGGATCTGTTGGTGATGGTTAATACTGGCACAAATGGCACTGCGTTGCAGGATATATCACAGATAATAGTTAAGTTCAGGGCACTTGGAAGTGTGCTGAAAAAGAAGAATGTCCAAGCCATCTTCTCTGAGAGCCTTCCTGTCCCCGAAGCAAAGGAACGAAGAAGATTCTGGAAGAGAATCGTGGACTAGATAGATAGGGTGGTGGGTTTTGGTTTTGTAGAATATTGGTCTCCCTTTTGTGGGGAAAGGGGACTGTATAGTTTTGATGGTCTCTATCTCTGTAGAAGGGGAACCAATCTCCTGGGGGACAGGCTGGCTAGAGTACTGAAGAGAGGGTGAAAAAGCAAAAAGGTGTGGTAAAAAGAGGGAAGATAGAAGCACTCAGCACAAAATCAAGACGTTGAGAGCAAATTTAATCAAGGAACCAAAGGACTTGAGAAGAAATTCTTTAAATTCCTGTACACCAATAAAGAAGAGAATTGGAACTGTTTATTTATGAGCATGAATTTAATAATTTGTATTACTGAAACCTGGTGGATGAGTCACACAACTGGACTGTTAAAATCAATGGTTATAACTTATGTAGGAAGGATTGAGTGGGCTGATAGGGAGAGGGAATGAGACTGTCAGAAATGGCATTACCTGTTTCTGTGTCACTGAGAACACGGAATAAAATGATTTGAGTGGTTATGGATCAGTGACCTGGCAGATAAAGCACAAGATGGCATACTAGTTGGTGTCTCCTACAAACCACCAAATCACACTAGGGAACAGGATGACTGCTCCCTTATTCATCTATCTGTAATGTGTAGGAAGAAAGCTGCATGATTGTGGGGGACTTAAGTTTGAGCGACACATGCTTTTGGTTTCATGTTGACAGTAGTAGAAACATCCTTGGAATCTTTAAATATAATAGATGACGTTTTCTGGCCTCAAAAAGTGTTGCAGCCACACCGGAGAATTCTATATAAGACCTTTCTGATCACATAAAGAACTGATCATAGAACTAAAAATTAATGGTAGCTTAGGCACAAGTGATCATGATTTGATCGCATTTATAATGTGCAAGCAGAATGAAGTCCAGACCAGTAATTATGTATGCTTGATACTTTAATGAGGCCAATTTCACAAAGCTGAAAACAATTATGAGCCAAATCAGCTGGGAGGAAGAATTTAATCAGAAAAATGTGAGTGACAATTGGGAATCATTTAAGAGCACCTTTACATGCCCAGAAAAGCTACCATTGAGGAAGAAGGCTGCTCTGGTTAAAAAACTGAGCTGCTTTAGAGGGGATGTGAAAGCAGCTATAAAAATAATTAAAAAAGAGGAGGAAAAGGGAAATTGATAGTAAGAAAGATAAATCAGATATTAAGAATTCTAGAAAATTAATAAGGGAAGCCAAGAGAGACAAAGAACTCTATTGCAGGAGAGTTATTGACAAAAGAAGGAATTTTAAAAGTATATTCGGAACAAAAAGAATATTGACAATCGTATTGCTATTACTAGATGAAAACGGTAGAATTATCAACAATAATGCAGAAAAGGCAGAAGTTTTCAATAAATATTTCTGAATTTATGGGTGGAAAAAACAGATGTCTTACCAGATAGTGATAACACTCATGTTAAACAAAAGCTACTGAAGTTAGATGTATTTAAGTCAGCAGATCCAGATAACGTGCATCCAAGAGGCTGACAAGTTTGCTGGACTGTTAATGTTGATTTTCAATAAGTCTTGGGGCACTGGGGAAGTTTCAGAAACCTGAAAGAGAACTAACGTGCCAATTTTTAAAAAGCATAAATGTGATGACCCGGTAATTATAGTCCTATCCACCTGACATCAATCCCAGGTAAGATAATGGAGCGACTGATACAGGGCGCAATTAATACAGAACAAAAGGAAGGTAATGCGATTAATGCAAATGAACGTGTGTTTATGGAAAATAGATCCTGTCAGACTAACTTGATATCTTCTTTGCTGAGATTACAAGTTTGGGTGATAAAGGAAATAGTGTTGATGTAATATACTTAGACTTCTATAGGGCGTTTGACTTAGTATTGCATGACTAAGGCTCTACTTGAATTGCGGGATGATTGTCAAATAATTGTAGCTGAGTTGCAGACAAGACATGGAAAATCACAGAAAAGTAATAATGGACCTTTATTAGTTGCAGTAATTGGAAAAGTTGGCTGCCCCGGAGGGTGGCAGCAGGAGCTTTGCTGTCCCCGGGGGGCTGATTGTTAAAAAGTAATATACATACACCTGAATTCAGCATCAAAATTGCAGTGGAAGCCTAATGGGACGGGATCCGCAGTTGCTTCAACATTGCAAATTAAGTAGGACCTTACATGTGAGACTTTGATTAAAAAGCTAGAATGATATAAAATTAACATGACACACACTAAATTGATTAAAAACTGGCCAACTGATAGGTCTTAGTGTAACTTTAACAGGGAATCTTCATCAAACAGATTTGTTTACAGTAGTGTCCCCCCAGGATGGGTACTTGGCTCTGTGCTATTTAACATTTTTATCAATGGCCCAGAAAAAAACATCATAGCATCACTTACAGAGTTTGCAGATGAGATGCAAATTGGGGGAATAGTAAATAATGAAGAGGACAGGTAACTAAATCAGAGCGATCTGGATCACTTTGTAAACTGAATGCAAGCAAACACTGTGTTTTTAAAATGGCTAAATGTAAATGTATATACATCTAGGAACAAAGAATTTAGGCCATACTTAGAAGGGGGACTCTATCCTGGGAAGCAGTGACTTTGAAAAAAATTTGGGGGGAGTTGTGAACATGAGCTCCCAGTGTAATGCTGTGGCCAGAAGAGCTACTGCTGGGATGCATAACCGGGAATCTCAAGTAGGAGTGGAGAGGTTATTTTACCTCTGTATTTGCCACTGGTTTGACTCCTGCTGGAATACTGTGTCCCGTTCTGGTGCCCACAATTCAAGAAGGATGTTGATAAATTGGAGAGGGTTCAGAGAAGAGCCATGTGAATGATTTAAAGGATTAGAAACATGTCTTTATAGAATCTCAGAGCTCAATTTATTAACTTATCAAAGAGAAGGTCAGGGGGTCACATTATTACTGTCTGTAAGTACCTGCATGGGAAGCAATATTTGATGATGGGCTTTTCAGTCTAGCAGAGAAAAGCATAACATGGTCCAATTACTGGAAGTTGAAGCTAGATAAATTCAGACTGGAAATAAGGTGTACATTTTGAATAGTGAGGGTAATTAACTATTGGAACAATTTACCAAAGTTTGTGGTAGATTCTCCATCGCTGACTATTTTTAAATCAAGATTGGATGTTTGCCTAAAAGATCTGCTCTAGGGATTATTTTGGGGACATTCCCTGGGCTGTGTTATACAGGAGGCCAGATTATGATCCCTTCTGGCCTTAGAACCTATGAGTCTGTGAATTACCTGATTCTTTGATAATACTTAAACATGTTAAATGCATTAACAGCTGCTGTTAAAGGAGGATAAAAGAAGAAGCTAATGTTAATCCTCAGGGCCAGTCCTCTGAAGCTAGTTCTTTCATTGCTGAAATGGTTTCCCTTCGTCTGAAAAGGATGTAGAATGTATGGCAGAAGATGACACCTGTCTGGCATCACAGCATTCGTAGTATGGCAGGTTAAAGTAAAGCGTATTCTGGGCCCATAAGCCTCTTTTAAGTCATGATCATCCTCCTGTGCTGCAGAATAGAAACTGGTTCTGAATGAAATGTGTCCTTCGAGCAGCATGGGCACAAGGGCAGATATTAGTTACGTTATCGGAGCACCTATAGGCCCTGGTCAGGATCCCATTGTGCTATGTACTGTACAAATACAATGTAATAACAGACTTAGATGTATACCTTGTCCTTGCCCCAAGAGCGTGTGATCTAGGAAATCATGCTGTTACATGTAAGAGAGTCTAAATTGGTATAACAGTGTTAAATGTCTTTTTGTACCAGAATAGCGTTCGGATGAACTCAGTTTTGTGACTGCCTGGCTTACATAAAACCATGGATCAGAATCTATAGCCAAGAACTGTCAGTCATTTTAGTCCACCAAAATAAACTCCAACCCTTTATTTTGTTACTTCACAGAGCATGTGGTCAAGAATCAGTCCTGTGGATTTGCTTGCAGCTTTGGAAGTAGGCACTCCGAATGAATGTGTTATGAATTGTTGCATGCCAGGCGAATGTACATTTGGTTTTTTTGGGGGATAGAATTATAAAATTGCTGTCCAAAGGGAATGTGGTAGAGCAGGGGTGTCAAACTCATTTGCTGTGGCGGGGCAGATTTGAATTAAATGTGCTTCAAGTGGGCCATACATACCATAAATTGAAATGCTAGGCACAACCATTTTTATGTAGTAGTATATTTTATTTTCTAGATATCAGCGATATAAAAACTGCAGTAAATTCACTTCTACAACTACTACTATTTTACGATTAAAAGAATCGATCAATGATTAAGAATTTATAGTATTGCGCGATTCCTCAAGACCACACTGTCCCTCTCCCGCCTTTTGGAGCGCCGTGTCTCCTACACACACACGGGCTGCTTCCAGAGTACCCAGATGTTGTGGCAGCACGTGATGCTGGGAGATCTCGTGGTATTGTACTCTGGCAGCAGCGTGCGATGCCGTGACATCTTAAGGCAGCATGTGCCGCCACCAGAGAGTACAGTGCCATGAGATGTCACAGCAGTGCACGCTGCTGCCAGGGGCCAGACCAAAAAGGTTGGTGGGCTATATCCAGCCCGTGGGCCGGACGTTTGACACCCTTGTGGTAGAGAAAAAGTATATGGATTTCAGTGAAGTCTTTGAAGATTTCTTTTTTAAATGAAAGTAACTAAAGGGGCTGTTGCACTCCCGGAGAGAAAGTTAGCACATCCCCAAAATATCTGTAATAGTCAAAAACAAGAGAAGAGATAATTAAAAACTGAAACGCACTTGCCGTGTTTTAGTTTGGCTTCTGAAAACACAAATTAACTTGCTCTTTCATCTGTTAACCTGCTTGACCTAATTAAAAAAACAAAACAAAGTAGGAAGTATATGGAGCAAGAACAAAACAAACTTATCCTGGAACTGCACTCCCTTCCCTCCCAGAAGAAACCGACCCCAAATAAGCTTTAAATAACCTTTTTTTTTTTTTTTTTTTTTTAAGGGAAAATGACACATGGTATCTCCTAAGGAAAAAAAATCAAAATGTTGTCCTTCAAAATAAGTCCCTAAACACAGGCAGAATCGGTCAGATAATGCCTAGTGTACATTTGATGATCTTTGGATTTTAAAGCTGTGATTCTGGGAGTTGTTTTATGCAGAGACTTTTTGAAATCAGTGGGGCGCTGTGAACATAGGGGTTCAGCCACATAGAGTAGACTGCGGTATCGGCCTATGTTGCTTTCTGTCTGGTTGTACAGCTCCTTTTTGAGTCTGACTCTTGGCACAGTTGCCCAAATTCAGACCTATGCTCAGTTGCATCGGAAGTCAGTGGAGGAATGGATGCTTGCTTATACCATCTCTGAATTGGGCTCAGAAAACTTACTTGAGAAATGAATCCAGATTGGTTTGAATATGAATGCTGTCACTGGGATTGAAAATGGGCTGGTGGATCATAACCCTTTGTTTATGATCAATGATAGTGTATTGAATGAATTGGGGGGCAGGGGAGTCCTTAAGAGGGTGCTGCACTGATTGGTGTAGTGCCTACTTTTATTTTACACCTTTAATCTGGAAGACGTGATGACAAACGTTAATTATATTTGCATACAGTACTAAATTACAAAGAATTTCAAACAGTAATGAGAAGAGAAAAATAATATAGAGGGGGACAAAGAAGTTAGACAAATGAACAGGAAATAATGAAATGAGATTCAACATGGCCCAATTCAAGTGATTTTAGTTTAAGAAATAACTTATTTTTTATCTGAGGCCAAAAATTTACTTGGCACTGCACACAATAATAGAGCTGCCTCCCTGAAAAGCAAAATATCCAAAATGCAGATGCTTAGTGGGAAGAAGACACTTGAAAAGCGTTAATGAGGTCCCATACCAGATAGCAAATTAGATATGAGATTGTAATGCAGTCAAGATAGTTAAGTCCAAAGCAAACTACAAACAGATACAAAAGGATCTTACAAAACTGGGTGACTGGGCAATAAAATGGTAGGTGAAATTCCACATTGATAAATGCAAAGTAGTGCACATTGGAAAACATAATCCCAACTATACATATAAATTGATGGGGGTCTAAATTAGCTGCTACCACTGAATAAAGAGATCTTGGAGTCATTGCGGAAAGTTCTCTGAAAATATCCACTGAGTGTGCGACAGCAGTCAACAAAGCTAACAGAATATAAGGAATCATTAGGAAAGTGATAGATAATAAGACAGAAGATATCATGTTGTCTCCTTATAAATCCATCGTACACCCACATCTCGAATATGCATGCAGATATGGTCGCCTCATCTAAAAAAAATGTATTGGAATTGGAAAAGGTGCAGAAAAGGACAACAGAAATGATTAGAATATGGAACAGCTTCCATACAAGAAGAGATTAATAAGACTAGGACTTTTCATCTTGGAGAAGAGACGACTAAGAGGGGATATGATAGAGGTCTATAAAATCATGATTGGTGTGGAGAAAGTAGATAAGGAAGTGTTATTTACTCCTTCTCATAACACAAGAACTGGTCAGGGGTGGTGATGTCACCAAATAAAATTAATAGGCATCAGGTTTAAAACAAACAAAAGGAAGTATTTCTTCACACAATGTAGTCATCTACAGAACTCTTTGCTAGAGGATGTTGTGAAGGCCAAGACTATAATGGGGTTCAAAAAAGAACTAGATAAGGTCATGGAGAATAGGTCCATCAATGCTTATTAGCCAGCTTGCTAATTGCAGATAGTCAATAGCTGTTTGCCAGAAGCTGGGAATGGCTGATGGGATGGGTCACTTGATGACTACCTGTTCTGTTCATTCCCTCCGAAGCACATGGCACTGGCCACTGTCAGAAGACAGGACACTGGGCTAGATGGACCATTGGTCTGACCCAGTACGGCCATTTATGTTCCTATGTAATGTGACATTACAGTAGATAAAGGCCTTTTTGATTTTTGGGCAATATATAACAGCAGCAAAAATACCTAGCTCTCTTCACCTGTAAGTTTCCAAGCACATACAAATTAACTGTTTACATATGGGGAAACTGAGGCTCAGAGACTTGTCTATGGTCAGGCCAGTAGGAGAGCCAGGAATAGGACCCAGGTGTCCTCAGTCTCAGTCCAGGGCCACACCCCTTATCTATCTGTGTGGGGATACCCCAATGTATTTCTAATACATTGAAGTGGCCCTGCTTGGGAGGATTCCTGCAGGGCTGTAGCTCTAGCGTGAAATTGATGGCAGCCTAGTTGGTTTCATTCTCAGCCATCGAGGCCTTTGAGCATAGACAGTGACATTAACTGTGCTGCTATGGCTGTCATGTTGCTCATGTTATTGTGTGCAGGAATGCCAAAGTGGAGGAGATGGAGGGGAGAGAGAAATTCCAGAAAAGATTGGACAAATTTACTGATTTTTTGGGGGGAGTGAGAGTGGGGAGAAATTAGGGAAGCGACCCAGACCAAAGAAACCAGCCATCTAATTTAAGATGGAGATTGCATTTGAGTCTTTCATCTACTGATCTTATTAAAAATGATACTTGGGTAACCAAAGAAATTCAGCTAACCTACCATCTTTAACATTATCAGTCCACCTATACTTTGAAATTGTGCATGAGATTATACTAGCTTAGAGCTCCACAGCCAAACTCCTGGTAAGAGGGGCAGGGTAGGATAGGAAACTCAGCTGGGGCACTAAACCCTTTGTAAAGCACTTTAAAAGCAATGGAAAAATGCTGCATATGAAACTGCGAAAGTATACTGCAACTAGCACTCATATTCCATCAGCCACATCTTAATTTTCAAGGATACAGAGGTTAGGGGTCTATTATGGGAGTGGGAGGTGAGGTTCTTTGGTCTGCAATATGCAGGGGGTCAGACTAGATGGTCATGGTGGTCCCTCCTGACCTTGAAGTCTATGATATGTATGAATTCAATCAATAGACTAGCCTTATAAAAAGGTGAAAGCCCTGTTATAGTGGAATGTAACATCCTTGTCAGTCAAGTTACAAGAACAGGTGAAAATGCTAATTCAGGGCTGGTCTACACTGGCAGCAGTGGTCAATGGGAGATATGCAAGCTTGCGTATCTCCGATCGATGTACTTATGTTCAAGTAGCGTGGTGTCTTCACGGCACTGCATCGACGGGAGACGCCCGTATATTGATGCAGCCTTATTCCTTTCGAGGAGGTGGATTAATGGAGTCGACTGGAGAGCGCTCTCCAATCGCCGGAGCAGGTCTACACAGATCTGCTGCTGCACTGATCCCTGCTGCCAGGGCAGTGAAGACATACCTTCATGCTTAGTCTACGCAATAGGAGTTTTGCTCTAAGGAACAGTGCAGCGCTGCCAATGGAATGTGCTAGGTTTAAAACTGACTTTCCCATCCCTCCTCTCAGTTATTTGTGTAGCCTGTGACCCTTCATTAATCAGTTAAGAGCAGCAATAAGGGATGATTTAATAGGGCTCTTTCCATGTCTAATGTCTGAGTCAATCTCCTGGGTGACATAAAAAAGACTCCAGCTGCGGAACATGGATGGAACTGTGACTTTGTTAAAGTAAACTGGCTTGTGCTGTTAACTCTGCAAGTCACAACATGTGAACAGCCTCATCTCTACCCTTTTTGTTAAAAGAACTAGCCACGTGTTTCAAGAGCCATTGTTGTATTTTTCAATCTTTTGTTTGAGGTTAGTGCTGGTGAAAGGTGTCAGGCTGACAACCTGCTGACTGAAATCCTTTTATCTACAGGACAGGAATAGCAGGGCTCGAAACAATACAAGCATCCTGACCCTGCCACATCAATGTTCTTCAGCCAAAGAGCATCTCTAGGGGTTGGAGAATAACCTTCCGCTGGTCTTTGTGGAGACTGTCAGCAAAGGGGGCAATTAGTGCCATTTGTGTCAATGTTTTCTGTGAACTGGGTTAAGAGCCATCGACTCCTATGGTAACAACGTTCGTGCATTACTAATTAGAGTTTGGTTTCAGCTAGCAACTTACTGGAAAAGAGTCTGTCCCATTACTGGTTTTCTGAGCCAGCGTGTCATCACACAGTGTAATATTTTATTAAAATAGTTCTGAAATGGTACAATTTTCAGTATTTCATTCCCTTTAATTGCTGAAATATTTGTACGAATGGAAGTTTTCTCCTTTAATCGTTGTCAGAATCACTGTTGTCACAATTCATTGTGATCAATACCAAAATTCACTAGTGTGAAATCTTGTGTCAAATCTTTAGATTATAGTTGCACTGATTATAACAATAACCTTCTCCCACTGCTCAAATTAAAGGGGAAACCTGCTTAGCTCAAACTTTTGGCGCTTGGCAATGACTTGGAAGGCTTCTGGAAAGAGACATGTCAGTTTTGGTAAAAATATTAAAATGGTAGTTATAAATCACATATGCAGTGTTGAGACATGCCATATATAAACACAAGTCTAGAGTAAGATATGTACAATTTCCTGAAGAGGTCGTGATCTAAGGTAGATAAGATGAAACAAGACGACAGTTCAGGAAAGGAAGGGGTGTGGTAAAAAGAAGTCAAGGCTGCTCTTTTTAAGAGTTGGTCTTCAATAGGGGCTTGGATAAGAAAGCAGAGGTTTAGGAGATGGAATAAGAAGGGCTCTTACAAGCATAGGAGCCAAAGCTGAGCATTATAGAATTATTTTGTGTAAATGATAGGTATTGAGTTGTTTCCAGAGTTAGCCTTTGTAACCTTTTAGTCTTGCTGCTGTTACCCTCATTCTCTTGCTTGTCATGTCTTTTTTCAAACAGACTGTGGCTCTTTGTGGCAGGATGGTGTTGTTGTGGATGGGTACAAGGCCTAATACAAACAGGGCTCTGATCCTGATTAGGGTCTGTAGGTAATTGCACAGTTGAATAGCAGATGACAAAAATCATGTGCCCACAGCTCTCTAGAAACCAAGTTTAGATCCAGGGATATGCAGTTCTTTCCTCCATTTAAACTGTTTGATTATAATGTTCACTGGGGTTGCACAAGTGTGTCTTCAAATGTTTTGCACAACTGTAAATAAGGGCATAATTTCACCCTGCAATTAGAGCTTTTCACTGACAATTCTGACAATGCATGAGAAGGAATAGAATCCTGGTCCCTCTCCCCATCTTTCAGTAAAAGGAGTGGTGAAATGAAACAAACTTATTTTAGCTGGACATGACTGAAAACCTGCAGGAGGCAGACTGTAGAGTGAGGAAGTGCCATTTTTACGTAATCACTTCTCAGAGGCCTGTACATTATGTTGCATTAACCTCGTTAATTTTGCATTTTAATATAAATGTAAGTTTAATTATTCAGTGCCCACTTAACCTCAGTCAGCTATTGCCAATAATAAAAAAAAAAAAAAAAAAAAAAAGGAAATCTCCCACTTGGAACATAAGGATGGCCATACTGGGTCAGACAAATGGTCCATCTAGCCCCGTATTCTGTCTTCCAACAGTGGCTGGTGCCTGATGCTTCAGAGGGAATGAACAGAAGAGGCAGTTTATGGAGTGCTCCATCCCCTGTCATCCAATCCCAGCTTCCGTCAGTCAGAGGTTTCAGTTCTTCGTACCTGTTACTTAAAAGTGTCAAACTGGCTGCTAATTTGAGCACTAGGTGATTTTATAGGATAATTACCAATCATACCAAAATGGTTTAGGGTCCCCAGTTATCAGGGGACTTCTGAGGTTTGAATTAGCATTAGGCACTGACAAAAAGAACTCCTTTTCTCCCTTCTTTCCCACCACTCTGCCCAGCCCCTGTTTTTTTTATTCTGGTGCTTATATTGACAACAAGAATACCTAGAGTTAGAATAGTTAATGCTAACAATTTTTGCTGGAATATAAAACCTCCTGCTTCAGATCTTAACTCATTTTCTATCAGGATTAAAATGAGACCGTCCTTGGAGACAGATTATCCCACATCTGCCTACTGTGTGGTTTCTTGCACATTCCTCTGAAGTCTCTGGTAGCCTGTATCAGAGACAGGATACTGGACTAGATGGACTGTATGGATCATCCATATGGTGATTCCTTTCATGGTTTACATTTTCTTTTCAGAAGGAGCTGCCTACACTCATAAGCATGTGTGTAATTCAGTTTGTAATTCATATCTAGCTTCCAGCTGTTAAATATGACCACAGTGTCTTGTATGTAGCTATTAGGAGTGTTTGGTTATTTTTAACATTGGCGGATTTGCCACTCATACACAGAGCCTACAGATGTTGAGGCCTGCTTATTATTGTTTTGGGGGATGCTTTTACATACGAAATTTCCGCAGTCTTGATTTTTCTCAAGCCCTTGTCCCTTCCCCTCCCTTGTTTTCAAGCTTCTGAAGTGCAGCCGGAAGGCTGTTTTAGACAGACTTTCTGTCGCTCTTTAATGAGCTCTTGGCATGCTTTTTGAATCTCTTTAACGTGGCTTGTATTTTTAGAGCTGCTCATGCTTGGAACAGATGCAGCAAGACTATGATCATTCCTCTGCTGAGTGTGTCAGAGCCTGAACTGTCTGACAAGAGTGACTCCCCAAAAGGGTTGTGTGTAGCTAGCTCCTTACAAAATGTTCTATTGACAGGTATAGGAAATACGTACAGGCTATGTATCCTGGAGGATAATGATTCACAGTGCTTTATAAACATGAAATGATTTGGGGACATTTTTCTGAGGCAGGTATTGTCAGTTTCCTCTACCCACTTTACAGACTTAAACCCAGGGAGGGAGCTCGGATTAAAACTTGGAAGTTCAGACCTTATCTGTTTATCTAGCACTGATACTAGCAATGTTGTAACATTTTATTCACTAGCTTGTCTAACTCAGGCTATGCTAATGCTTCTGTCATTGCCAGCTCTTTCGGAGCTGCCCTGATGCTGGACCACTGGTGATGTGTAGATGTCCCCATAGAGAAATGGGTTCTACTGCTGTTAACAGCCTGCTTTTGGTGGCCTTTTTCTCACTGGGCTCAGCTGGGACTGCGTTCTACCTCTTCACTGTTAATTTGCATGTCTAAGGTGCCTTTCAGCCATTGCTCTCCAAGACCTTTACAAAGGTGGATTAGCATTATCTGTGCTTTATGGATGGGGAAATGGAGGCACACAGTCACTTACCTGAGGTCACACAGCAAATAAGTAGCAGTAAGAAATAGTTCCTAGTTCTAACGGTGTTCGTTCCTTCTCTCTGGCCACTAGACATGCTTGCCTTGTATCTAATTCTTAATTAAAATCCCAGATGATGTAGTTCTGTGTGCAAATTTGTACTAGCTTAATTTGTGTAAATTTAAACATTTATTTAGTTCAGCTGCTTCCAATCCCTGCATAGGCAGGGCACCTTTACAGTGGTTTAAACCTAGTTTATATGGATTTAGTGTGATGCAGTTAGAATATGCATTAGGCTAAATCTGCATAAACCAGGTTTAAACGAATTTAAGGGTGTCCACATGAGATGTGCGGTAGTTCAAGTAAATCTAAAAGCAATTTAGTTAAACCAGTGGGTAGGCAAGGTCTGATTTCTGTTTCACTTTAAATTGTAAATATTCAAGACCTTTGTGTAGATAAAAGCCTTGGTAGCTGCTTGAAATGGGGGGAGGCTGATTAGTAACCTTATATGAAGTGGAACTCATAAATAGTTGACTGTCCTGTTGTAATCGGGAGCCCTATTTTTACACATCCTGTGTTTTTTATTGAAGCCGTGCACTGCTATTTTTTTCCTTGCATGCTTCCATACAGGAAAAAAGATAGGACTTTATTTTTTCCTCTCAAGGCAAAATTCTAAACTTCTGTTGAATGACATGCTTAAATTTACACCTCAGCCTCTTCCATCTCCCATGTTTGAGTTTAGCTTTGTAAGCTACATGTGGTGTGGAGGAGGGAGATACGGAAAAGATTTCTCTAAATCTCTGGGTGAGCTGTTTTATGCTCACACATTGCCAGTTTACTGTGAATGATGGGCAAAAATGTATAGCTTCAGATATGTATGGTATCAAATGTTTCTAAAGTAAAAAATTCCAGGAGACTGGACGGAAATCTCTCTCACCCCTAGGTGATAAGTGGTGAAACTACAAGCTGAGATGTTTGAATACCACTGGAGAAATTCCATATGTTGCACCGCATGTTGTTGGGCTTAATAACTCTTCACTTACAGAGAATGCAAGAATAATCCCTTCCATTTCAGGAATTACTGGGTGCAATTCTGTGTTTTACAGGAGGTCAGATTAGATTATCATAGTGGCCCTTTCTGGCCTTTTAAAATATATGAAGATGTTCTTGGATCTCGTAACATTACCTGTGATCAGGGCTGTTTGTTGTTGGACCAAACAGCTCCATGGGAGGAGATGGACAATGTTCCCAGCATTGTAGCTCATTTCTGGATGTGTGGCACCCCTAAAAATGTAAAATCTTTGTGCTTGATTGGCTGTTTTTAATTCCACTTTGGTGAAGGCAGGGCCCTTAGAAGCAAATTGGCCCTGGGCCCAACTTCATTCTATATTGCCTTTTTAAATATTTTTTTGCCAGGGTCACATGGTTCCTGTGAGGAAGATGGCTGTCTAGTCACAGACCTTCACTCCCTACATATCAATTATTCTCTAATAATTACTTTCCTAGCATATTGGCAGTACAGTTTTGCCACTGAAGTTTGAATTCATTCCCTGGATAAACTTCAAACCATGGAATATGGATTCCAAGATAAAAACGAGAGGCAACGAAAGTCATAAGCCTGACTCACCTAAGCACCAGAAGGGAGAGAGGGCAAAGCCACAGCAGAACCTAAGCCAGGATGTTGCGGCACTGAAAGCGTGCCTCACAGATCAACTGGATCCAATCTCTAAAAAGAGCTGTGACCTCTCCAAAGATGTCTGGGATGTACAATTCCGAATGGCTTACTTGGGGAATGCGCTACAAAAGACTGCCTTTGAAACCATTGAAATTATAGAAGAAACTGCCTCCTTAAAGCTTAGACTAGACAAACTGGAATAAAAACAGGAAGACTTAAAAAACAGATCTCGAAGAAACCACCTTCGCTTCTTGGCCCTATTGAAGGTCTAGAGGAGAAGGCTATTGGCTTTCTTTAGAAGCTGCTCCCTGACATACTTAAATTGGACCCCTAATTGCCCCCAATAGATATTGAAAGGGTTCATCGAATGCCTGGTACTAGAAGGCAGGTGTCTGATAAGCCCAGACCCATCATCTTCAAGCTGCTAAAGTTCAATGATAAAGAAATATCAATGAATGCTGACAGAAAAGCTGAAACCTTTATGTACAAAGGCCACTATGTCAGGTATACCAAAAAGATCTATAGTTGAATATCATGTCTTACAAATATATTTTGGAACAGAAAACAAACAAAAATGAACAGACTTAAAACAAGAGAGTGTGGGCACGTTCAGATCCCTGATGGCTATCTTAATATATTTTTTAGAGCTTTGCCATGAGTTTTCTTAGTGTGCACTCCTGGAATGTGAGGGGACTTAATCAACCCACCAAAAAGAATTAGAATCCTGAGGCACCTCAGATCAGTGGTTCCCAACCTGTATGGCTCGAGAGCCACAAATATCATTTTTACAATGAAGGGCCACCAGTCTATTAGCTCTTTAAAAAATGTATTGACGTATACACCGTTAAGAACTACAAATCACTACATATTTAAAGTAAACATTTTGATGCTACTGTGCTCATTTTTATATTCGCTGTTTTACACCTACAAATTACTCACTGCCTCCTCGCTGATCTCCCATCCCCCTGGCTGCAGCAGGGAAACCACCTGTGTCCTGTAGCCCCGTGTGCTCCACCTGGGTCCCTAGGCAGTGGCTCCCTTCTGCAGCCAGAGGGACAGGAGATCAATGCTCCTTTCCCTCTGGCTCCAGCAGTGACCCCAGTGCCTATGGACCCAGGCCAAGTGCTTTGCTGTGCTCCCTGATACAAGTCTGTCCCCTTGACTGCAGCATGGAGCCTGCACTGGTCTTGTAGCCTTGCAGCAGCACGCTCCGCCTGGGTCCTTAGGCAGCGGCTCCCTTCCGCAGCCAGCGGGAGGGGAGCGAAGGGCAACATTGAAAGATCCCACGGGTTGGGAATCACTGCCTCAGATCAAAGTGCTAAGTAGCTTTATTGCAGGAAACTTATGTAGCAGAAATAGATGCCAGTAGAATCGAGAAGCTGTGGGTAGGTATTGAGTATCATTCATCATTGAATACTAAGAGCACAGGCACATCCTTCTTAATTAATAAAAGTATAACTTCTCAATGTATATACAATCTTGGTCTGAGCCTGAAAGAAGATACGTCCTTCTTGAAGGCTGTTTCAATTCAATAAAGTTAATTCCAGGAAGCATTTAAAATCCAAGTGGAGGTAATTCTTTCTAATAAAAAAAAACACATTTCTGTAATACTGCGGGGAGGTTGGAATACTGTGCTATATAGACTTCTGGACAAATCCAAATACATGGGACCCAGCTCTCAAAGCACAACAGGCCAACCCTTATTATTGTTGAATGAACTTGGTTTAAAAGCTATATGGAGACTGAGACACTCCAAGGAGCATGACTATACATATTTATCTAGAGTATATTCATCTTAATCCAGAACTGACTTTTCTCTTGTGCCTTCAGAACTGATTCCAGCTATTGATAATGTATTAATTTCAGATCATGTTCCAGTTATACTTAGCATAGTCTCTGATTACACATCATTAAAATCTTCTCGGTGGAAGATGAATATTCTGCTACTAAAAGTTTGATCCACAGTTGATTCAGTCATTTCTAACTTCATATCAGAAAATAAGCACTCTGTTACTTCAGATACCATCTTCTGAGGAGCTCAGAACACTACTGTAAGAGGTGAATGTATAAAGCATGCCTCCCAAAAAGAGAATGAGAGAAACTCAAGTTACTAGACTCTCTGGACATGAAAATGGATGAGTTGCAGAGAATGCACAGCAGTGACCCATATAATGAAAACCTCTTACGTTCTCTAATCAACTCCATATATAAATATAATGAATGCTTATCCAGCCAAGTCCAGTTTTCACTCAGCAGTTTCAAACAAAGATACTATGAATGGGGAGATAAAGCAGGTAAATTACTTGCCAGAAGACTTATGCTGGAAGGTAGCCAACAGCAATATTTCTTCCTTATTGCAAGAAGATGGGAGTGCCATCCTTGAACCAATAGATAGAATTGCTTAAACTAATAATTTATATCAAGCTTCATATAAATCAGGCGACCAGTTTTACTCTAATAAATTTGATCATTTTGTTGAAGGCCTGCCTTTTAATATCCTAACTTCAGAACAAGTGTGGCTTATGGACAAAGCTATCAGAACAAAAAAGCTTGAACAGGCTATAAAAAATATGAATTCCTGGGATGGACAGATTTCTGGCAGATTTCTACAAAAATTTTAGTAATCAACTCTCTTTTCTTCTTTCAAAGAAGATGACACCATGTCTCGTGACATGAGAACTGCTTTAAATACTTTAATATTAAAGAACAAAGATGGTTGCAACTATGGCGATTTCCGCCCCATGTTTCTATTGAATACATATGGCAAAATAATTCCAAAAATTTTAGTGACATGACTGAATACCATCATTCCATCAATTATACACACAGATCAGGTTGGTTTCGTTAAAGGAAGATTGGCTGCTGATAATACAAGGAAAATCACTGAGTTGATCCAGCAAGCTCAGATGTTCTTTCCATAGCTTTATTTTTAGATGTAGAGAAAGCTTTTCATAGGGTTGAAAGGCTTCTCTAATGGCTGTCCTAAAATAATTTAGATTTGGACCAATATTCCTGAATTGAGTCAGTGTATTATACATCTTCCTTCACTTCACTGTCAGCTAATGGAGTTATTTCTCCCATATGTCATCTAAAAAGGGGGAGGGTTGTCCCCTCATGCCTCTCCTTTTTAATGTCTCTCTTGAACCACTGGCAATATGCATACATCAGCACTCAGCTGTGACTGTAAACAGGAAAAAATACAAAATCCGTTTACATACTGATGACATTTTTGTGTCCTTGAAGAATCCAGCCTCATCAGTCCCATCATTATTGAATGTAGTTGCTGTTTTTGGAAAGATTTCTGGTTTTCGCATTAACTGGAATAAATCACAAGCAATGGATATATCCAAAAGACTAGCTCCTCAGTTTTAGTGTTTTCCATTTCAAATATGCAAACAAATAACTTATCTTCCCAAAACTGTTTAGGTAAATATGGACTATATATTAGAATAATTTCAAAGGATGTAAAGAGGTGGTGTCTCTTCCCTTTATCCTTACTGAGGAGAATAGAAATAGCCAAATGAATATCTGCCCAAGATTGACTTATATCGTTACCTTATTGTCTTTCAAGGTCTCTCCCTTGCTCTTTGCTCAAATAAATATATTTATTCTGAAGTTTATGTGGGGTAAAAAACAGCCTCACACAAGACCCTTAAAAAATCCTGGGTGACTGGAGGTAGGGAATAGCCTGATTTGTATCTATATCATCTAGCATTCAAAGTGCATCCTGTTGTATGGTGGTTCTGCTCCAGTAGCTCTGTATACGCACCGGCCTGGTTTGAGATTGGAAAAAACTTAGCTATGCTAGTTGGTTCTTTCTCTGCTTTTATATACCTTAAGAAGCCGCCTATATCTTTGCATCTACATGGGGTGTCCTGCAACGCGTTAAAATAATTACAGCATCCGATGTTACCTATTCTCTTCTTGTACCACTATGGGATACCTCTGCCTCAGGATCAAGGCCAGCTCCACGTTTAAGGAAATTTGGATAAAAAATAGATAAATGAAAGATCTAACACAAGATGATAGACTGGCTTCTCTGGATTACATGTGTAGCAAATATCAGCTGCTGCTGTCTCACGTTTTCTTCTTTCAGCAACTATATTCAAGGATTTATGCAAGTTTAGGGCACAATTGGTCTGTCTTAACGGTCTCCCCGCTAGAAGAACATGTTATATGGAAACAAAAGTCACTTTGTAGGAGTAACTTATAGGTGGCTTAATGCTTTGCATTACTCTCTCAATCTCCGTCTTGAAAAATAGGGAAAAGAACTTAATTTTGCTATCACCACAAAAACCTGGGAGGATGCCTGTCTTAATGTAAGAGATTTCAAGTTTTTTATCCTTGTGAGTCTTCCATAACACGATATTAAACAAGTGCTACTAGACCCCAGAACATTTAAGGCTAGATTAACATCCCATACTGAATGTTGGAGATGCAGACTGCCCCATGCCAGCCTTTCCCACATCCTCTATACCTGTCCGGAAATACATGTGTTCTAAAACACCATATTCAGTGCTCTCTCTAAAACTACTGCATTAATGGAAAAAATGACTCTAATAGAAACACTTGGAAAAAAATATGAGGATGTCTGGTCACACATGGAACTATAGCCTCCTTCTGCCCTTTAGTATATATTATTTCCCATTTCTCATCCTTTAATAATTGATGCCCTGCATGACCTCTGTGGGTTCAGGTTTTTTTGTTTTGTTTTTTTTTCCCTCCAGGTTTTCCAAATAATGAATGTTGAAGTTTGTTATTTATATGCTATTTCCATCTTGTGTGTGTATTTGTGTTTCAATAAAAACAATCAACATTGCACTATCAGCTGGATGTAGCATCCTTCACTTCCTGTCCTAAATGGTTGTGTAGTGTCACTTTGTTTCAATCCAGCGGTGGCTGTGTTTGAATAGTGTGTGAAGTCAGTTTGTATAGGAGGCTAATGTTCGAACAACAGTTCAAGAACCTTTGGGGCAAAGGGTATTTGTGACTGATATGGAAATTTCTTGCAATATCCTTGAAAAACTTATTGAATTAAGTTTAAGTATCTTAGGAGTCCTTTGTATTAAATGCAAGGTTATGTATTACTGTGGGCTGGGATTGTTTGCAAGCTCCCTAGGGATGTGATGTGAACCTTGGGAGATGTTGTGAACTCCAAAGGACTGTATGAACAATGCCAGACAAGAATGGACTTTTGGGACCATGTCCAGGGGTTTGCCTGGAGAATCCCTTAGAGGAGGTGAATACAAATTTCTCCTCTCTGGTTATGCAAAAACCCAGCCTTTTGATGCCATGTCCTCAGCAGAGGACCGTTGTCTGCTGATTACCTGTTCCCAGAATCTGCAGATCAAAGGCTCTAGCTGTATAAAGGAAAGAATGAAATATTCATGGTTATTCTGGTTCGGAATCTGAGACCGTTATGAACTTGTAACCAGGGGGAAGACCTAGTTGTGGGTTTTGGGGGACTGATACCTATCAGAGCCTGATGTTGGGGTTGGGGTGACCTCTGGTGATCTTTATAGCATGTGTGTGGATTCTTTTATTGTTTTAATATACTTTCTCTAATGCTTTCTCCTTCAGAATGTGCTTGTTTGAGAAAGAGCTGTGTAGTGACTTGTTACTGTTGGCAATTACAGCTGTTCATGGCCTTCAGAGAGAAAACAAAACACAGATGCTGGCCTATTTAGCCAGTCTCGCTTGCTGGGATACCACAGTGTAGGCAGGAGATTGTGCAGCCTGAAAAAACCTCAGCTAAGAGGGAGAGAGACGTGAATCTCAGCCCAAGAGGGGATCCCGGCTGAGGAGCTGGAAGCCTTGGGTGTGTGCCCTGGTGGACCACGAGGGGGAAATACAAGAGCAGTTGCCCTTAACTGACAGTACCGTATATCTGCAAGGCCACTGTTCTCTGCTCTGTTCAATAAACAATTCTGCATTTAAAATTTTAAAGTTGCTTGCATTTTAAAATGAGGTGGCACTGATGTATTTTAGTGGGTTTTGGGGCCTGCCTGTTGCTGCAGTTTCGAAAACGCTTATGCTGTCAGTGTCATTATCACTCGAACCCTAGAGCTGCCAACTTGAGAACAGAGCGTTAGCTGGCTTTATCTGAAAGAAACTCTGGATTTAGTGACCTCAGCTGAGTGGGGAAAACTGGTTGAGGGCTGATCAAGGAAAAATAAAAATAATTGAGGGAAACATTTTTAGTTCCTGTTTTTTTTTTTTTTTTTTTTTAAGCTGGGGAGAAGTGTAAATAAACCTTTTTCAATTCACCTTCAAGGTCAGAAGCTTTGGATACATCCCACTGCCACCAGAGGAGGAAAGCAGGTTGCAAGTGACATCTGAGAGCTAGGCTTCACGCTTCCTTGGTTTTTAAGTCTGATCTTTATGGTGTTGACAAGCGTCGTCAATGTTAATTCTTCCTCTCTCTGCACATGACCTTCATGCTTTGTTTGCTTGCCCTCTCCCCCAGTTAGCCTTCAGGTTGGCCTTTACACACTTTCTTCTGTAAGGGGATATTGGATGCGTTTGTTTTTTCTAGGTGGATTGTGGATCTTAGGACAGTTTTCAAATACTTCTCACTATGCTGACAGTTTCTAAGTAATGATTTACACTAGCACCTGTTTTCTCACAGAAATAACCTGTGCTTGATATGGGAGAGGCTGCCTTGTTGCTTGACTCTAGTACAGAGCAGTGCAGCTTCAGTTTCCTTTCTTCCTGTGCTTTTTGGAGGCTTGAGTTGATTTAGTGGTCTGGTGGCAGATGATGAATTGCTCTTTTCCATTCTGATTGAAGATCTGGCATTATTAGTTACTTTTCAATAAGGAAAATGCACGGTATTTGCAACTCCTGCGGTTTTTTGCCTCACGGACTTAGTTTTGATAGTCAGATTTGCTAAAGTCTTGAAAAGGGCCTGGAAAAAGAACTTGTTTAATAGGTGCCTCTGCAATCTACTTGTGTGTATAATAGATACCTGCATATTACTTGCATTCCATCTCTGCATCTACCCTGATCTCTTTATTTGAAATAACAAAATAATTGCTCTCTGTCAGATATTACTCACTCCCTAGTGAAGGTTAATGAGTCAAGATTTCTCGTGAGAAGATTCTAGACTGATCTACTAAAATTAGGAACAAGGGGGTCAGATTGCTGAGAGATCTAGTGTTAATTCCTGCCCTGTAAAAGTACTGAGGTGAACTAAACTAATGACACTTCCACTGAACTGCCAAGAGCTTGTGCGTGAGGCAGGCCATAGAAGTTCACCAAGGAATTCCTGCATCAGGTGTATGACTTTTGGTTTAGCTAGAGCATTTCTTTTTAAATCAGACTTGATATCTTTCTAAAAGACTTTAAGGATGCAAAATCTACTACATTCCTGGTTAAGTTTACATTCCTGGTTAAGTTATTGCAATGGTTAATTACCCTCACTTTTAAAAATGTACACCTCCATTTTTAGCCTGAAATTTGTCTAGCTTTGGTTTTATCCCTTTGTCTGTTAGATTACAGAGTCCTCTGATCTTCTCCCTTTGTAGGTACCTATAGACGCTGTCCACCTCCTATCTTTTTTTCCTTAAAGATAAATAGGTTGGGCTTCTTCAGTCTTTTGCTGTAAGGCAAGTTTTCCAGACCTCAAATCATTCTTGTAGCTCTTTTCTGAACCCTTTCCAGCTTGTCAACATCCTTTTTGAAGTGTTGATACCAGAACTAGACACAGTATTCTGATGGCGGTTTCACTCATGTCATATACAAATGGTAATAACACCTCTGTGCTTCTCAATATTCTCCTTCCTGTACATCCACTGATAGCCACCACATTGCACTGCGAGTTCATGTTCAATTATTTAACCACCATGACCCTAAAATCTGTTTGAGTTTTTCCAAAATACACTCCCAAATCTTATACATGTGACCTATGTTCTCGGTTCCTTAGTATGACCTTGCATTCAGCTGTATTAAAGTACATGCTCTTCACGTGAACCCAGTTTACCATGTGATCCAGATCACTCTGTAGAAATAACTCAACCTTATTATTTATCACTCCATCATTTTTTGGGTCTGTACCAGTAGCCTCCTGCCATCTCCTGGGAACTGAATTGAGGCTATCAAACTCATTTTCATTTATAACCTTGACTGAAACATTTTTTTAAATTAAACTCCATATACTTAAAAATGATTGCCTTGGAAAAAAAGTCAGTACAGCAATAAGTGATATAACAAAAAATACAAGTGCAGTTGGCAACACACAAGTGCAGTGAATTTGCCTATGAGACTATGCAGGTGCACCAGAGGAAGAACAACTAGCAAAAGTTAGCATAGTGGGTGTGAGGTTTTTGGGAGGCATAGGTAGGAAGTGACCATATTTCAGAGTAAGTCGTACATGTTCAAAAAACAAACTCATGCTTTAGTCTTCTATTGTAACCTATTTAGGCAAGATTCCCCTCGTGATTGTGCATTTAGAGGAGCTCTGAATACTGTAATGTACAGTTATATGGTTCCTCAAGGGTACTTATTATGGATACATCCCATGTAGGGCGTCTGAGTGTTTGTGGTGATAGTTCTCTACATAGACTAGGATGCAAATGAGACACTCATCATTTATATGTACCCCCTGGGAACTTTCATAATTAGAGGATAAATAGGTTTTCTGAAATGAGAGAGGCTTTATAAAGCATTTTCAATAAATTACCCTCCCTCCCCCCCCAACTGGGTCTGATAATGCAGTCTTCCCTTCGCCAAACTGAATGGAAGGTTTTGCCTGAGGAAGGACTGCAGTATCGATCCTTTAAGTATAACATTGAAACAGATCAACAAGCAATTTGCTCAAAGCATCCTTTGTTCTGAATTAAGACTGTTCAAACAACCTGGGACCCTGGCTGTACATCCTAAAATGCCCTGTTCCCCTAATTGCAGCTCATCCACTCTGTAGTTATAAATAAGGTATTCATTTTCTGTCGTAAATGGTTGTGTTGTGTTCCACATAAGGATTGGTACATTTCAGTGATGAGGCAGTTGAAGTGACTTGGGATACTCTGGGATGAAAAGTGCTGTTCTTTGATACCAAGGCCAGAAAGGAGCATCGTAATTAACTAGTCTGACTTCCTTTGTAATATCATAGGAAATAGGACTATCCTTAATTGAGTCTTATATACTGTAAGAACCAGCATTTATCACAACAGACGTGCTCTTAATGATTGCATTGAAAACAAGAGTTGTCTTCAAAGATACCACTCTGTTTTCATGAAGAACAAACATTATCCTGGTGACATGTGAGTGCTGAAGGTGTTAATGCTAAAAGTGCAAACTACACCTTTGTTTTCTTTAAACCTGCACTTTTTGACAATTCTCTTCCAAAGCATTTTCCATAGAAGGGAGATCATGAGAAAGCATCAAGTTACTGTCAGTATATGGCATGGATGGCTAATGCACTAGCCTGTCATTACTTCAGAACCTGGGTTCAATTGCTAGTTTTGGTTACAATTGCAAATGAGCTATAAACTCTTGTAAAACTGGGTCCATCAACTGAAAATGAAGACAGTCGGATAACCATTGCAGTATTGTTGGATGCTGCAATTATAATTAAATAATTAATTTTATTTCCATACAATACATTCTCTGTAAAATACATTATCTACAAGTTGTCTCCTTTTGAGGTTTTAAAGCTTCATATCTCAGCAAATCCTCACAAATTTGGTATTATGCTGCATTTCTTTTTGAGAATTTAGCAGTTGTTTTGGTGCCCTCAAGTGGCAAAACTCAGTGTTGTTGCTTGAAATTGAGGATGTTACTGGGTGTAATAGGTTGTAGTTTAGGGGAAAAAAAATCCATCTCAAAACTTTGATGATGAAGTGAATCTGCTTGGGGCACTTAAAACTGGACTGGACAAAGCAGTTACAGATCAGGAACAGTTTTGCACTGGCTAGTGATGGACTAACTGATCTAACAGACCTTTTTTCCATTTCGACTTTATAACACAGCCATAAATTTCCCAAAATATTTCCTAAAGTATATCTTTCAGAAAAACATCCAATCTTGACTTAAAAATTGACAGTGCTGGAGATTCTGCCATAACTGTTGGTAAATTGTTCCAGGGTTAAACTTTCTCGCTGTTAAAATGTACACCTTGTTTCCAGTCTGAATTTATCTAGCTTCAACTTCCAGACTTTGGAGTGTGTTATACCTTTCTCTCCTAGATTTAAAAGGCCATTATTAAGTACTTGTTCCCTTTTAGGTGCTCAGACAGTGTTCAAGTCACTTCTTAGCTTTCTCTTTAAGATAAATAGATTGTCTCTCTCACTATAAGGCATGTTTTCTAATCCTTTACTCATTCTCCTGGCTCTTCTCTGAACCCTCTCCAGCTGAATCTGCATCCTTCTTGAATTGTGGACGCAAGAACTGGACACGTTATTCTAGCAGTCATCTTTTCTTCTTGTTCTACTTGGATACATCACTGTGGTACCTCATGGGACTTGTAATTCAGTTGTCTCATGGCCTTATTCTTCTCCAAGGGCTGGGTGCTCCAACTGGATTATATCTGCCATGATATACTGCAGCCAGGAACTCCCATGATGCATTGTCTTCCTCTCTGAAAAGGAGTATCGGTGCATCATGAGAGAAGTAGTCTGACCAGGGAGCTTGGGCTATAGAGGAGAATGGGGGCATGAGGTACCTGAAGTACAAGTCCCATGAGGCACTGTGGCAGCATTATCAAATCAAAACATTTATGGCCTTCAGTTGTTTGCGGAAAAGTTGAAATTTTCTGTAGGAAGAGCGTTTTTTGGTGAGCTCTATGGGCCAGTTAAAATCCAGGGTCCATGTTCTAATTTGACCAGTTTAAAATGTTAAAGATGCACTGCTTTGTGTATAGTCTAGTATGTATTAACTAGCACCTTCCAATTCCTACTCTAAACAAGGCCTCTATTATCTAGGACTGCTTTGAGTGGGGTAAGGTGATACAATATCCTAAATGCTGGTGACTTGTCCACACTAGCGTACCCACCAGCGGAGCTGCAGTGGTGAGAAGCTTGAATGATGCTGGCATAAACTCAGATTTGAAGAGTTTGTCTTTGATGCATTGTTAACTCGAGGTATAACTTGAATTTTGCCCTGAACCTGACTCCTGTCCTCACACACGCATCGTGAACTCAGGCTATCTAGCTGGTGTTGTGGTGGTGGGGTGGGATGAAGCTTGGGCTAGTAATGTAACTGGGATAAAGCAGCTCAGAGTTGCAGTTTATCATCTCTTAATCCAATCACTCTGTGTAGCTCAAATGTTTTTCCATCCAGTGTGGCACTTCTCTCTCAATTTAGGCTAGCCTGAGTGGAAAAACTTCTGTACTAACTCTTCTCTCTTTCTTCTGCTCTGGATTTCTGAAGAGAAATCTCCTACTTTGCTGCCATCTGGAGACTGTATTATGTACTGGCTCTCCTATCCTGATTGTTTTGTGCTTCTGCTATGTTGTTTGTAAATTGATCGGCATGGAAATCGTGGCGTAATTCTAAGAAGACTGCAGTATTTTGTTCTCCATATTGTGTTTTACGGATTGGTTCCTCGTTTAACAATGCACATTTTGGAACTGTTGCAGAGTGAGCACCTGCCATTTAAGCTCAGACAGTCTTCGTAAAAAGTCTGTGTGATGTGCCCAGAAAAAAAAGTTGCAGAAGTGCAAATGCTGCAAGACCTTTGTTGGAAAATGCAAAGAGGGCTAAACCTTATTTCTCATATAAAACCAGAGTAATACTTTACATCTCTGTAACACTTTTCATCCAAAGATCTCAAAGTGCATTGCAAGCGATAAGGAATTAATTGTTTTACACAAAGTAAGTGTGGCTTATTGAGGAATTGGGGCACTAATACAGTTCAGATTAAAAAAATCCCTTCATTTTACAAACTGGGAAACTGAGGTACAAATACCTTAGTGATTTCCCTGAGGTCACAAAGAAGGAAGTTTGTAGCATAGATGGGCATGGAATACAGGTGTCCTGGTTTCCCAGTGTTATGCTTATTTGCCTCTCTATTCTTCCTCCCTCATGAAAGCTGAGTGTTTTTTCTTTTGTGGGTAAAGGTTTATATCTGAAGGATAGTTTATATATACTAATTACAAACCTTGTTTTTATAGCCACTCCAGACATTCTACACTTAATATGCCAAATTCGTCCCCGGCATCACTCTGTTACAGTTAATGAAGTTTTACATCAGGAATGAACTTGACCTCGTGTCTTAAAATTACCACACTTCAGTTTGAATGATCCGGTCAATGCTCTGAATCACTGAGAGGTTAATCAGCTATTTCTGAAGCAAAAGAGAGAGATTACATTGGAATCTTTTTTGAAAGCAAATGTATTATAATGAAGAATTACTTAATCCTATAAAAGAGTTCATTCTACTGAATAGAACTCAATTTGCTCTTCTAATCAAAAGGTACCATATGTCAAAGCAACAGCCGGTCAGTACCCACTGTATTACAGCACACAGGACTCATTTCAGATATTGTGATAAAACTAAACAAGTGTTACTTGATTTTTAGAAGCACTCTGAAAATGTAATTAGGGCTGTAATCTTGAAATCCACCAAAATTGAAAGGGAGTGAAAACAGTGCTTTCGATGTTTGCAGCCCATATTTCTCTCTAACAAGAAAATGAAGTTGCTTTTGATTCAGTTTTGATGCATGTGGATTTGAAGAGTCTGAGATTTGAAGAGAGCAGTTTTATTTGTAAATGTCTCTTGGTTATTATGCTGGTTAATTGTCCCTGTTTGATACATGAAAGAAGCTCAAAAACACAGCCCCTTCTCCCTCATCCCTTTCCCATACAACTTAAGTTATCTCCTGTATATTTTTTTATCTACATCTCTACCCCTTCTGCTCCTTTGCCAGGGTTACGTCTGGTGGCTGATTGTTCCCCCTCTTCTTTCCCCCCCCATCTGTGAGTCCTGCCTCTTTCCCTCCTCATTCCCAATATCACAGTGCGGAGTGATACCCAACTGAAATTGCCACCACTTTCAGTTTCACTGGCAGTCCTACCTGCTAGGTCACCAGGAAGGCTCTGTTATAGAGAAACTGACACGTTTTTTGGCCACACGGGCTTTTTCATTGTCCCAAGCTGACAAGCGTTTGATTTCCAGCAGCAAGTAGCTTTCTGACCTGTACTGTCCAGTGTGTGAACGGGATGGAAATCACTGGGGGTGGAGTGAAACATTTATTTGCACCACCTCCCCTAGTCTAATCTCAGTAGCTTCAAAGAGACACCATAGTCTGCTGGATTCAAGTACATAGCTGAGGTCCAGAAACAACTGAGGTCCGATTCTGGCTTTGCTACTGATGTCTTGTCTTTTGCCTTGGGTAAGACACTTAACCTCTCTGTAGCTAGTTACCCCCTTGTTACAATAGGCAGTGCTTGCCTCTCAAGGTGTTGAAGCGTAGTTCATGTTGCAGAGCCCTGTAAGATGTAACCTATGTAAGTGTTCAGTGTGATTATTAGCAGTCAAATCCAGCTGTCTTCATTAACGTGTAATATTTTGGATAGAAATAGTGATCCTGTTGGAGTGTTTTCACATTTGGGTTTATTTTTATTTTTTCATTGAATGTATTTTCTTGGCTTCTATCAGTGAGAAACCAGTAGTAGATTGAGCATTGGGTGGAGGTGCAGGAATGTCATGCTTTTTGTGCCCAGCCTTGTCATTTGAAATGCTTCCCTCCAAGGCGATGGTATAACAACTCCCTTTGGAGCTTTTCCCAGTGATAGGATAATCAGAGGGATTAAACAAGTTTATGTAGCTGATGTGAGCAAATGCGCTAGATCCATTGAAGACTCATCAGGACAATCAGTATCTAGTATGCTAGCGCTGAGGTCCTCGGATTAAAGGTGTGGTAATATTCAAACCCTAACTAATAAATCCTCACAGCTGTGTGAGATGGTGTAACTCTCGTGGTAAGAATTTACAAGCATCCTCAGTTTGGGATGTCAGTGCTTTCATCCCCCCTAGTGACCCTGAATGTGCCTGTTAGAGGAGCTGATCACCTACAGCTTCATTGGATGGCAGTCAGACCCTAGATGTCTCAAGCTGAGAACCCAGACACTAAGGCACCTTAGGATAGTGGAAACTTGAAATTCTGGTCTCTAACCATTTTACAAATGGGTCAAGTGATGGTGAGGACTTGACCAAGGTCAGTAGTGTGTTAGTGGCACGGATGATAGAACTGAGTGACCTCTGGTGTAACCTCTTGAAACCATACTACCAGTCCTTGTGTGCTTTTAGGGTTATGACAAAATTCCTCCTTTATATACCTTAATTAACACTCAGTTAATTTTCTCAAACAAGATCATCAGTTGGAAACGACGGAGGAGGAGAAGGACCTTGGGGTATTGGTTGATAGCAGGATGACTATGAGCCGCCAATGTGATATGGCTGTTAAAAAAGCAAATGCGGTTTTAGGATGCATCAGGCGAGGTATTTCCAGCAAGGAGAAGGAGGTGTTAGTGCCGTTATATACGGCGCTGGTGAGACCCCACCTGGAATATTGTGTGCAGTTCTGGTGTCCCATGTTTAAGAAGGATGAATTCAAACTGGAACAGGTTCAGAGACGGGCTACTAGGATGATCCGAGGAATGGAAAATCTGCTTTATGAAAGGAGACTCAAAGAGCTTGGCTTGTTTAGCCTGGCCAAAAGAAGGCTCCGGGGGGATATGCTTGCTCTATATAAATATATCAGGGGGATTAACGTTAGGGAGGGAGAGGAATTGTTTAAGTTTAGTACTAATATAGGCACGAGGACGAATGGGTACAAATTGGATATTAGGAAATTTAGACTAGAAATTAGACGAAGGTTTCTAACCATTAGGGGAGTGAAGTTCTGGAATAGCCTTCCGAGGGAAGTAGTGGGGGCAAATGACTTATCTGGCTTTAAGACTAAGCTTGATAAGTATATGGAGGGGATGTTATGATGGGATAGTTTAATTTGAGCAATTGATTTTGGATTATCGGCAGATAAGTCTGCTCAATGGTCTGTGGGAATGCTGGATGGGATGGGAACTGAGTTACTGCAGAGAAATCTTTTTTGGGTGCTGGCTGGTGAGTCTTGCCCACATGCTCAGGGTTTAGCTGATCGCCATATTTGGGATTGGGAAGGAATTTTCCTCCGGGGCGGATTGGCAGGGGCCACGGAGGTTTTTCGCCTTCCTCTGCAGCATGGGGCATGGGTCGCTTGCTGGTGGATTCCCTGCAGCTTGAGGTCTTCAAATCTCATTTTTGAGGATTTCAATAGCTCAGTCATGGGTTCGGGGTTGTTATAAATGTGTATGGGTAGGGTTTTGTGGCCTGCCTTGTGCGGGAGGTCAGACTAGATGATCATGAACCCTTCTGACCTATGAGTCTGAGTCTATCATTCTTCATTTCTCTTTTAGTGGGTCCACTGCTTTGAACTTACGCTTACGGGTATTTCTGCCCAATGCAGTGGGGATGGAGGCCATTTCTTTTTTAATAACTGAAAGCTCCTGCTGCTGGCATGCCTGTAAGATTGCAGATGTAGATTCCCAGTGTATATCAGTGGTCAAACTGATAACCTCACTTTTGTTTTTATTTGTAAAGGAGCCAGGAGTGCCAGTGATCTTTATTAGATGCTTTCCCTAGTACTTTCTACTCCAGCATGCTGTGTCTGCAGCAATCCCAGGATGCAAAAGGCTGCGTCCTGCAATCAGATGTTCACCTCCAGTGAAGCATTGCAAGGAATAGTGCTGGGTGACAGCATGCTTTTGATTTTTTTCTTAGTTTAAACGTGAAATAATAGAAATCTAAGTCTGGAAGGGACCTCCAGAGGTCATCTAGTCCAGCCTCCTGAGCTGAGGCAGGACCAAGTAAGTATATGTACACCATCCCTGACAGGTGTTTTGTATAACCTGTTCTTTAAACACTTTGGAAGCCTTTTGCAGTACATCCTATCCTTACGTTATATATAACTATCCTCAAAGCTTTTTCTAATATTTAACCAAAATCTCTCCCCTTGCTACAGACGAAGCCCATTACTTCTTGCTACCTTCAGTGAACTTGGAGATCAGATTCCCCCCTCAGTTGCCTTTTCTCAAGACTTAAACACCCCTAGTTGTTTTAAACCTTTCCTTGTAGATCTGGTTTTCTAAAAATCTTTTTTGTAGCTCTCCTCTGGAGTCTCTCCAGTTTGCCATAGAATCATAGAAGATTAGGTTGGAAGGGACCTCAAGAGGTCATCTATTCCTCCTTCCTTCCCCCCACTCAGAAAGCAGGATCAACACCAACTAAATCATCCCAGCCAGGGCTTTCCTTGTCCACATCATCTTAAAGTATGGCACTCAAAACTGGACACAGTACTCCAGCTGAGACCTCACCAGTACTGAGTAGAGCGGGACAATTCTCTCCCCTGTCATATCTGCAGTATCTTACCAGCCAGGATCTTACTTGCACAGTTGGCTGGTCAAGACAATTTTCTTTTAGTTAATAGACTTAATGCTGTGAGATGTCAATTACCACATTTTAACTTGGGAAGTACAAAGGAGGAAACGGCACATTTATAGTGAAGTGTGTAATTATAAAGATCATTAGATGAAACCATTACTTATTCTTTTTTTAAAGGCAGATACTCCATTTCCAGCTCTGAATTTATCTTACATCCCACCCTCGTAAAAAAAAGACTCGCCTTTTTGTTTTGTAAGTACTCCTGCACACGCAAGGGCCATATAGTCTCAGATGTGGCTAAGCTTTCCAAAGGAGTTCTCCATCAATCACCTCCCATTTAGACACCTGTATGAAGTGGCCAACCTTACAAGAGCTCAGCATCTAGCAGTTCCCATCATCCTCAGCGGCAGCCACTGGTCGCTGAACTGTTTTGAGAATCTGGCTCCAGCTGTGAGCGCTTATGAAACTCTTACTTCCATGTTAGTATGAATGAGTAATATTTGTGTATTTGGAGGGTCTGGGGTGGGTGGGAGGAGACTAGGCCTCAACATATGCTTGAATTGTTGTTAGCCTGTCACTGTGAAGGTAAACTCTTCGTGCTTCTGATTTCCATTGGTGGGAGGGTTGAGTGATGAGAGCAGGTGACTATCTCTATTGCCAGTGATTAGTTGGGTTACTGTAGGCAAGTCACACAATCGCCCTGTTTAACTTGCCCTGCTAAGTTTAATGCACTGTAAAGTGTGCAGAACAGCTATGATTTGTGAAGTATTTTGATGGCTTCAGATGAAAGATCATGTCTAAGGGCAAACAGTTACTTCAGGATCTTGTGTATATCTTTAAAAATAAAAAGCAACTTAAAAGAGGTACTTTACTAATGAAAAACTCTTCTTTTACTGTGATTTGTGTTCTTTGTAATGTTACGCCTCTAAGAAGATCATTGAACACATGCTTCAGATACCTTAAAAAACCAAGCCTAAGTTCACAGGCTCCTGTCCTGCTTTTCAGTACAGTATGTGAAATTGTGATGGTAGAAGTTTATTCAGGGAGGAGGTGTTACAATATTTCGAGATTGCTTTTGGTAACTCAGCTGTTGGGGTTTCAGTTTTTTGAGCAAACTTTCCTCTTTGTGATTCTGGCTTAAACTCTTACGAAATCCAGTGCAATTGCAGTCTGGATTGCTCATCAGTTGAAGTACTTCGCTTCAGCTGTTCTGTGCTTGACGTTCAGTTCCGTGCCTTCCAGGTAATCAGTCTGGCTCATTTTAGTCACCTTCATGCTGAAATCAAGCTGTGTGTTGTTTGGCACAAACTAAATGCAATTCAGGATTTACAACACTAGGTGGCAATGTCACTGAAAATGTCTGGATGGATGAACAATGGAATGATCTCGTTTACTAAGATTAAAGAGTCACCGGGTTTTCAGTGGCTCTGTTTTATTGAGTTACATCCCTGTCTGTGTCCACTTCTCCCACAAGCGTCTTGGCTCTCTTCCTTCAATGCTGCCCCTTACTCATGAAACTGAGTAAGTGAATGAATATGAAAAGTCAAACCTTCGCCTTCAAATCACTTTTCATGACTTGCCTTTGCTGTGATGGCTGCCGGAAGCTGCCAACTGGCTATAGCTTGGGAGAGGACCAGCGATAGTCACCTAATTTATAAAACCATAATGTACTTTTGATTTCAGAAATGTCAGGTCATGTGCATAGCAGATTAGGGTTGGAAGGGGCCTAGTCCACACCTTGCCACCCTTGTCTGCCTTTCCTATCTAGCATGTTATACCACCCGTTATGCCTTGTTTTAAATTAGATTGTAAACTGTTTTGGACAGGGACTTTAACTTACTGTGTATTTGTACAGCACCCACCGCACTGACTCAGCAACCCCAATTGGGGCCTCTGGGCGCTTTCTGAATATAAATACGTTGTCATCAGAGGGGATTTTTAGAAGTTCGTTCAGTATCATCTGTTAATACTTCAAAACACCATCATGAACTAATCCTCCAACTATTCCTCCTGAAGTAGTTCAGTACCCCGTTTTACAAATGGGGGAACTGAGGCACAGAAATTAAATTACACAAAGAAGGCCGCATGGTAAGTCAACAGGAAAGCTGACTCCAAGAGGAATTTCATCATCCAATGGTGCTAGCCTGGGGTTCAAAGACCCTAGTACAGTTCTCTGTGCTGTCACATGATTTTGGTTTTACCTTGGGCAAATTGCATATTCTCTGTGCTTCAGTTTTCCTGTTGTATGTTTATATATGAAAATATAAAAGGATTGTTGGGGATAATTGTACTTCACTACCTCACAGGTGTTGTGAGATAAATATTCTAATGATTGTGAGCCCTTCCACCCCCCCCCCCCATGGTAATGGGGACTAAAGATATGCCTTAGATAGGCATACACTTAAAATAAGCCATGTCTTCAGTAATTAATCGCCATTAATGCAAAGCTTCTATCAGTGGAGTGGAGACATTTCCCAATGTCTGGATGCTTTTTGACCTTCATTGTACTAATGTGTGATGTTTGAGGCATGAAACAATTGTATGCAGAGTGGCTGGTGTTCTCAGTGTGCCCAAAAGTACATCTCATCCCTTGCTCCCATCCGTTGTGCCTGTTCAGTTATAGAAATAACAATACCAGTCGATCCCTTCCCAGCCTGAAGGTGAAAGAACTTGATTAATTTCAGTGATCTCCAGTGTGTGTGTGTGGGGGGGTGAGGGTGGGGGGTGGGTGGAAGAAAATGGACAGAAGTCCTAAACTGATGAAGTAACTCTTGACAATGGTAAGTTTCATGGTCCTTTTTACCTCTCTAAAAGGATCTGGGTTTAGATTCAGGAAGGCACTGCAGCTGATGTTCTAGCTTCTGCACTCAAAAGGCTCTCTAGATGGTTAACTTGTTATTGATCTTGCTGCAAGATACCACATTTGGTGCTGGCATGTCCTTTTTATGTTGAAACAAAGCTGAGTCTTAAATGCAATAAATTGTTACTGAGTTTAGAAAGCAGCTCTGGATCTAGTTATTGGGGAAGAGGGAGACATGACAGGGACTGTCTTTTTTGTTAGGTTGATACAGCGCCTAGCGTAATTTGTCCCTGTTCTGTGATTTGGAGTCACAAAGTGGTACCATATTATAAATAACAAATAAATAGTATGTTGCTAAAAGATGAATTGCAGGGTAAATAAAACCTTTAACAATTAGGGAATCTTAAATGTCAAGAGGGGAGGATGTTTTGATTGTTATGAATGTGTAGCCTGGAAGCAAATTGGATCCATTCCATCAACCTGTGCCTTGTAGGTATTACAAATTATTTATAGAGTTGGGATAATTAAGGGTTTACTGGCAGCTGTGTTTCATTTTTGCTTAAAGGAAAACTGCCTTGGTTTTTATTGTTCACTTTCTCAATCTCTGGTAACGATTCATGTGAGTGGTGTCTCTGTGAGAGTTGTGAATGTACAGATTCCTCCACAAAGTTGGTCTAGGACATGGGAAATGGAGCTTTTCCAACTCAGGGTGTGTCTTACACCAGGGGACTTTCAAGTTGTCATGGGAGGCAGGTGGAAAGCCAGACTGCAGCCGCCCACTTTCTGCCTCATCCCAGCTCCGAGCTGGGAAGCGGGCGGTAGCCCCCAGTTTCTGGGGGAGGTGGACAGCAGCCCCCTGCTACCCACCAGGCCCCAACTCCCAGGTGGGAGCCTGGTAGCAGCCTCCTGAGTCTTGCGAGCTGAGCTCGCAGCTGGGTGGCAGCCACCTGTGCCCCATCTCTGAGCCGAGGGACAGCATCCTGCACCCCGGCTTGAAGACGAGCAGCAGCTACCTGCCCACATCCCTGGGTCCCAGCTGGCGTGGAAGCCTCCTCTGCCCCAGCTCTGATTGGGTGGCAGTCACCCACCTCCTGGGTTGGCAGCCAGGCTGCAGCCACCTGCAACTTGCCCAGGTGGCAGCTCTCCTCCCCGGCTCAAAGTCCAGTGCCCAAAAAACTTGTCAGTTTCACTGCTGTAGCTGAGCAGTGAAATTGACAATTATGACAGCCCCAGATTTCATCAGTTACCCTCTTTTCCTGTCTTTCTCACACCCCTTCCTCCTCTCAAAGCTATGGCAAAAAATTTGGTGTGGCGCTTTATATTCCCCAGCATTGGCATGTCACTCAAACCTCCTAGCTTTGGCCAACATCACCGTAGCCCAGGTACATACTTGAGTTGCGCACCTTTGGTGTAAAGGTGGTAACCCTACCCTCACTAGATCTGACATCTGTCATATCACAGCCTTATGTGCTCAGCCCTTCTTCCAACATATGGCTCACATTAGTCTGTAAATATAAAATCCAGTGAAATATTGAGTATTGGGGTACTTATTAAAATCTTCAGAAGTTAGGGGGTACTTGCTACTTAAAAGATTGAGAAACACTGCGCTATAGCACCTACCATCTGTATAACACAGAGTGGGATGTTTCACCCCGTCACCGCTGTATTGAGCCCAGTAATTTGTTTGGCTAAAGTGTATCTTCTAGAAAGTCTTGATATGAAGACACCAAGATATGGCGAAGCCACCACTTCCCTTGGTATTTCGTTTGTGGGTTAATCACTTTCACTGTTAACATTTCAGAGAGTCATAGAATCATAGAATATTAGAGTTGGAAGGGACCTGAGGAGGTCATCTAGTCTCTTCCCCCGCCCCCCCGCTCAAAGCAGGACCAACCCCAACTAAATCATACCTTATTTCTAATTTGAATTTATCTAACTTCAGTTTCCAGCCTTTGAATTCTTGCTATGCCTTTCTCCACTAGAATAGAGCCCATTAATGCCTGGTATTTTCTCCCCAAAAAGGTACTTTACATTGTAAACATGTTACCTCTTGATTTTCTTTCTGATAAATTAAACAGATTGAGCTCTTTAAGTCTCACTGTGAGGCATTTTCTCAGCTCTCAAATAATTTTTTGGGTCTCTTCTGCATCTTCTCCAATTTTTCAATATCCTTTTTAAAATGGGGATGACAGAATGGGGTGCAGGATTCCTGTATCGGTCTGGCCAGTGCCATATGCAGAGGTAAAATCACCTCCCTATCCTCTTCCCCCTGAGGAATGAGAAATGGCTAAATTGTATTTATAGCTACTTTCAGTTTAAACAATACAGTTTTTATATAGTAGTTTTATTAAAGGACAGAGCTATACCCACCAAAGCTGGAAAATTGATATCTATAACTCAGCTGTTTCTGTCTGAATGTCATAGCATATACACTATGCATCGAAGTCATGCTATGTTCTCACTGTCCTTTATCCTTAATAAAGAACTGAATGTGCTGGAACACCGTGGTAGGCCGAGCAGAAGTGAGTTGAGGACGTTGAGATACGTTTAATGCTGTTTTTGCTTTTATGCATGTGACTGACCCATATTTCAACACTTTTTCCCTCAATAGTACATGAGATATGAACACTGAGTCTCCCAGCAAAGCAAGTCTGACCGGGGCGCATCATTAAATAGCTTCCATTGTAAACTGGTGTTTTTGTTTACAGTCATGGTAAAGATGATTCATTTCAATTTAATATCAACCAGCTTGGAGGGGCTGAAATTTATCTTGCTTGGTTCTAAACTACACATGGTGCAAATCAACTGTCCTTCCAACTTGAAAGAGCTTGAGACAGTAGGGCCCACTGACGCATCGCTTTTGTTCCTGGGGAATTGTTTCCATTGTGTTCTCAAAAAGGAGAGAAATTAAAAACTTTGTTCATGGCCAGTTCTTTTCATATTTGCCTCAGTTGGGGGGGATTCTTGTTGGCTGTAGTTGTGCTGGCTGCCTGGCTTTGGGTAGTTCACTACATTTCCTGGCACTTTTCAAGGCCGTATGTTAACTTTTTTTCAAGCTCTCCCTCTTCGCTGCAGATGATAAAAGGCCTGTTTCCTAATAGGAACGTTGTAACCAAACTGTTAGAAAGTAATTTAAATTGGAGTCATTATTCTTCACTTCCTCTTCTTAGTCTTGTTTGGACTTGTTGGCACAAAGCAGCTCCTGTGTTCTACCCTAGATGTGGCGGAGTGATCCCTGTATTACATTCTTTAAATTGCTTTGCTCTTGTAAATAAGCAACTGAGTGGTGCTTCAGAGCACGTAATAAATATTAATATAAGGCCCAATCCTGTGTCTCTGAAGCCATTGGGAGTGTTGATGTTGACTTCAGTGGAAAAAGAATCGGGCCCTAAGTAGCTCACATGAATTAGGCTGTTGGCTTTATTAAAAAAAAAAAAGAAAAAAAAAAAGAAAAGAGGCATCTGTGCATATTTGAACTCAGGTTTTAGCCCCTTAGTGTGAGGCTTGTGGAACACAACTTGTTCTTGGGGATTTTTTGGCCCTTGAGGGCAGAGGTTGCGGGGGAGAAGTCTAATCAGGCCCCCTTCTGGCTGTTATGCACGCCAACACCACTGAGTATAAAAGTGCACCCTCCCTGATGATGATGCTGGCATATCTCCCACCCTGTCCATGAGACTTTGGCAGCACAGGTGGCTATAGCTAGAGGGAACATGAGCTTCACCTATGATGCTGCATTCCAGAATCCTGAGTTGTAGTGCTGGGATGCATTTGGAGGAAGAATTTATGGGTCTGTGGAGCTCTTTGCATTGTGGATTATCAGGCTATCATATCAGTAAAAGGGAGCTATGGAAGGAAACCTCGATCCTGGCCGAGTCCTTCCCCATAAAAAATGGTAGGAGCTTTAAAAAGCTAGTCCACAAGAGCAGTCTGCTCAGAACCAGATATGGGTATCCTTTAACTCAGTGAAATGGTGGTCAGGGCAGTTGACCTGGGGGTATCCGTACCTCAGGCTAGTTAGAATCATAGAATATTAGAGTTTGAAGGAACCTCAGGAGGCCATCTAGTCCAACCCCCTGCTCTGCATCCTGCATCCCAGGAGGTTGAGGAAACTCCAAGGACTTGCTTCAGGCCAGAGAAGATGTCTGAAGGTATGTCTACACTGCCAATGGGGTTCTGTGGGATCAGTTGAGCGGCAGTGGAGACCCGCTCAATTGATCCAGAAGTCAACACCGTTAATCCACCCCTGCAAAATGAGTAACGCTGCGTTGACCGGAGGGTATTTCCCATCTGCGCAGAGCATTGTGGACACTGCGGTAAATAGAAACTAGGAAGTTGCTGAAATCCGCCAGTTGTGTAGACCGAGCCTGAGGACCAGGTGGTCTCCTTTACAGCGAGCAAAAGAGATGCCAGGCTGCACTTCTTTGGCTCTGCCTGTCTTGCTCCCTGGGCTCTTCCTTTAAGAGAGGAAGAGGAAAAACTTCTGCTCTGGGAGTCTGCTTTCACATCTACGACTGTTCTTCTCCTTTCTTGCCAATGTCGCAGGCTGTTGAGGCGTAATCATTGGCTTCAGCTCCACTGGTGATCTCTCTCTGGTCTGCATCAAGTAGAGGCGGACCACATTTTCCTCCAGAACAAATGCTACTTAGTCCAAAACAAATGTAAATGTGACTTAAGACAGTTTTTCAGCTTGATAATCTTGCATCTGGATTTGTAAGTAAATAGTCAGTGAAGAGGGCGTGAAAAACTTGTCAGGATAAAAATAATTGCCCATTCAAAACAAAAAGAGCCTTTGGGGTATGACTCTTAAAAATCTCCAAACCAAAATCCATGAAGCAGTTCAACCTGGTGGTTGAGTTTTTTTTTCCAGCACCTAGAAATACCAAAATAAATATACACTTCATTCATTTAGCTACCCAAAGAGAACCAGAAGTCTCTACATGTTACCTTTCTATGTCTAACTTATGTTCCTGGCTCTGATACTGATCAGCTGTGTAGCTTTGGGAAGTCATATCCCCTTTCTGGTGAATTGAGGCACACTATGTAAAATGATTATAAAAATCCCTGCCTCAAACAGGTGTTGTGAAGCTTAACTGTAAAAAAAATCACTTTGAAATCTTCTGCTGCGGATCACTATTCGTTTTATGTTTTATCATGATTATACAGTGCCCTGAGATTGGGAGAGCCCCCGGTGAAGAATGAAATAAAAACAAAGGGAGGAGGAATGGAGGCCGGGTTAAATACAACATAATGAGGAAATAAAACAATGACAAAATTCTAGGAAATTTGTTCCTTAATTCATCTCTGTGTGAAGTAATTTCATAGGTCTCACCACGGCATAATACATTTAGGAATGGCTTGTTCGCAAGGAATGACATTTGCGTTTTCTGTGTAGAACCTGCACCTGTGGGCATGCATCAGTGGCAACTGGTTTGAGATGGCTCATGTCAGTGATCTGGGAACAAAGGGGCTTTTGACCTCTTGTTAAAATATTAAGCTAAGCCAAAATAAGCCACGCAAACCCAAAATAAGCATCTAAATGTAAGCTTGCACAGGTTTAAGTAAGAAGGTCTTAAACACATCTCTAGTTAACCCAGTGACAATCTGTCTGTGGACAAGGCCTTGGTAAATTCTTGACACAGTGAACTGACAGCAAAGAGGTTAATTGTAGTATCCTGTTAAGTGTCTGCATGCTAATGAGACCCTAAACTGAACTTGATAATTAAAGCTTAAGTGTACTGCTTTGGCAGTGTGACTCTGAGAAACTATAGCTGTGGCTGCACCAGTCTTCCCACTGACTTTTACCATGAGAGCACACGCCTAGACAGAGGAAGGGAACCGCAGTGTGGGGTTAGGGCTAGTCTACGCAAGATGTTCTGGAATAAGGTAGGGTGTGAATTTAAAGTGGAATAGCTGTTTCAGAACAGCATCATGCGTTGTTACTTATTTCAGAATCTGCTTCCAAGGTTCATTAAGCTAATTTGGAAAAAAGTACTCTGATTCTGGAATTAAAGTTTTCACACACAGAGTTATTCCAGAATAATTTGTGTAGCCAAGCTCGAAATTGCTGCCAGCTACTGCTGATGGAGTTTAACCCAGTGGTAGTAATGAGAAGGAATTTTAGGAAAAATCTCAGTACAGATTGCTCTGAAGGGGTCATGTAAATATTGAGATCCTGTCTCTTTATGGCTATAAGCGAGTCCATGGCACTTTTGTTAGAATAGGGGTGTTAACTGTGGCCTTTTGGCCAAAATCCTGCCCAGATAATTATTCAGACTCCCTAAATTTCCCCCTACAATTTATTAATTTCCTGTCCTAAACGTACATAGTGATTTTATTAAGCAGCTGCTGTATTCAAGCCAGAGGTGGCCTCACTTCTGTGCTGGGGAAGTGATCTGTATGTATCCGTTACCTACTTAACAGGGTGTTGAGACGTATTGTATGGTTGAAAGGTGCTTTGAGATTCTCAGATGAAGACTGCTGCAGAAGTTTAGCATATTAATAAAGATCCAAAACATATTTATAAAGATAATTGTTTTTCTAAATAAAAAAACATGCATTCACACCACACATGGTTGTATTCTTTACGATCTTCCCCTCTCCCCCAGGCTGCCATCACCCTAATTCATACTGTTGTGCCTTAGTGTTTGAGGTGTTCCAGATCCTGGTGTGGTATTACAGTGTCTATGTATGCACTATGTAACACCTAGACAAGTGTGGAAAGAGTGGTAGCTTGCCTGAATTTTGCATTTTCTTGCTTTGGTTGGCCTGTGTCGCATTATTTATTAAATCACACCCCAGCACGGTAAAGGTTCTGTATCTACTTCCTATTTCCCATTCCAGCAAAGCCATGCAGGAACCATCATCTTTGACAGGGTTGGCAGTCACAGCGTATCCTGCTGTAAGTGGCAAAGGCAGGTGCTGAGAAAAGCCACATTGCATAAAATGTGTTAATCGGTGGCTGATGTCCTGTTGGTTAGATCAGCATCCTAGGTACACAGGCAAACTGATTGATTATGTGGGGATTTGGCATTGTAATGGGATAGCTTCTTGACCTTATAATACAGTTAAGCCTTGCTTGTAAGGGCAGGATCAAACCATATTTTAATTGCTACTCAGCCATGTTAGAGCCTTGCAAAAAGCAGGATTTATTTTTAGGAGCTGATTCCTACTGCAAAATCTAATGGCAGCATAAGGCCACTTCTCCTGGTGTTTTGTGAATGTCTACATTTGATAAAGGGATTCTGTTGTAGGCTGAAAATACGGTTTGAGTTTGGATAAATAAAGGAAACACTTTCTAGACCTGGGCTTGTAGTGCCAGAAAATGAGAACAGGCAGATTTTGCGATTCAGGCCGTACTGAGCACGCTCGGTAACATTTGCTGCAGCCGCTGCCCTCACCTTGCCCTCACTCAGCATCAGACTCCATTGCCTGCTCTTCAGAGGGGCTAAAAAGGGGCAAAGGGGGCAAACTGGAGGCAGGGATGGGCAGGATCTGATCAGGGGACAGAATTTTATTGGCCTGGGGGGTGAAGCCGATGGAGGCAGGGGTAGGAGAGGGGTTGAGGAGCAAAATCAGGGAGGGAGGGTATGAGCTGGTGTTAGCCCAGGGGTGAGGTGCTGCCAGCTTGTGGCAGAGGCAAAATCCTAGCACAGGGAGGGGCAGAGGGGGTAACAGTGACGATGACCCCCCTCCCCCCTCCAGGTTGAGCCACCTTGACCTGCCTTGTTTGCAAAAACAGTGCGGGGGGGGGGGGAGGGAGGGAGGAGATTTAGGGGCTTTTTTGTTTCCCCTCTCACAGGAGTCTGCAGAAACTGGCAGTACTGCGGGTGTCACAGGTTTTGTCTGGTTCTGGCATTGGGCATCCTCTGTGCTAAAGACAGAGACGAGACAAAAACTAGTGGTACTACGGGCGGGGTGACAAGTTTCGACACACAATCTGCCAAACAGAGTTTTTGGTACTACACCACACTCTGGCCAGGATGCCCTGCCGCTGGGCCCACCTTGTCTGGCTCCTTAATTTTTGGGCTGGCTCCTAACTCCGAAACAAATTTGTTGAGCCCTGTTCTAGACTGTTAATACAACATTTTTAATGATTAAAAAATACTTGTAATTAAAAGTATTGGAGAGTGGTGTGGCTGTGCAAGCCAAATGTCAGAACACTCTGCTGGGTCAGGAAAATCTGGAAGTGGATTGACTGATCTATCATTGTTGCATGAACTTAGTGAAAAGCACAAATAAAAGTAGCATACCAGATGTAAAGGAAATTCTATACTCACAATTTTCAGTTGAAAAAATGTCAGGTATTAGTAACAAGAATAGGAAAATTGGTCATCTTAAAAAATAAAATTGTGTAATCTGCTGCTATCCCTCTGCTACACAGACATTTTGCAGATTGCAAGAACATGAACAGAAGAACTCATTGATTTTGATAAAAACAACGAGAGTTCTGTAGCCCCTTAAAGACTAGCAAATTTCTGCAGGCATAAGCTTTCGTGGGCTGCAACCTGCTTCATCAGATGCATGAAGTGGAAACCACAGATAGGTGTGTGGGGGGGGTGTGCGCGCGCGCGTGCCTGCACACGCGCGCACACACGGGTAAGAAACATAATGGGGAGGGCAAGTGCTAACAAAGCTTATGCCCACAGAAATTTGTCAGTCTTTAAGGTGCTACAGGACTCTAGTTGTTTTTGTTGTGTACAGGCTAACACGGCTACCTCTCTGGAACTTTTAATTGATTTTAATGTTTCACAATGAGTGTTTAAACAGATTTGAGCCTGTCAAACTTTGTTTGACCCCTTCGAAGGGCATGTTGCATTAATCTGCATGTTTTTACATTATGCAGTAATTAATTTTTTTCATCTTATTTTTAACTTTCATAATAAACAAAATGCTAATGCTTTTATGTAACCTAATGAGAAGAAAATGTTTCCGAGGCCTTTAAAACACTATAGAAGATTAAGAAGGAAAAATGAAGTCCGGAACAGACCCAAGAACTTTTTCCACACATTAATTGAAAACAAAAAGTAAGACACTTCTGTTCATTGTCCCCAGAATTTGCACTGTTCCAGATTTTTTCTGCATTTTGTCCCCAGAGATTCCTTAGGAGATATTTCCTGCCTCGCTCCCCGTTCCTCCTCCTGTAGTTTCAGCTTAATTTATTTAGATTCTGTTTGTGATCCAATCCTGCAGTCAGAAAGCAGGCCAAACTCCCATTTGGAGTAAAGGTTGCAGGGTCAGGTTGGGAATTGGTCATTTTTTGAAACTGATTAGAGTGCTGTTAATCACTTTCATTTAACCCACTGTTTTCAGGATGCAGAACAAACCTGTAAAAGTTCCCATTCAGCCTTAGTACTGGTTTCGGAAGTGTTACTTGTAATATTGCATTAGTATTCCACTGTGCTTGCATAAGAATTCTTTGAACTTCCAGAGCACTTTCCATCTGGGGATCTCAAAGACCTTTACAAATATTAATGAATGAGCTCTCAAAGCCCCCCGTGAGACTGGGAATCATTATCCCTATTTTACACGCAGCCTTTCTGTGCCAGTTTCTTGCAATTGCTAGCTCAGTGATGCAGCAAGCTTGTGGTAGAGCGTGGAAAAGGATCCAGGGTTCCTCTCCCTGTCTTGTGCTGTTTTATCCAAGATCATCCCCATGCACCCTCCCAATTTGTACCTGCGTGCATTTTAGTGAGTTACTAGGATGTCTGGCAAGGAATGTTCAAAATGCATCCCAAAGGTCTCATGCAGGCTATATGACGATGTGGCTTAGAGACAACAGGGCCCAGTATGTATCACTCCCTTTTGATCTGAGAAGCACTTGGATCAAGCTGGAGCAGTGCAGTCTAGGGCTGTTTCAGTGATCCTCAGCATCATGTTAAAGATAAAGGTGGCTTCTGAGTGCTCAAATTCAAGCCACTTGGATGGAGCCCTGAGGGCCCTGATGATTGAGAGTATGGGTCTCAGATGGGTGAAATTTGACTGCCCTGCTGCATGGGCTAAACTTTATGTGAAAAAAACATGGTTGTCAGACAGAAAGGGCTGTCTCTGGTACATCATTTGCCTTTTACAACTTTCCTGGAACGCTTTTTCCATTTGACCTTTGAAATCCCAGAGCTCCTTTTAGTGAACATGGACATTGTGAAACAGAGTGACACAATCCCAGGTGGTGTTGAGCCTTGAATTTTTTTAATTGTTAAATTGATTTTTTTTTATGTGCTCAATAAACAGAAACATCCAATGGGCACTTTTACAGAACCTTCTGTCAGAAGATATCACAGGGCTTTATCAGCATGAACGCAAGCAGGATAGAGTCCCAGAGAGGGTTAGAAATGAGGGTGAGAGGAATAAGTAGAGAAGATGAATGTTGATTAGGAGAGATGGGGGTGATGGTTGCCTTGAGGCATAAGTAGACAAGTAAGAGTGTAGGTCAGAATATGCAGGAGAAATGCAAATAGTATGGAGAGAAAGGTGATCCAACAGCAGAGTGTAGTTTGACCAAAACGTCTATAATTTGCACAGTTATAGCCATATTGGTCCCAAGATATCCGAGACTCAAGATGAGTGAGGTAATATCTTTTATTGGACCAACTTCTGTTGTTGAAAGAGACACACTTTCAAGCTCCACAGAGCTCTTCTACCAGTCTCTTTCACCACCAGAACTTGGTCCAGTAAAGCGATTACCTCGCCCATATTGTCTCTAATAATTTGCAGTAATTTTAAATGGCAAGAATGAGTTAATGGCAGCATTGAATTGAGTAGAACAGCTGAGTGTTGGAACTGGCACTGAGTCAGAATTGGCAGTCGCTAGGCATGTATGACAGCAGTGAGTTTAAAGGATATGAAGTCAAGATGGGGTGTGCTTTTAAAAGGTATGCTCTAGCCCAAACAGAAATTATGGGTTTGCATTAATTACTGGATGAAGATCTATGGCCTGTGTAAGCAATAGGTCAGATTACATGATCATAATGGTTTTTTTTGCTATTAAAAGCTAAAAGTGGCTGCAGATACTCAAGATGGCATGACAGCGATAAGTTAGTGACTCAAATTAAAATGAGGCATATGTATTGCCAGAATGAAGTAAAATGGCCCTGACTAGTTTAAAAGGCTGTAGCTGGAAAATGAAGCTTTCCCCTTTATTCAAGAAGTGTTTATTTTTCAAATCCTAATTAAGATTGGAGTCCTGATCCTGCAGTGAGCCCATGTAGGTCCCTTCACCTACATACAGTCCTGTTGCAGTCAGTGGATCATCACACAGGCACGGTAGTCTGCCTACGCGGAGTGCATCGGAGAGTCAAGGCGTTGGTCTACAAACTCCAGATGTGTGTGGTGTCAGTCTGGCAGGAACTTTGGGACCCTCTGGAGAAAAAAAATGCAAGGGTTGGATGTGGCCCGGGGTGGAGCTGAAGAAGATGCCTGTCTAATGGGCTGTAGAGATGGAGGATGGCAGTGGTGTGAACAGTGATGGATAAAGGGAAGAGTTTGGAAAAGAAGATGAGGGCTGTTCAGTTTAAGCTGATGATTGATACCCAGGACTCCTAGGATTTGTTGCTGCCTGTCCCTGACTCATTCTCTGGCCTTGAATAAGTCACTGGATGTCTGCGTTGGTTTTACCATCTGTAAAATGAGGGAGATGTGAGGCTTGTTTAATGTTCATAAATCATATTGAGACTCTTGGATAATAGGTGCTATATAAATGCAAAACAGTGTTTTCCCAAGGTGGAAATGCATTGTCAGCTTGGAACTTTTTTCAGTTAGTGGTTTAATTTTCTTTTAAATGTATAGAGAAGTCCACCAAGGAGTTGTATAGCTGAATAATACATTTGCTATTATACATGCATTTTTGGATTGTGGCTACAATGCAGGTAATCAGAAAGGAGGTGCTGTGTTGTTGTAGGATGTACATAAGAAGCACTGCAAATAAATAGGCCATCACTAGATGGCAGTCTCCCTCTAACTTCTAAATAGTCATTTCTTGGCAAAACTCTCTACCTGATTACAGTGCAATGAAAACTACCATAATCAATACTGTGGCAACGTCTGAGCTTTTGTGAGTGTCATGTTGCTGTCTCTCAGATGCTTATTCCGAAGGCAGAAACTGGCTAGCACTGAAGGAGGCTGCGTCGTGAACTTCAAAGAATCACATGCCTTCTGACTCTGCTTATTGTCAGCGACCATGAAATGTGTGTAGAATTGGACTTATTTAAAAGCTTTCTTTTGCAATCAGTGCAGGATATGGAAAGACCCTAAATATGCAGGGTTTCCGCCCTATTACTACTCTTCTGAGAATGGGAGATTGAATGCACATAGCTGAAGTTGTAAGAACCCATCATAAGGATAATTATTCAACATTTTTCCACTCAGCACTTAGTTTCCTTCCATCTACAGTAAAAATCAAAATAGGACTATCTTTGAGTCAGAAAGTGGAATTTTCAGATGTGTCTGAGTGATTAAGGAGCACAAATTCCATTGAAAGCCAATGAACCATGTTCCTAAACCACTTAGGTATTTTTCTCCCCCGTAATTACTTAAAATGCCTATTAGAAGCTACCTAGTTGACCCCTTGCTTTAAAGGGTTATGTGATACATCTGTTCAGTGTGATGTTTATTTTTCTGTAGTCTATCTTTTCATCCCCAATTTCTAAACATTGGACAGTAGTAATGAATTAACGTAGTCTGTTTCTGAATTTACATAACATCACACTTGCTGTAAACTTCAAAATTTGACTGCAGGAGAATCAGAGAATCAGTCAAGAAGCCTAGATGCAGAATTAGATGTATCTTAAAGTTGTAACAGTCTTTGGAATGTCCTGTGGATTGTAAGCTTCTATTTAAAACCTTTCTGCTTATGCTAGGAAATTGATGTGCTTACCATCAGAAAAAAGTTCCTTTCCTGCCCCAAACAGCTGATCAATATGTTCATCCCCACCAGGAACCTAACAGCTGTTCAGCCCCACCTGCCGCCTAACAGTTGATCAGCTGCTCCAGGTCTGCCCCAGAAGTCCCAGAGATCCTGGAAAGTCTATCCATGACCTCCGTGACCATCCAATCCACAATCTGTAAAAAATGGTCTGCAGTTATCTGCAGACTTGCGGGGCTCTATCTGTTTGTCCCCAGCATGGAGGATGAATGCAAGCTTCCCCCATGCCTTCTTGCCTGTGTTCATTACCTTTGACAATGAAGCACTTCTCCAGAGGTGAGGCAGGGAGTTCAAGTCCATGTCCCACTCATTCCAGCAGCTCTGCTGACAGCTAACAAAGGGGCAATTTGTGTCAGCAGAGAAGGTGCATTTCTGCTCTGACTTGTTCTCTGGGATCTGATCTGAGGTCTAGAGTCATTTCATAAAGGCCACCAACAACCTGTCAAATAGCGGCCAGTTTTGGGGTATCTTGGCCTAACTGGATTTGAACTGCTCACCTAGATAGAGAGGGAAGGCTCTGTATCCAGTTAGCAGTGTTCTGAATAGAGCCATGTAGTGGCCTGTGGGAGAAACAGAAATGAAAGCAAATGTTTGTCAGATAGAAAAGAGGAAAACATGAGTGTGTGAGAAGAATATTCACAAACATGAGATAAAAACAGAAGTAAACCCCTCTGGTCCAGAGCCTAATGGTGATTGTTTAATGACTAGCATTTTGTGAGTTTATTTTAAGTAATTATATAAACTGGTGACACAATTCTAACCTTCTTGAAAACTCACCTTCTTAGGTCTGTCTATGATGGTGAAGAGCATGGTCGTTTCATGGAAAAGCTGGAAGCCCGAATTCGAAACCATGACCGAGAGATTGAGAAAATGTGCAACTTCCATTACCAGGGGTTTGTGGATTCTATCACGGAGCTCCTGAAAGTTAGGGGAGAAGCCCAGAAGCTTAAGGTAAGAGAGAAATTTTGCAGACATAACTCCACTATCAAAGGGTAATATTGTGGCACAGTGAAATCTTTTCATTACTGACTTAGGGCTTGTCTTCACTGCATTGTTAGCTTGAGGTGTAGCTTGAGTTTTGCTCCTAACCTGATTCCCGTCCACACACACACAACCACTTAACTCAAGCTAGATTTTTATCTCCAGAGTATACCTTTCTCAGTTAGAAGGGGGAGGCAGCCTGACACACTTTCATACAACCACTCAAAGGTCCTGTCAGGGGCGAAGGCTAAACATTTCCCAGAAAAATTCTTTGGCGAGTAAAGAGAGGTTCTAGCTTCCAATACACTGAGTTTTAAAAGTAACCATACATTTCTTTATTGCAGTGCCTGTGTGAGGCATATCCTAGCAGGACTTCAGGTTTTACACACACAGGCCACGATCCTGCAGGTTGATGCATACAGGAAAAACTCCTGCTGTCGCATGGAGGCCCATTGATGTCAGTGAGGCTCTGTATGGGTAGAGCCAATTGCAGGATTAAGGCCATAGAACGTTTGATAGGAACAGCCTACTCTTATGTCATTGTTTCAAGCCAAGAATGCCACATTGGTTGAAAAGATCTGTTGTGGTTTCTCATTCTACAAATCGCTTCTTTGTTGGTGGCATGCTGTGAAGTCCGTTCACGTATCCTTGGGGATCTCTCGAATTCCACAGCCAGCTGATCTATAAAACGGCACAAGAGAAGAATATGCAGAAATCTGTTGGTGAAAAGAAATGGAATCCTCCTCGAGGGTTTCCGTGGAGACCATCCAGGGATCCAGTGGAGAGTATTCATTTTGTTCCAGCTATTCATTCTATATTTGTTTGGCTTTTTCCTCAGTAGTTTTAGTCTTACCTCGTTCCATAGCATATGCATTAAATCTACATCTTCAGTATTGCACCTGCAGCATTTATCTTTTTAATATGCTTTTGTTTGTTTCTGGAGCCCTCTGTAATCTTAAATTTACAGCATTTTGCTTTCGCCAATTAGTTGAATTGAAACGGTCTAAACAACAGGACTCACCCCCATCCCCTGCACCACTGAAATACAAACACTGCTGGGGTGAACATGGCACAACACTAGTGTATGAAATGAAGAATTCTATGTCCTTTTTAGGAGGTCAGAATTTAAGCTGAAATTTTCATCAGCACATCAGGGTTAAATTCTCTAACTTTTTCAGGCAGTGCTGTAGGCTTATTAAGTCCAATAAATAGTAAGGAACTCTGTTTTACAGCTTATCCAGAAGATATCGCCAACAATGTAGCTCCACTGGTTCCTTATGGTCTCTGTCCCTCAGCTGTGTAGGCTCGGTAGTAAAAATACATTTTGCCAGAAAAGTAACACAGATGTAACAGTAAGAGGAACAGATCTTCAAAAAGACGTCACTTTTGCCTGGGCAAATTTCTGATCATACCAGCATTTAAGCTTCTGCTTACTCTTCGTGATTGGAACTGGGCAGCTTTAAGGTTGTGCTAATTTTTTACATTTAATCTAATTTAAAAAGAACCTTTTGCATATTTGGCTTGTAATAGTGTACCTTGAATGTCCTCGGCCCTAGGTACTGCACAGACTCTTCTCCTCCATATTCCTGTTCATAATTCTTTTCAGTTGCCCTTTCGTTGCTCTTCTCCTGCCCTCCATCGGATTGTCCCTACATTATAATTAATTTTAAAAAATGTTTGGTACCACATGTTCCCTATATAGAAGAATGAACTAAGTAAGCCCCTCTCATGATCCTTCACTACCATACCCTTATCCTTCCCATGCCCCCACCTGCTGTTCGTTACCCCTTGCTGTGTTTGTCTGTCTTAGATTATAAAATCTCCCAATCTCTCTGTCTGAAAAGGTCTGCATGCATCTGTGGAACTCCTATATAAATAATCATCTGTTTTTCTGTGTGTGTCTGTGGCTCTAAAAACTGAAAATGTATCAGGCAGAATGTATTCCTATTCTTTTTGCTTTAGCTGGGATTGATATGCAATTTTAATAGAAGACTTGTATGCCCTTGGCTTCATTGTTGGAGCAGTTTTAAATTAGCCTACATGAATTCTTTTTCCTACTAGGATTTTCAGGGTAAATAATCTTCAGAGGAGACACTGTGCCCCTGCCTGAAAAAATCTTAGTCCATCATAAAGGAAATGAGCAGTTTTGGCACAGGGCAGTCAGCCAGGAGAGTGAAGTTCCTGCAGGAAGGAGAATGCTGCTCCTTAGCCGCTCTGGTGACATTGTAAAAAATGAAGTCATGAAGCAAATCCTTCTTGCCTACAGCATGATAAGTTTAGGGTAACAAGCACACGCAATTGAAAAAGTTTGACAGCTATGGGGGCTGGATGGTTTAGGCCAATGGTATTGGGATGGCTATATAAACCCTTTCACTGCTAGGTCACAGGTTAAATCTAATCCAGGTTGGAAGTGGCCAAAAGTCATTGCCATCTGGTGGTCATTCAGCGGAATAAGTTGGGTCTTGGTCCTCTTTAGATCACAGATTCCCCCTCTTCCCCCCCCACCTGTATAATGGTTTGTTTTGTCAGCATTCTTGAGAGAGAGGTAAAAGATTGAGTAGCTTATTGAGACTGAATGATCCTCCCCCCTTTAGAACTGGAGTATTTCAAGTCATGTTTGAGGTGGGGGGGAGGGAGAGGAGTTTTCACTGTCATGCATATTCTAATGGATAAGCAGAGGACCTCATTTCTAGAGGTGTCAGTCTAACGGGTTTCACTAGTATTAATTCATCCAAAAATTTTGGTTGCTGTTCTTTCCTCAGCATGGTGGCTGCCACAGATCCTTAGTATTGCAGCCATAGCAATTGCTGAAGACTTCAGTTTGTTGTGAGTAATGATTTCATATAAAGGAATCATGGCAGGGTGGAGAAGCTCAGCTTCTCTTCTGCTGGAACCAGAGGTGATGGGGGTGAGCTGCTTGCTCTTATAATCTACAGCGTTCTTTTGTTCTCTGATAATGGCTCAGGATGCCATTATCCTGGTTCTCTAGCTGCTTTTGTATAAATCAAAAGACTTCATGGAATCTTTGAAAGTTATGGATTAATTTTTAAAATTTAGTGATGAGAGAAAGAGGAGCAAATAGTTGAAATCCATTGGCAGTTTGCACATAGCAGTAGATCTGTGGAGTATTGTATTAACTTGAACGTGTACTCAATCAGAATTCTTTTTGGTCAGTTTTTCCTTCTTGTCCAAAGAATATGAGTAACAGAATGGCTTGCCCCTTAAAGTCTGAAGGGTTTGGGCTAGCCAACCCTGATTACAGAATGAGGCACACCTGGGCTGAATCAGATTATTCCCTGTAACAGATGGTGGGGTGGCTGCAGTGAATGGGGAAAGCCCAAGAAGCTGTGACAGTGTCTGCAGAGAGAGAGGGAGGAGAGCTTTACATGGCAGAGAGGCCTGGGAGAGAACCTGACCCCACGGGGAAGGGGTGGCAAAGGCCCCAGGCAGTAAGGCCCAGGGGGAGGAAGAGAAACCTTTTGTTGTTTGGACTTACGAATGTACTTTGTCTTAGGGTTTTAATATTTGTTCACAGTTTATTTTATATTAATGAGCACAGTCCCCCAAAAGGGGTAATTTCTGACCAAGAAAAGCCTGAAGTGAAATTTATTTGAACAGTCCAAGAGGGGAAACAGAGGCAGCAGGCTGCCTGTAGCTTGACCCTATGCCAAGCAGGCATGCATGAGAGGAAGCTGGTCCTATTACAATACGCAAACCACTTAGTTTCTTGCTCCAAAGGCTTTCCAAATGATCATACGTTTTAGTTGTTGTACAGGGGCATGCACAGTGTTCTTTAAAGTATAAAAGGGATCCTGTTGATGAGCCAGAGAATTAGGGTTGAGCATCTCTGTTTCAAGGGCAGGGGCTACATTGATAGGGAAGGGGAGAAGTGGATGAATCCATGCTAACTACTGTGGATAGTTCATATAAACTGCCCTATGAAACAGCATGTGAGCTAACTAGTTGATGTGGTAACCCTTGGTGTTTACCCCTAGTGTCTAGTAACTGGCAAAAAACTCCTGTATGGCCTCCCTCATATCACTTATACTGCTGTTAGTTTCTCTCCTTATGTCAGAAAAGCCACTGAATGCCTTTTGATGAACAAAGAACCAAATTAACCATATCTGTTTAATGGGGGGGCAGAAGAAAATTGTAAGAAATTCCATGGAAGCTGGTGAAACCCATAGTGAACGTTCTTGTGCAAGCAACCGAAAAACCTTTTGATTACAAGCAAACTTTAAAATGAACATGTTTTTTCTTTTCCTTCCACAGAATCAAGTGACAGACACGAACAGAAAACTGCAGAGTGAAGGGAAGGAAGTAAGCTCTGTATTTTTAAAAGCCTCTTGTATATGATCTGTTTGCTTTGAATATTTGAATTTAGTGTAATACTGTTTGATTGCACAGGGTTGTTGTTTCAGAAGTACACCTCTGGGTGGGCAAAGCTATTGATAACTTGTGTGACAGTACTAGTGTTAAATCTATATAATACTTACGATACCTATGTCTAATTTTCATGAAATGTAATGGGGATATGTGCATGAAGTGACTACCCCCTTCCGTAATTGGGGGTTAAAACTCAGTGGAGGGGAAAGCACAGAAAGTGGGAAGACTTTGAAGTGATCATCAACAAGTGGTGGGCTCAATCCTTCATCCCGTACTGGTGTCCATAAACACTGGGGGAGCAGGCTCCCAGTTTGCAGTGCCATGTGACAGCAGCACAAGCCAATGTAGTTTTGAACTGCACGTGCGGAAGCATCAAGCCATGGTGCAAATGAAACGCTATGCATTTTTGGTGTGACTTCCCCTTTAATTGCATTTCGTCTTCTACAGCTTAAAACTAACGGGATATTGGAAAATTGAAGGCAATTTGTAGGACGGCAATGCAATTGATTATATGAGAAGTGTCTAGAAAGGCCTATTCCTGCAAGCCATCTTCCTCTCCTCCTGGAGAGTCTCTCACCACTTGCTCCTTATTCCCATAGAAATCTTCTGTTCTTCGTGCCTCTTACATCTTCCTAGTTGACAAAGAAATTCACTTTTTTATCATCAGTACTTTCAAACTAAGTATTTTGACCACATGGGCTTCAGAGGTGGAAAAGGGCCTTTTCCATCCTCCTGCCAATGTTGGACAGTTCCGTGTGGTAAATATCAATGGCTCAAAAGCTGTGACCTCAAGAGTGTGTTACTTGTGAGTACATTGTTCACCTCCCTAAGACTGGTTCTGAAAGAGATTGAGAGAGTCAAATAATAACTTAGTGACAGCTGAGAGGACATCAGGGCACAAGAGACTGAATGGTGGGAGCAATTATTTAGGCTGGTCCAGGGAGCCATAGCTAGGAGAATAAAGGAATATGATTAAGAAAATGGATGATTTAGCTGAGGATAGTCCTGCTTTGGGCAGGGGGTTGGACTAGATGACCTCCTGAGGTCCCTTCCAACTCTAATATTCTACGATTCTAAGAGAAGGAAAAGTCAGACTTGATACCAGAAAAGAAAAAGGTTCTGACTATGGGAGGCCAATAGCTCTGCTTTTCAGGCACCTTGAAACTCACTACATAAGGGTAAAGCTCGTCTGTGTGAGAGACAGTGTTTCTCTTGGGTGCCAGTCCATGCCTGTGAAATGAACTCCCTTAGGAGCTAAGGATCATTACAAATCTCCCCACCTCCCATGCTAAGTGCAAGGTGCATTGCTTTAACCCTGTCTCCTCTTACATAAACAGTTCACTGTGTGTGTATGTATACAAGGAAATCCAAAGCAAAACGTTCCCCTTCACACACATGTCCCCTTGGGCAGAGGATGATAAAACAAACAAATGTTGCTTAATGCACTACTGAAAAGTGCTAAGATATACACAGTGGATGAATGAAGTATAAGAACCTACATAGACTGGAAAAGAAAAAGACATATAAGAGTGAGGACTAGTCTCCCAAGGGAAGTGGTGGAAGCCGTGATACTTGGGCCATTTAAAATTTGACTAACAAACTGCTGCAGAGAATAATCCGTCTCTTGATGCAGGGGATGGAAATGATGCTTATGACAGAGATTATTGCTGGTAAACCTTATGGGAAAAACAAACTCAAACCACTCCCATAAAACAAATCAGCCCACCAAAAAAAGAAACCAAAACCCCCAAGAACTCCTGTATCCTAAGCAGACATTTTACCCTGAGGCCCGGTCTACGCTTGCCTTCCGGATTCGGCAGCAGTCGATGGGAGATGCACAAGTGACGTAAATCACTTGCGTATCTCCTGTTGACTTTGCTGCATCTGCTCTGTGCGCTGTCCACACTGCGCTGCACTGAAGGGAACAGCGCTCCCTTCAACGCAGCGCTATGCCACTTACCGGGGTGGTTTTCCTGCGTTGATTGCTGGATCGACTGGGCAGGTCTACGCAGACCGCTCAGTCGATCCAGAGCCATTGATCTGATGGCGGTGAATTTGCCGCTGTCAGCGTAGACCCAGCCTGAGAATAGCCAGAGTCTCTTGAAGTCCATTAGGGACTTTGCAATTGCTATTGATTTTATGCGGAAGGTGCTCAGTATTATGGTGGATGGGCAGTTGTGTAAAGCCCTAAGGTGGATGGATTTTCCCATAAGAGCAGTTTTGGCCTCTGGTTGCTATCAGCCAGATGTATAACTTTTGAAGTTTGGATACTAGAAGTCACCGTTGTGAGAGGTCACTTACGGAGACTTACAAAGAGTTCTTTCAGAAATGAACTATCGTCAGTCTCTCTTAAAAGGCTTAGAAAAGAGAAAATTGTGGGAAATTTGTTCTATGAATTAAAAGACAGTCAGTGACTTCAGTATTCAAACTACCTTAGTGCTGGGATTTGCTGCTTAATAGTTGTTTTGCATAATATTAAAATATTATAAAAGCATTCTTTCATTAAGTTACTTTGCTTCATTAAACAACCAAAACTTATCCCTACTCTCTATTTAACTTTACTAACCAATTCCTGGCAGGCCTAAGCATCCACTTTAACCCATATCTCAGCAATATTAAGTAATGTGGGTTAGTCCATTGAGAATATTCAGTAGCAGATCCAAGTCTCTAGAATCTATTGAAATGTTTTGAATGTAGGAACTGTTTTAAGACAATAAAAGACAGAATCGCTGTGGGTGTCTAATATTGATCATTATGGTAGCATTTAGAGGCTACATCCTTCTTGTGTTAGGTGCGGTGCAAACATATGACAAAAACACAGTCCCTGCCCCAGAGAGCTCACAATCTCGTGCTCTTTTATGGCAGCCTTTCATTTTTTCCTTAGATTGCGAGCTCTTCAGAGCAGGGACCATGTTTTTTTTTACATACGTACATTTATTGTATGTAGAAATATTTTTGGGAGGTTGTAGGCACAATTGGTACGCTTCACAGGGCCTATGACTAATTTATGCTAACGGTTGAACTGATCTGAACCCTTCAGATAGCAGTCTCCATAGAGCCTTGCTTCCTTATGCAGGTAGGGACCCTACCTTATGGGGTGAGGTAAGTCGTACAGTTTTTCACGTGGGGGGGAAGAGTACAGTCATAAATTTGGTTCCAAAAGGGATCACAATGATCTGTTTAGTCTAGTGCAATACATAGACATAGAACTTTGCTCTGTAACCTCCTGCAGTTTTGAAATTCTTCCCTACTACATGACAGAATACTGAGTTCCTTAGCTCTCTTGGCAGGCATTGTTGTAGATATGCTGTTGGGAACTTGGTGAGAGATGAGTACACCATGGAGACACATATGTACAAGCTGTTTGTTTACCACAGTTGGCATAATTTGGTTTTCTTTTCTTCTCTTTAAGTTGGTAGTAGCAATGGAAGAGCTGAAACAATGTCGACTACAACAGAGAAATATTTCTGCTACAGTTGATAAACTAACACTGTGTCTTCCTGGTGAGAAATCTGAAATTGATCATTGCTGTTTGTACAGTTTAATCTAAATTTAAATTTATATACTTTGTCTTAATAATGTATTATATTTTTTTTCTTTTCTCCCCAGTTCTGGAGATGTACAGCAAATTGAGAGAGCAAATGAAATCTAAAAGGTAAATTTTACAGACTGCTGCATATTGAAGACTCACAAAGCACCCACCTGGAGACCTAAGTTAAATTTAATAATGAAAGAGATTCTCAGGAGTCAAGAGATCTATACAGCAATTTGATTAGCTTCAAAACTATCTAATTTCTCATTAGTAGCTCTCAAGCCACTCTTCTGCTCTGTCATCTCTTCTGTCTAATCTAAATGCAGGTGCAGATTATAACATTAGTTGCAACAGTACACTATCTTTCTTCACTTACCAGGTTTTTCTAGTGAATAGGTTCATAGCAACTCATATTTTTTTACATTTGACATACACACACATACAAATCCCGATTCTAGACTCGCCATTCATTCACATAAAAAACATTTCACTAGCAACTGCTCCAAACCAGAAATAACGAACGAGACATGAAACACCTTCCCCCAACAAATACTACTAGCCCTTGTACTTCTGGATTCCCCCAAAGCCTTGGGTAAATTGATAGGCCTCTGAAAGTCAGATTAGAGGGGGGAAATTAGAGTGTTATTTAGCTGTTCCGGCAGGTGTTTTCCCGTATTAGAATATATGAGTATGGTATAAAGTACCTTACTAGTTTGTCCAATTTTTGACCAGGTGTATAGCATCAGTAAGGGTCTTATCTGTTGACTGATGAGAAGTTCATTAAAGTAGGTTTGGTTGTAACTAGGATTCATAGCAGTTGGTGGGGTTTGTGGAGTATGTGTGGGGCAGCTGGATCTGATCATAGTGTTCGTAACCAAAAGGAATTTATATGCCGTATGATTCCCTTATTCTGGTAAGTGCTTCTACTAACTAGTTCTAGGAATCACTTCCATTTTTCTTTGAATTAATTCATTTTGAGTGGTATCAAAATTATTATTGAGGGCCACATTTTAAGTCAAATCTGAGCACTTAGATTTTGTCTGGATTTGATGGCTCCATTTACCAAAGCAAGGAAACAAATCCTTTTTGAATCTGCCTCCTCCTGTATCATTTCTTGATAGCCCATATGGGATGGGTTAGTAGTGTAAGCTTCAGGTTTGAATACCCAGTCTCAGTTGGTTCACTGCATGTGACATGCTGGAAACAAGGAGCAAAGTACAGTCCAAACCCAGAGAAAATTGACTGGAGAGGGTCAGGACAGGAGAGGGTGAGACACACATACTTCCTTCTCCAGTGTCCAGAATCCAAGGAAGTGAGAGACATTTCCTCAGATGATGAGGACTCATTAGACTCATAAAGTGATGAGGAAAAATAGTGCCTGAACCTGGGTGAAAAGGAGAGATGGAGGCGATACTGCTCAATACACGAACCTGTAACTGTATCAGGAATGAACACTGCTGACAAATGGACTGCTGGCAAACGCCCCCAAAACAGTGTGTGGATCTGTCTTAGGGGGCTCTTTCCAACCACTGGCTGACAGCTGAGGGATCTGTCCTCTTCCTTTTTTTAACATTCTGGTAACACTTGCAAAGATTTTTTATGCCAATAATGTCTCATTAAATTGTACGTTACCTGTTCAGACAAGACAGTAAGGTATTAGATCCTTTCTGCTTTGTGTTTGTACATTAAACACCACCATGGCAATATTCATCAGAGTTGGCCCAGGTGTTCTTGGCCAAATCTGCCTTCTTGCATACTTGTGTACCTGGCTGCTGTCGTTTTGCATCAGAAGCATTTGCATTTCATCAGTGAAATGATCCCTCTGTGCATGTAGCTTGTTAAGCACTTTGGGATCATTTGGGGTGACAGATAACATAACGTAAGATGTTGTTAAAGATACAAAAGAATTTGATTTCTGTAGTGGGTTGAGGCGCCGCTGTTCTTGTCCGAGAGAGCAGAACACAGTTGGAAGCCTTGCTTGTGTTAAGAACACACCAGGGACTGTGGGGCTAAAGCTGGATTACTTCATTAATAAGAATCACTGATCTCTGCACTTATTAGGCAAAAAAATGTTGAACTCTTCCCTGCCCCAGATGTTTTAGACTTTGGTTTTGGCAGGCAGTCGGGGACCTCATCAATGAACACACACTGTCCCTGCAGGCCACGTTTTAGCTTCTTCTAGTTCAATAAACAATATCCTCAAATATAACAAAACCCCAATGTGTGTTTATTCCTCCAGTTTAATTTCTGGCTTTCCATCCGCTCTTCAGCTTCTCTCCAGAGGGAATGGCATTTGATTGTAAATAGCTTTTCATACCCACTGTAATATAAATAGTGCCCTTGTTACAAGATTAAACCATGTTATTTCTGCTGCTCTTAATGGGCCTTAGAATTTTTAGTTAAAATAACTTTTCCTGACTTGACTGTATGTTTACACAAAAATTGTTTTGAAAAAGATTTGTCATTTTTTAAAGGGATATGGCTGTGCGTATCTTACGCCGAAGCGTGTCTTTTGCATGAGTTGGGGGTGTTTACTTCTGGACTCCTGGCCAAATTTCACCTCTGCTATGTTCTGCTTACTTAAATTCTCATCTCCCCAGCGTTTCCCTTTGGGCATGGTATTCTCTATTACCTCTCCAAAACTGTCCTGTTATGGTTCCCTTATTTCACCCTAGAGGCATGTTAGTGATGATCAAAATAACTTTTCAGAGATATCGCTAACAGCTCCATAGTTAAGATTTCCGTGCTGGGACGGAATGACGAGATGGAGCACTCGATAAATTGCTTTGCTCTGTTCATTGTCTCTGAAGCATCTGGCAGCAGCCGCTGTCGGAAGACAGAATACTGGACTAGCTGGCCCTGTGGTCTCTCGCGCTATGGCTGTTCTTCTCGTCTTATGTTTTTCCCTTCATCAGATCTGTGTTGTGTTTACAATTAGCTAGTATAGCTCAGGTCTTTTGGAGGGAAGGTGAATGCTATGTAAATGTGAAGTAATATGAATATGAAGTACAAGGGAGTGAAAGTAACAGCATCAGAGCAAAGCTCTTGGGGCCAAGGACTGCCATCGTATCCTGAGCAAGCAGCGCCTAACCTGGATTCTCACTGGGTCCTCTGGGCACCACAGTAAAAGAAATAAATGAATAAGCTGGGTACGAATAACAGTTTGCATTCCTACAGTGCCTTTTAGCCAAGGATTTCAAAGTGCTTTTCATACACTATGCCTTACAACACCCCTGTGAGGTAGGTAAGGGATATGTAGGAATTACTTGTTCCACTTCTTAAATGCAGCCACTTCTAGGATGGAAAGCATTTAACGGAGCTTGGCAATATAGAAAGAATTAGACAGGTAGCCAGATCTGGCTCTCGATATGCACAAGAGACATCTCTTGAGTAAAGAGGAGCCATTTTTACACAATCACTTCTTCAAGCATGTCCATGCTTTAACCTTACCAAACCTCAGTTTACCTATCTGCAAATGTGAGAATACTCCACTATGCTGTATTTGAGCATTGAGATGTGTGTACTTTTATACAGTGTTTTGACATCCGTGAGTGTATAGAAGTGCTAATTTATTACCATCATCCTTTGAGAGCAAGTGAAACAGCAGAATAGTCTTGTATGCTTCTGAATCAGATTTACACTCTTCCCAGACATTATCCAGCGCTGAAGACATTAGAGCACCTTGAACATATGTGCCTGCCGCAAGTGAGCCACTACCGCTTCTGCACGATCATGGTGGATAATATCCCTAAACTGCGTGAAGAGATAAAAGACGTTTCCATGTCAGACCTCAAAGACTTCCTGGAGAGTATTCGTAAGCACTCTGACAAGATTGGAGAGACGGCAATGAAACAGGTATGGTCTTGTTTTGCGTTTTGCTGATAAAATGGAATAGGCATGCTCAGCTTAACTCTCCTTTTGTATGCCAGGGTACCTAATGTTTGTAGTTAACAGTTAAAACAGGTTTTGAAGCACTGAAGTAATTTTGTTGCTATATGAAACTGAATGGTGAGTACTACAGCTCCCACGAGAGTCTGTTTCTGATGCAGCTCCAAAGTACTTACATGTTTTTCTGTATTTTGCCCTAGACTTCTAGTAGCCCAAAGTCTAGGAGGCCAAGGTGGGTTGTATAATCCAGATCTCCTGTTTAGCAGTGTAACATGGCATTTGTGCTGATGTTCTGTATCTGGTGAAAAATTGTAGAGCTGAAGGAGCCAGTGTCCGTTTCCCACGGTCACTGTAAAACGTTAGCTTTTGTTTCTGCATCCTGAACTCATTCATAATAGTAGGTACGTTTTTATACTCTGTGGTACAAAACCTTGCCATTGCGTTGACTGGGAAAACTACCCCTGGTTAATTGTAAATACATGTGTATTAAAAACACCCCCAAAACCCCTAGTTATAGCAAGGAACTACTACTTTTCTCACTATTCTCTAAAACTCTGGAATTATTTTTCTTTATCTCCTAAATGCCATTCTTTCTACAATCTTTTCTGTTGAGAAGATTTCCATTAATTGGTTTCCTTCATGTTGTGTCTACTGTGATACTGTCCTCATTCACCTCTTTATGGCATTTAAAAAAACCCCTACTGCAACATAATATGCTCTACTCAAAGCTCCATTACTTTAGGAATAATGGAGAGGAAACTCTTTCCATTTTACCTAGTATTTATATTAAGTCAAGTTAGCATCTCTTATCTGCAAAGAAAATGGCTCTGATCATCTTATCCTGACAGAGACTCAGACACGCACAGTAACAATGTCTGGAAAGTGTTTTGTCTCCTGGTAAATTGGTCTTATTAAATGTTCTGAATTTACCTGATGCTAACAGTTACTAGAAGACTAATTGTTTATGGAAAGTTTTTTTTTTTTTTTTTTTTTTGTCCATTAAATCCAACCCAGTTTCTTGAAAGGTCATTCTTTGCTGAGTGCGTGGAAAGAAGTAATAGCTTTCACTTGTCTTTTGGGGTCCAACTAATGAAGGGAATGTGCTATTCTTCAAATATGCTCCATGTTGAGCAAAGGATACTTACTAATTGTTGGACATAAGGGGTTGCAGATGTTCCGTCTGATTGTTTTGGTTTCCAGCGTTGTCATCGTCATGACACTGGGGAGGGGGAGGCTAGTTAATGCATATTCAAAGCTCCTAGCAGTATGCATTGGTGCCTTGTGGGCAGAGGTGACTCGGGAGATATGCACAGATACATCCATGTTTTCCCAAGGATGGGTAGGCAGAGTAAGAGTCCAATGAATCCATCTTTTCATCCTCGCAAAACCACATGCCACTTTGCTTCCTCCTCTGCTGTCTCCAACTCTGGTGAGGTCACTTATAACTCTGCCCTGGCCTTCCCCTGCACCCTCTCTACTCCCATACGTGAGCGAATCTCATCTTCATCCCCTCCCTTTCATTTCTGCTACTTCCAATGGAGTGCCTGGACCACCTCAAACACATGCTGCAGCTTCTGTTCTGTCTCTTGTCCCTCCATTGCCTTTCTCTCGCTGTAACTTAGGCTGTAATGGATGGGAAGAATCTTCTCATGGTGGGATCTCCTCCTGTCTCTCACATGCTGTCCCTCTGACCACTTCCAACACTTCCTCCTTCTACCTTCAGCCTTTTGAAACTACTCATAATTGGACTCTATTTTTCCATCCTCTTCCCCTCCAAATGGGGAGGGAAGGAGAGAGGAGGGTGTAGAAAATTCCCAAACCAGACAGACAAAGGTGACAAAACTGGAGTTTAAAAAGGGTCTCCTGGGGTAGGCAAGGGGGGAGATAGGGAAGCCACACAGAAAACAAGGGGCAGGAGAGAGGAAGGGGATGGACCAGCAAGGTCGGAGAAGGTGTGCTGGTGGGAGGAGGCTCGATGTTTCAGAACGCAAGCTCTCTACCACAACAAAAAGATCCTGGATGACCCCCGTGAACTGTGGCTCCAGCCCAGAGAATGCTCTGGAATGGTGAAGAAACTGAGACAGGGAAATGCAGGTGTGGTTTATAATTTTAGTATAGAACTATGTATTTCTCATGTGATTAAGTAAAGAGCAGTGGTGGTGGAATCCTGTGCAAAGTCTGTGCTGGGTTACGCTATTCACGTGCCCTGAAGAGGTGAACTGTGGATTCAGAATATCCACAGGGCTGGAATTCTGGGAGAGAGTGGGGCTAAGCTGTGTGGTGAGCCTGAGAAGGCAGCACTGGTTCCATGGAGGAGGCAGTATGTAAGAAGGCTGCAGATCTCACAAGAAGCCTGCTAGACAGGGTTTGCACTTTGAGAGTATGTCCGGGGACCCAAGACTGGGGCAGTGCTTGGGCTCTTTTTAGACTGTAGAGGCTTAAAACATCCAGGGATTTTCTGTGGCTGGATCCCTTCACAGCAGCGTGGAGAGTGCCCAAGACGGGGGGGCATTCTCTGTTAGAGCTGTAATAGATCCATGCACCCCTGTTGCCTCTGGTTTCTTCGCCTTAACCTTTCTGATTTGAGCTTCAGCCCTAGTTAAGTGTTTTGGCCATTGCTATGTTTACTCCTTGGGTCTGGCCTGCAGTAAGCATGGCTGTCTCTTTTGCCCCTTTTGAAAACTTACTCTCTGATCGCTGCCTCATATCATCCAGTAGTGTGCTATCTCACACCGCCTCCTGTTCATTGATCACCTTTTTGGTGTTAATAGCTTCTGAACTGAATTTGCATAATTCTGGGTTATAGTTTTTTCCACAGTGACCGTTTTTAGAGCGCACAGGATTTCAGTGGAGTATCTTTGTGCTCCTTTGGGAAAAGTTGAAGAAAAGTATTTGTTGTCCTCTAGGCAGAAGCTAATAAAATGCTAAGTGAAACAGTCTATTGGATGGAGGAGCTGTGACAGTATGGCTCACTAAGTAGCAAATATTTAGAAATTTTGGCTATGCTCCACTGATAGCTTCCATTTCCATAATATCTTTCATACAACAGGACCCCCAAAATTTCTGCTGGTGTATTAAATTGAAATGCAAACTATAAAACTGGAATTGCTTCAAGCACTGCTGAAGTGTAGCTATCTCTGAGGTAGGGCCTGCTGTTTAACAGCTAACATGCAACAACTCTGTGTAGCAGTGTAGGAAATGACGCAAAGAATCCCACTTCCAATTGAAATGACAAGGGAACTTGGCATTTGACCAGTTGCATTGGGTTTACTCTTGCAAAAAGTGCCATGTGCCGTTTTACTCTTGCAAAAATGCCCAGGGACTTAAGCTTCGTGTTTCCAGTGGCAGTGTCTCTTCATATTATATTGATGGAACTGAAGGAAAGAGCTCCCTCTGCTGTCTTACACCACCAATTCTTGCATCATTTGTTTAATCTGTTCAGTTGCTGATTGATAGTCAGACCATGATAATATCTGGCCTGGCCAGAAGGCCCACGGAGAGTGTTGAACAGCGATTGGCAGTTATAGCGGGATGCAAGAGGGCCTATGCATTTGGATTAAATGAGCGAAACGTAAATTGTGTTCAACTCTCTGATTTTGCCAGTGATGTTTTTGTAGCATTACAAATCTGAGGCCAATGATGACGTGCTGAAAATTTCATTTTGCGATACTCCGGATGATCTGTCTCGGAACACTGGAAGCTGTAGCTGTCTCTCTGGCTGGCATTCAAAGATGCTAGTGGTTCTTTGGCTCCCTCTGTGGGACAGGAAACTGATGGGGAGGGTGAAGTGAAGTCAAGCGATAGTTCCTGGGGTCAGTCTTATGAAGGAACTGGGAGACTTTTGTGTTGCTCCACTGAGAAATTGTCTTTAATTTTTTTTTAAAATACCCTCATTGATTCCTTTGCTGCACACACACACGTGAATGTTTTAAATCTGAACTTTATTACCTATTAGCCCATGGGATTCTGCTACCCCAAATATTGTTACTAAATATACAGCACTTAGGCAGATGAAAGTGTCTCAGCATGTTGAACTTGCTTTGGACTTTGGCCCCTTGAACCTGTATTTTTTTAGATCTCAGTCATAGGATTGTTGGGAATGAATTACATCTTATTAACACTTGATGATATCCAGTATGTATTTTTATTATATAGCTTAACATCTGAAATATTTCAGGCGCGTGAAAGAGGTAACTGAAAATGCTGCTGCATGCTAAGTATCCAGTTGAAGAACTATGAACGTTTTGACATAGGCGGCCAAAAATAACCGATCCAAAAGTGATTATCGGATAAAGTTTATGTCTGGACAGCCAAAAACATTCAGCCTGCTTTTCAAATAGACAGATGGAAACAAGCATATTTTTCATAGCATCTGTAGGATGAATTGTCAAAGCTTATGTTGAATAGGTAGTGATCTCTTGTTACGAGTCTAAATGTGCTGGTATTCCCATTATATTTTTTTAAGGTGATATTTAATTGTTTTGGCCACAGATCCTGTTATTTCAAGCCAGATATAACAATTGTATGGTGAAAATATAGACCTGTAACATTTTTTTGACATCTTTGAGGTGGTGTAACCTGTGAGACTTGGAAGTATATATTCCTACAAAGTGGTAAAACATATCAGCCACCCGAATGAATGAATATGCTGTTTTAAGAAAATCTGTTGAGATATACAAACCTAATAAATATTAATCTGTTTTTTTATAAGAGTGCAGTGCTTTCTCAGATAATACTTTGCACTTTCTTGATGTCATTCATCTGAGGAACACAAAGCACATTCAAACACTGTCTCATAACAGCTCTGTGGAGAAAGCAAGTGTTCTGATGAGGGAGAAGCAGATAGATTAAATTATACTATATGACACTGGCTAAGTATCATTTGCAAATCTGAGAATAGAATACAGATCTCCTGACTGCCTATTTTTCATGAACTGCTGTGTGCTAGGCTTCATTCTTTTGATATGTATAATACAACACTTCATTGTTTGCTAATGTTTGGACAAAGATCACTAAAGTATATCAGAATATATATTGCTATCACAATGTTCCACTTACTATTTAAAAGGAAAATGTCAGCACAGAAGTTAGATTTTTTCCACATTTTTCTTCGGTTACATTTTGGGTTAATTAAAGGATTAATTAACCCAAAATGTAACTAATTGAAGAAAAATCTGAAAAAATCTAACTTCTTTAAAACCCATTTCATCTGAGACCACAATTGCTAATATGCATTAATTATAATTGCATAGTTATTGCATGGTTTCATTACAGGGTGAAGTTAAGGCTGTTTGAGTGTCCTAACACTACATTTCCATACCATACCACGTTTGGCCTCCTCTTAAATCTCAACTCTGAATTCCCTGGATTTACAATGCGTAGTTCTGAGGTACAAACATCCCTGTATTGTTTTTACTCTACATTACTGCTGTGTTCTCTCAGCTTTAACTGCTTCTTTACAGAGCTGTTCTCTGGGAATATTGAATAATAACATGGTGGAAGATAAATGACATGTTCATTTGTTGTTTAACATCTATGGCACTATAATGGTTCACAATACTTTGCCAAATAGTTTAAATGTCAGAGATAGCAACTGCAAAATTGGCATGAACATTTACCAGTCCAGGCACAAATCTGCTTATTTGCCTGCCCTTTACCACGATGATCAATGAAAAACTGATATTTTACGTACTTGTCAAAGAAAACGACATGCTGTGGATGATAAGAACTTTGAAAGCTATCCTCAGTAGTCTTGCATTCTCGCTAGCCTTAGGCTGACGTGGTGATGCCCTTACATTGAATAGTACCCAACATCACAAGTAATTCCGTTGAAGTCTAGAAGACAACTTGTTGTGTAGGGTGCTGCTTAGTATGAGGGAAGGGTTAGCTGTTTTTCAGAACCCGGATTGAGGGCTGGTTGGGACCTAGTGTGAATTGATTCGGCTTTCTGTTTCAGGTTGCTTTCACAATGGCTGACATATTTCCAAACATCTGAGGAAGTTCTTGTCAGTTGATTTATTTGAAATGATGGTGATAAGTAGAGACGTGGCATGTGGCAATTTCAGTATTATTGGGAAATCCTGCTATGTCCCAGGGCTTCGTTTTAAATGTAAACATATGCACACCATCCTGAGCCAAATGAGCAAAGCAATTCCTCTCTTGAGAGGGGGATAGAATGACATTTTCTCAGACTGCTGCTAGAACTCCAGATGCTGATTGCTGGCCTTTCGATGGCCCGGGAAAAATGTTAAGAAATGCATTTTGTGCAGTGTTTTTAATTATCGTCATCTCCAAGATTTTTAAACTTTTGTATAATCTTCTGTAACACATATGGAAGTTGTTTTTTCTTTGTATGTATATTTTATAGTAAATTAGATTTAACTGTGTGTCTCTGAACGCATTGTGCGGAGAATGTCCTCACTCTACTGTGTGTCAGACTGTTGGCAGGGGCAGATCTGTTCCAAAGGTCGTTTCTTGTGCTTTGCCTTTTGTGCTTGCCTTGTGTCAGTTTTAGGATCCCTTGCCACGTGGGCTGCGTGCACCAATGCCAAGTCTGAGGTTAGTTCTTAATGGGCTCGTAAGATCCCTGCCGTGTGCTTATTACTATGGGACCTTGTTTTACAGAAATGGCCAAGCACTGATCACATATTCCTCAAGTTTCAGCGCTTCCACTGAATGCTTTAATCTTGTCTCAGGCCAGATGCTTTCTTTAAGCAGCACAAAAACTGCAATAAATTAAAATAATGTTGAGTATGACAAAAACAAGGAAATGTTAAAGGGGAAAAGCCCTGTTAAAAGGACCAGCCAGGTGATGGCACCATGTTGGACTATCGACTTTGTTTCACTATCCTAATTTCACTTTTGTTTTTCCCCACCTGGGTAGTTGGGTAACTGGGAACTGACTTTCTCAAATACTGTAACTGCAATCGAAACTTAATTTGAATGCTGCTGTTGTTTGTATTAAACTAGTATCTTCAGACCCCATTGTGTTAGGTGCTTTTCAAACAAATACTATGAAGACAGTCCCCGTTGCAGTCTAGGCTTGTGACAAAAGGCAGCGTGAACAAAGCAGACAAATAGGAATGGGATGGACAAGGCAGCAATGAAACAGCTTGTTGTTGTTGTTTAACAGACTATTTTAGTATTAACAGCTGTTTAATCAGAGGATGCCATCTTAAAAACCACTAGTTTGAGAAGATTTAAAATGTTTTGGTTAACCATGTAAGACACGTGTGTGCGCACACAGAGAGACTAATTTAATCAGAGAATCGTAGAAAATTAGGGATGGAAGGGACCTCAGGAGCTATCTAGTCTAACCCCCCGCTCAAAGCAGGACCAACCCCAACTAAATCATCCCAGCCAGGGTGTTGTCAAGCCAGGCCTTAGAAATCTCTAAGGATGGAGTTTAATGAATTAATATTCATTAAACTGTCAAGCCATCATAAAATTTCTTCTTCCTAACTCACTTTCTAGCCCTATTAGAAATCACCGGAGAAAATAAATAGGCTTTACATTTTATTTCAGTTCAAAATGCCTGTATAAAAAGAAATATTCATTTTTTTTAATCTTTAATTTTTCCTTGTCTTAGCTATTACTTCTTCTTTAAGACTTGACATGTAAAATTGTATTCCAGCCATCTTTGGACTGACTGAGTTGATCATTTAGCACTTGCCGTTCACTATATAACTAATCAAAAATTTCCTAGGAGAGATTCCGTGAAGTGTTTCCCTCCAAATAGTGTATTTGTAACTTAAGTCTACATGCTCTGGTACTGTCAGGAGTGAGATCCTCAAAGGTTTACAGTTCCCCTTTGAAATGGTTAAAACTGTTGAAAAATACTCTCTGGCTGCTAAATATCTTTTCTTTCAAGGTGTTTGAGAGTTCACCATATCTCTGTATGTTTCCTGGCTAATTGTATTCTTGTGGCTGGTCATCTCTGCACTAGCGGCTCTCAGCCAGAAAAGGATTGGTTGCTCTTGCGAATTAGGACAGGGACATTGACTGAGCAGTGCAAGCATCAGATGTGTGTGTTTGTCTCATGAGCATTCTATTCACTCACAACAGAGGCAAAAATATTGGTGTGACATCTTCCAAACAGTGGGATCTTTCACACAAGTGGAACCTAAGATGCTTTAGAGCCTACAAAAATAGCTGAGACAGGGAAAGATGTGTTTAGAGTTGAGAGAAGAGAAGAGGTAGGAAGATGCACAAAGGCTTTTCAGAATAGCAGTTGATGCAGAAGAGAAAATTCTTGCATTGACAATAGGGGGATCATGTGGAGAATCAAAAAGGAGGCCAGTGCTGCAAGAATAGATGGCACAGGGACACAAAAAGAGGAAGTTGAAATAACTAAATGAAAGATTTTAAGAATAAATTTAAAGTGGATCTTGAAATGAATGGGGAGAGCCAGTGGAATTGACCAAAGGTAGATGTGATGTGGTAAGGCTTCCTGGAATGCGTGGGGCAGTAGCCAGCAGTGCTCTAACCAGACTTGGAGTCTGGTGAACTGGCAGTTGGAGAAGCTAATAGCCAAGGAGGAAGGAGATGAAGGCGTGGGTGAGGATTTCAGTGGAGACCAATGGCACATGTGGCCCATGCTCTAGAGGTGGTGATAGGTACATTTGCAGACATAAGCACATTTCTGTTTCTGTGATGTTTGAGTCTTTATACTTTCCTGTGCGTTCCCCCAACTCTGCTTTTTCCCCACATCACAAGAGTTGAGCACAAATGTGCTTAATATCATAAAAGAACTTTTATTCTAATGTTTCCTGGCTTTCCATGGAATGTTTTTCTGTTTATTTAAGAAGAATTCTGTGCCTTTAAGTCTGTGTTAAACATTTATACTTGATAGAAATTTTATTAACTAATGAGTATTCCTCTGAATTTTTTATGACCTCAAAAATTAAACTGCTAAATCATGGAGCTTATTTATTTCAGCGTATCTATGACTAATGGCCACAGGGACTATAGTATTCCTGTAGGATACTAGGCTTGCTCTATGGAACTGTTCATAGACATGACTACATCATTCATAAGTAAACTCAAAAGTTTAATTGTAGGGCAGTTTTGTGCTGGACCAGCTTTTTCTGTAGTTGCTTTTTAGGTCTTTTTAAACTCCTGAAACCCAGGGATGTTTCTCACGATAAATCCTTCATCCCCAACTGTCATAACATTCAAGCTACACTGAAAAATTCTAAGAAAAGCTGAGAAATATCAAATTGAAACCAGACATCTTTAACTTACGTTGTGCCTACTTACTGTGCCATAGCATTGTAGCTATAAGAGAGATCTGGACTTCAGTGAGCTAAAGGGTATTGTAATGTGTACATTTATTGCTGGGCTCTATCTCAGCCATTTCATTGATCTTTTGCTGCCCTGATATTTAAATGTAAGTTCTCCAAAACAAGAACTGTTCCTTAAATGTATGTACACTGTCTAGTACAGCAGGGCCCTGATCTTCGCTGGGCTTTCTAGGTGCTAATCTAAAAAAAATTATTTCCCAAATTAATCACCTTTTAATTATTTTTAAAAGTCCCTTTAAAAGTTTCGGTAGTAGGTATTGTATTGTGTATATGTGGTACCTTCCATTGACTGTCTCTAGCTGATGGATATTCTTGTGCCTGTACTAAGCCTGACAGTAGATATTACAAGTAAAGTTGATAAGATTTTGATAGCACACGCTCACATAGTAGGGCAACAGAATGTGTAGTACTGTGCATGGTTGTGGAACTTGTCATCTGTAGAAGTTAACAATTTACAATTCATTTTATTTGCAAATGGGGGACCTAAGGTGCAGACTAGTTAAGTGTCTTGTCCAGCGAGTCTTTCAAAACGCCAGGGGATAGATCCCTGATGTGCCTAGAATTTTTTGTCCATTTAAAACTGTAGAAGTTGTTTTAGAGACTTTATCTTAGAGTATGGTCTGGGCATTGGATCTGCAATGACCACCCGTGGGCAAAACTTCAGTTTTACAATTCATCTGCAAGGTAGCTCCTCTGGCTGCATATTGTCCACTATGCGTAACACCCCACCGGGGTACCATCATGAGCATGAGACTTCTAGAGATGTTCTCAAATACTGGCCTGGACCAGCTCTTTTCAGTGTGAGATCTGAGCAGATCACAAGTAACATGAGAAGGAACTAAAACAAAAAGCCTTTCAGCTCACTGGCAAATTCTGGAATCTGGTGTGCTAATGAGGAGGAAATAAGTTGTAATAGACCATATTAAGGGACTATTACATTTTACAACAGATCTTTTAATTATTTCATTTTAAGGGAATGGTCTCCATATCATCTAACTCCGAGAGCGCACATTGTATAACACTACTGTACAAATAGGCGTGTGTGACCAAAACTAAGTGAAATCCTTTAGTAGACTAAAGTTTTTTGTTTTTTTTTTAAACTTACAAAAAATTTGTTCTGCTGACAAATTCAGGCCATTTAAGCCTCCTAACATACTTTATAAAATTCACACATATAGTAAATTTAGAAAAGCGATCCATTTTGTCGTTGAAGAATTACTTCAGTTTACATCAAATCCCCTCTCCCGCCCGTGGGATGGGATAATAGAGAAGAGTGATTTGGGGGTGAAGGAGGGAAAGAATGTCTTCGTCAGACATGTGATTGTGCTTATTCAAATTCAGGAGCCACCCAAGCATTGCCGATTTGAGTGTGGTTTGCAATTGCAATGGAAAGTCTCTGGTAACAGTGCTTTATTCATTTTTGTTGATATTCCTTGGGCTTATTTTTATGGGGAATCAAAGCATCAGGACCAGAGAGAGAAATACCCTGGGTAGCAGGGAATGGTTGCAGGTAATATGGGAGTATCATAATTAGTGCAATACTATGGACTAGTGAGATGAACCCTTTGGGGCAATGCAGAGCCATGTGAAATCCATTCTTGGGATTGAAAGGCCATGCAGCACACCTGTGAGCTCGAGGTTGGAGACCAGGGGAATTTTGTTTAACTGCTTCCTGTGTCTGTCTCTTACTATTGGTTTTAGTCCTCACATGCCCGTCCTTATGCTTGGATCACCTTCCCACACACTGTGTACCAGCTGCCCTTTCTCTCCTCATACAAATCATGGAATCATAGAAGATTACAGTTGGAAGGGACCTCAGGAGGTCATCTAGTCCAACCCCCTGCTCACAGGAGGACGAGTCCCAGCCAGGGATTTGGCAAGCCGCACTTTAAAAGCCTCCAAGGATGGAGATTCTACTGCCTCCCAAGGTAACCCATTCTAGGGCTTCACCACCCTCCTAGGGAAATGGCTTTTCCTAATATCCAACCTAAACCTCCCCCCCGCAACTTGAGACCATTGCTCCTTGTTCTAGCATCTACTTCCATTGAGAACAGCCTAACTCCATCCTCCTTGGAACCCCCTTTCAGGTAGTTAAAGGCTGCTATCAAATCCCCCCTCACTCTTCTCTTCTGCAGACTAAATAAGCCCACTTCCCTCAGCCTCTCTTCATAAGTCATGTGGTCTCACCCCCTAATCACTTTTGTTTCCCTCCACTGGACTCTCTCCAATTTGTCTACATCCTTTTTGTAGTGGGGGGCCCAAAACTGGACACAGAACTCCAGATATGGCCTCACCAGTGCCGAACAGAGGGGAATAATCACTTCCTTCAATCTGCTGACAATGCTCCTACTAATGCAGCCCAATATGCCGTTAGCCTTCTTGGCAATAAGGGCACACTGTTGACTCATACTCAGCTTCTTGTCCACTGTAATCCCCAGGTCCAAATACCTCCTTATACCCAACTTTAGATACCAGCCTGCTGCTTTCACCTAAACTGCTGTTTGTTGTATTTTACTTACCTGACACAGATTATAAAATCCTTACAGGATGGACCTTGTTTTGCTAGCAGAGTACTGTGGACACCTCTGGTGCAGTTACATAAATAGTTAATAAGACATAAAAGGAAAAAAAATGCTTGGGACTAAATCAAGCCCTGGTGTTCCCTTTTGAAGACAGGTTTGAATTTGGTCCATGGAATCTCTAGCACTGGTGGAAGGAGAAATCCTCAGTGCTGTAGAGTATAACCAATTCTCAGCTTCAGAGAGTAAGTGGTAGCTAGGAAGAAAGTGAAGGATAGCTAGGGTGACCAGATAGCTGGTGTGAAAAAATGAGGCAGAGGTAGGGGGTAATAGGCGCACCTATTTAAGAAAAAGCCCTGAATATCAGGACTGTCCTATAAATTGGGACATTTCATCACCCTAAGGATTGTGTTTTCGATGCACGGTCTTTGTGTGGGCCATAAGCTATACAATAATAGTATCTCCGTAGTACTTGTGTCCCTGTGCGGTAAGAAAACATTATCCCGATTTTACAAACAAAGTTGACTTTGAGACTGCTCAGCGATTCAGCATCAGACCAGGCCACTTGCTTCCAGGCCACACAGCACAGTACTTGGTTAACAGTAAACTATGAAAAATATAAAGAGGGGACGTTTAAAAAAAGACTTGACAAGGTAAGGAAACTGTCTGTGCTGGCTTCATTTTAATTAAAATGGCTAAGAGCAGCATTTTTCTTCTGCACAGTAAAGTTTCAAAGCTGTATGAAGTCAATGTTCAGTTGTAAACTTCTGAAAGAACAACCTTAATGTTTGTTCAGAGTTACAAACGTTTCAGAGTAACGAACAGCCTCCATTCTCGAGGTATTCGTAACTCTGAGGTGCTGCTGTATTTGAATCCAAGGAAATGCAGCTCCCCAGATGTGCACTATAACACACAATCAAGCATGCTACATCCAACATGGCATACAGAGGGCAGCCTTTTCCCTGGACACCGAGCCATAGAGAATTAATCCTGGGTCCACTCTTTTTACCAGTGGAGGGGAACTGGCACCCAAATTATGCTGGTGCTTCATAGAGGACATGGTAAAAGCTCCAGAGCTTGCACTATAAATTTAGCTCATGTAAAGCTACAAATAAAGGCTACAGACTGAAGGTTGGAGAAGGAGTTAGGGTTACAGCAAAAGACTATCAGATCGCTCTTACACAGTATAAGTATAGGTAAGTGTGACAGAATTCATGTTTTCTTAAAAATAACCCCATATTACCCATTTTAAGCACTTTTTGATTTTTATTTATTTGAATTTTTGCAGTTGTGGGAAATCATGGGAGGTCAGACAATACTTATTAAATGACAATACATGCTGAGATTCAAGAAGCTAAAGCTTTTTGACCAGTAAACACAGTGTCAACATCATCGGTCAAAATATACAAAGCAAATATCCTTAAATCAAACTCTAATTAGTTCCCAAGTAGCGTTTTTCTTGGCCTAAATTTTGATTATTATTGATGGAAATATTTGTGTGTGAGTGTGTGTGTGAGTGTGTGTGTGTGTGTGAGAGTGAGAGATCAGTGTTTAACTTTCACTGATTAAAAAGCTAATCCTTCCAAGCCTAAATTTAGGGCCATGGTTGTAGCTCATAGATTTCAATCACTCTGTATACCAGCAGAGGATCTAGCCTGTAGGTAGTGTGGTGCAAAGGAAAGATGGTTCTTTGCTGGAAGTAGCTATTTCTACATCACCTTTTGTAAATATTGTATGAGTAGGAAGAATACAAATCATCCAAAACCTGTGGTGATCTTAAATTGGGAACTGAATTTAGGTCCAGAAATCATGTGGGAGTCACATGATTTTAATTTCACATGTAATTTCAGGAATAATTTCTGTATTGCCCAGGAGCTTTTCGAATTTATGTAAGAAGGAAGATTTGGTCTCTCTCTTTTTTTTATTATTGGCCAGTTAATTTTTTGATTGTGGCTTAGCGTTTGGTGAGATGACTGGTGAGCAGTAACAAGAGAGTGTGGTTGGGACCAGAAAGCCTTATAGTATTTTGGTTTTTTTTACATTTTTTCCTCTTTAAAATTGTGCATGAATTTAGCTCTTGTGAAAATGAGGAATTAATAGAGATGACTTAAGCCAGGCATTGAATTACTGCCCACTTCACAAGCTTTCCTGCATAGTTCTGCACTGTGTGATATCTATCATGACTTATTAGAAGCCTGCTCTTAGTTCTGTGCCTTGCTTGAATTTTAGACGGCCTGTTATATTGAATCTAAAATATGCCAAAGGGTCAAGGAGGTTGACATTTTATTTTAATAGGTTGGAGTTTGAATCTTTACAGAGAAAAGGCGACTGCAGAATAGTTACTTAACTGCTGATTTACCACTGGAACAACTTACCAAGGATTATGCTGAATTTGCCACTATGGGCAATTTTTAAATTGAGATTGGATGTTTTTCTAAAAAATGTGTTCTAGTTCAACCAAGAATTATTCTGGGGAAGTTCTATGTCCTGTTATGTAGGAGGTCAGACTAGATGATCACAGTGATGCCTTGTAGCCTTAATTAATCTATGAACTTTGTCCAGTCCTGGTGAATTTTTTCTTAAGCCTGCTCTACACTTACCTTCTGGATTCAGCGGCAGTCGACGGGAGATACACGAGTGACGTAAATCACTTGCATATCTCTCATCAACTTCGTTGCATCTGCTCCGCGTGCTGTCCACACGGTGCTGCACCAAAGGGAACAGCGTTCCCTTTGACGCAGCGCTACGCCACTTACTGGGGTGGTTTTGCTACATCGATTGCTGGATCAACAGAGCGAGTCTACACAGACCCTTCAGTTGATCCAGAGCAATCGATCTGACAGCTGCGAATTTGCCACCGTCAGTGTAGAACCAGCTTAAGTTGGCTTCTCCTTTCTCCCCCTCAAATTTTAGCTCTTTCATAAGACAAAAGACTGTGAAGGCGGCATCCTTTCAGTGGTAGAAAAGAAAAGAGTAAGGGGAAGAGTTTTGAAAAGTACCACAGTAACTCAAGTGACTAAAAATCCTATTAACTTCCATTGAGATTTAGGCTCCTAAATGTCTAAATCCCTTTTGGGAATGGGATTTTCAGAAGTGCTCAGCGTTGACCTAAGTCTGCTCCCTTTGAAGTCAGTGACGGTGGTGACGTTGATGTCAGTTGGAGCAGGTAGACCAACAAAGAGCATTTCTGAAAATCCCAATCTTAATTTTTAAATGGCCTAAAAATAAGCAAGAACAGCTGCATCATACAATCATGTTGATGACTGAGGGATTGTAGGACATAAAAGGTTGGAGAGAAGAGATTAATTTTTGGGGCACAAGGTGCTCAAAACAAATTGGCAAGGCTGAGCTGGAAGGAGCAACTGAATTCTTATTCAAAACTATTTTGTACAGTTTCTGTTGCAAATAGAGTCCGAGATTGGGCCCATTTTTGCAGGGCATTGTGCAGGCATGAAGAAAAAAGACGGGCCCACTGTCGTTGCAGTCTTGTTGTATTGCAAGATGCAACAGGTGGATGCGACTAAAATGTCCGAGGAAGGAAGAGGATGAAGTGAAATGAAGTAAGTTACGCATAGTAAACAGTAGTCCCAATTCACCACCATCCTAGTTGCGGTTAAGGGGGGGCAGGATTTCCTTGTTAGTCTCTAATAGGAATTGCATGGGGATTTTTCTAACCAGGCTACTGACAATCCAACTCTCCATAAATGGAAGCTCGGTCTGTTTAATTATTTTTTTGTTCTTGCTTCCAACTCTGTTAAATCTCTTAATCCCACAATCATTATAATACGACATAGTTTTCTGTCTTCTTAGCACTTTACAAACAGGAGTCCTCACGACACTCAGGTTAAGCAGGTGTGAATTGTCTGCAATTTGCAGATGATGCGGATTGAAGGTATTAGGAGGGTTACTGATTTCAAGGAAGGCCAGTGGTAGAACTGGGATGAAATTTTGGAAGTTCCTGACTCATTCTGTGTTCTAATCACTAGAGAAGGTTGCTTGTTATGATATGCAAACATCCTGGACTTCTCAGACTTGTGGAGGGAGGGCGTGCTTACCGGATGCTGACACTTTTGTCATTGGTAACCTTTTTCAGCCCCTCTTAATGCTGTTTGTAGTTCTGCTAACCCATAAAACAAGTGCCCTGGGGGTTCTCTTTATAAGCAGACAGCAGTATAAACAAACACCCCACAGTGTCCTCAGTGTGCTTCAGCCTTTAAGAGTCTTGTTTTCAGCTCTGACCCCACAACCTTTCCTCTGGTTGGCAGTGTGCTGGCGTTGACAGTTCTAATGGTTCAGCCAAAGTTGAAAGATAATTGCTAGAAGAGCAGCGGCCGGGATGGTATGTGTTATTCAGCAGGACCCCCTTGAGGCGAAGCTTTGAATCTGGTGCATATTTCAAAGCATGTGTTAAACTTTATGTGATACTGATTAAAATGGAGGGCTTCAGGGTGAATTGGCAGGGCTCCACAATTGCATCTGCCAAATGACATGCAAAGAAATGTCTTGCTACAATATAGGGGGAAAAGTATTTGTTTTAGCAGAATCAAACACCAGAAAGGGAAAAGTGACTCGGGAAACATGTATGTGTGCTGTGTACACAACACTACTTCTTACAGGTCCAGTGTGAGCCCTTTTGCACATATGGTATTTCAACTGAAAGCCATTTATTTTCAAACCCATATGGAAATAATAGGGTTTTTTATCATGTCCTTCAACTTTTTCTGTTCCCACTGAGCAGATGTAAAAAAGTGAGAGATTAAATGAACACAAGTACTGTAAACCCCTGGTTAGATCTACTGATGAGATGGAACAAAACTGATCTTTCAGGATAGTAACAGACCAGTGTATGCAATCCATCATTACAGGAGATCTGATCCTGACAGGTGCACTCAGATTGCAAATCCTTAAGAGATTAAGTGATTTAGTGCTTGATATTCTCCAGTATGATCTTTTTTAAAATGTCACTTAAGGGTCTCAAAGTGCCTTACTAACAGTTGATCTTCACTTTCACAAGGTCCCTGTGAGGTGGGTAAAGATTAGTGCTTCCTTTTTATGGACGGTGAAGCGGAGATGCAGAAGGGTTTCACTGTTTGTACCAGGATTTCATGATGTCTCAGTGGCAGACGTGGGAGTGGAACTTGAGTCCTTGATGAGCTGAGATCAATTCACACACTCACAGATGGGAACAACATACCATATCTGTGCCAGTGAAAACTCAGTTTTTCCAATGCAATCCTGTTTATTTGAAGCTAGGCATTACAGACAAACAGCAAAGGTTATACGATGCCTCTCCTTAATAAGCCTCAATTCCCCAAGCGTAAACCCTCAGTAACTCTGCTGGCCCGTCATAATATGCTGATTAGTAAACAAAGCAAGTATAGCTACCAATTCTAGGTGGAGGCTACTTCTCTTCTTCTTCTTTCTCCCTCCAGGTACTTGGTCTGTTTTCTGGGTTCCTTGAAGCATGGTGTTGGCCTCTTGAGACCCTCTGGTTCCAAAGTCGTCCTTCTCTCTTACAGTATTACTAGGCTCTTCAGATATGTGTGTGCAAGTCCATGTAACATGATATTCCCCAGTACTCTTATACCCTTTTTCCAAAGGAGTCACATGTCCCCAAAATATGCTTTGTGAGCATATTATCTAGCACATCATGATTCATTCATAATTTGGGAGGGGGCTACAGGGATCGGCTGACGTTTACTTTCTCATCGACTGCTCACCTGGGCACCTGAGGTCATGCTGTTCTACAGGGTCAATTGACCCAGGTCAATCAGTCCCAGATTCACCATTATGCACCTCCACGTGTGCACACTAGGCGAACTGGCCATTGACTGGTCATGACCATTGGTCTTCCACATCAGCACGGCTCCACACACAGGGCCTGGATAAACATTCATGGCTCATGTCAGCGCCAATTGCAAGTTCAGCCTCCTCAGTGATTTTCCACAGTCTACTGCGAAGAGGCCTTGCTCCCAGAATCCTCTAGCACTCACATACCAAACTTGTCCATGCTATATTATATCATAATTCAGCACTATCCCAACAGTCCTGACCTCCTGTTTCCGGCTCTCACCACTACACATGCTGACTACTCCCATCTAATTGCACCATAACAGGAATTATTGTTGGCAATCTGAAGCAACATCTCTCCTAGGTAGATGTCCAATCCACGATGATTTGTAGCCAAATTTATTAAAGTACGATAAGGAAATTTGACAGGCCAATTTGTGGGGCTTGTGGGCAGAATAGGGTGGTATGTGTGGCATACATGGAAATGGGATTGTTGTGCTTTGGGGACACATGGAAGTAATTATGGGGCCGGGGGTAGTATTTGGAGGATGGCAGGGTGCGGTTCTTGGGCAGTGGGAATGCATGTGCTGCTGCTCAGCTTGAGAAAGGGTTTAGGAAAGAATCAGCAGGAAGTGGCAAACTGGAGAAAGCACTGGGAAATGTGTTGCTGGGGAGATGGGCAGGTTGATTGTGACACTATGAAATATAGCACCGGAGGAACATAAGCATAACACTTGTGCGTGTGCTTCCATTCCTGCGTGTTCAGCAGCTCTTTACATATGTCATATTAACCCTTTAGACAGTGAATGGAAAACAGCACGTGTAGATTTTCCATTCAGCATTTCCATTCAGCAATAAAGAGAGTTTTTGTCAAGAGCAAGTGTAGGGCATGCTGTGGTCTCTTTTTCTGTGTGTTTGTTGGGGTGCCAGGCCCCTTTTTCTGGCTATTTGTGTTTTAAACTGCACTTTATTTAAACTATTTTCTCTCTCTTTTTCCAGGCTCTTGATAGAAAAAAAGTTGAGAAAACCCCTATGCATGGGGTTTGTCATTGCAGATCAATTAGCAAAGTTTCAGCTCCTCTGTAGTTTACAATGGATGGGATGTGTATAAATCAGAGTTGGAGGGATACATCTAGTGGGCCAAGCTTATTGCTAGAGAAATTCTTCCCTCTCCCTACCATTTCACTGCCACCTCCTCAGCTCTGTCAGCTGACTGCTGCTGTTCTTCTGGGCTGACAGGTACCTCTGCAGCTGTTCACCCGGCCTGGTTCTAACCTGTTTATCTCTCCAGTGCCTCAGTTTTCCTGCTACCACTCTGTTTTCTCACAGCCTGGCTTTCCCAGTTCTCTGGCTTTCCTCCTTCCCAGTGCAACTCTATCTTGCTACTCCTGGTCCCAACCTTTCTAGCCTCTGCTGCTAATTCCATCGTCTTTCTTCCCTTCCAAGCTCCTTGCGCCACTGCTGCTGTTACAGGCCCGCCTCCCCCCCCCCGTTGCTTTGGAACCCTCTTTGCTCTTGTCTGCCTCCCTTCTAATATAGATTTCCCCCTCCTCTTTAGATTGAAAAGAAATCAGGAAAAGGGGGTTAAATGGATCATGGCTTATATTGTGCCCTGTGAGCCATGCTCAAGGTTCATTTGTTGAAAATAAACTCCAGTTGTCATCCTTACCAATAACACTCTCTTGTAACCCCAAAAATTAAAGAAGCAGTTGCTATAAACAAGAATACGAGTCAAATCTGGAATGCCACGTAGACCCTAATTCTCTTGAGCTAGGCCAGGGGTGGGCAAACTTTTTGACTCACGGGGCCACAATGTGCCACAATGTATTCTAAAATTTGACAGAGGGGCCAGGCTAGGATCGGATGAATGGAGCACCCAACACACTGCACCCCAGCAGCCAGCACTTCAGACCACTCTCCGCCGTGAAATTGACTCGTCCTGGTCAATTTCGGCGGCGGAGCTGGAGAGTGGGGGCTCACACTAGGGGAAGAATTTTTGATCTCGTCCCCTAGTCACTAGGGGAGCCGCGGCTTGCCGACCCCTGAGCTAGGCCCTTTTGCTGAGACCACAAATCTTCGTTCTTGAGCTGCTAATCCATATTTAACCACATGTAGCAGCCTTCAGGCTTTGTAAAATGCAATCTGTTTCAATATTCTGCTCTTTTAAGTTGGCTGTATTGGCAGAGTATTCACAGGTGGGGGCATATGAAGATGAGGGGTCTGTCCAGGCCACTCTTTGGAATTTGGTCACCTGTACTTGAGGTACCATTACTACACTCTTCAGCGGCTAAGAAAGCTCTGCAGACGTAAGTGTGGTATCATCGCTCCTGATAGGCTTAAGTGTGTAAGAAACATGGGATGAAGCTCTCTCTTTGGGGCACCTACTGCAGTGTACACCATCTGGGATAGTCAGATGAGACCTTAGCTAGATTGGTACCTCAGCCATTGTTGCATTTCTGTTCTCTCTGGCAGCTTGGACTCTCTCTGCTTTTGGATAACTTGGTAGCTAGTTGAAATCTCTGCTTGCTTGCCTTTACTGTGAAACTCATCCTCTCTCTTCACCTTACATCCCACTGAAACCCGTGTCTTTTTCATACACCTGTTGCGTTTTGTCATTATCTAGATTGTGCGCTGTTGGGAGCAGGGCCTGTGGTTGTTCTTTACGGTCTGTATATCGAACACCACACAGTGGGGCTCCGGTCTTTTATTAGCCCATAGATGCTGCTGCAATGTAATTCATAAATAATAGTGCAGTAGGGCGTGTGCCTCTGATACTGACACTAGATTACTATTCCAGTTGTCTGGCTTTGCAGAAGCAATCTAGATATGATCTGCAGGAGTTTGGGGATAGGCACTGGAGTTGTATTCAACGCTGTTACTTGCTGTGTGACTTTGGACAAGTCACTTAACTGTTCTGTGACCTCATTTCCTTTCTGTGAAACTGGGAATGCCACCCATGTTATGCCATTGGGGTACTGAGGCCTAATTAATTGATGTTTGGAAAGCAATTTGAGATCCCTGAATGTGATCTCTCTGTGTGATAAAGCATGCTGCCATTGCTTCCTGTTGTGAAGTTATCAGGAATTAGTTACAAAATAAAGGCTGTAGATATTTTTGTTGCCCTCAGTATTTTCATCATAAAATTCTTGGCAAGTGCAATTCTATAACAGTGGGTCGCTGAAAATATTAATGAACAGATTTGTAGGAAAAGGGAATTTGGTTCCTATGGATCAAAGACATTTGTTGTTTGTTATAAATTTTATATAATAACAAGTGAAAACAGTTCTTGTATGTCTTTTACTTGCACTGTTTCTATTAGCAGTAAATGTGAATGTTTTTAATAAGCTTTTTTATTTGAAGCCAAGTTGGCAAACAAAATTGTTTTCCATTTTATCTTATTTTGAAGTTGGTAGCATTGTCTTGAAGCTAAGAAGTTTTTGGTGGACTTTCAGAGGTTGCATTAACCCCTTAGCGTCTGAAGGGCTTTTTCACATGGATGCCAGAGATCAAATATCTAGAAGCACTTGGTAGAGCACAAAAAAACCAAGGCTTTGTTCTTGAGAGCCCAGTAAGTGACATGGGATTCAAAGGCTTTCCTAACTCTAAAAAATTTCTTTTGCGAGCGTGGCTGTTAAAGCCCAGTTTTATTAGCCACCAGTGCACGTTTTTGTTTTAAACAGGGACATTTGCCCTATAAAATCACACTTTTTTAAAAGTGAGAATGCGTATGAAGTCGCTGAAGCCTCTTTTGAGTCCATTGCTGTTGTTCCAGCTGCCCTTTTGATAGCTAGTTTGTGTAGCTACTGCAGAGTTCACTTTGTGTGTGCATACGTTATGTGTAGACACAACATTTGTAAGTCTCCCAGATAAGGGTCTCCAAGAGTAAAAGCTGAACAAGGGATGGCATTTGGGCAGCACATCCACCCACTACTGGAGCTTTGGAGACTGAATAGGAGCCCAGAATAGGTTGAAAATACAACTTTCTAGAAATAGCATTTAGCTGTTAACCTAGAATCTTCGTCCCTTTGCTGCTTTGTTTGATGACCTCTTGTGCATTTCAAACAAAATCACTGAATAAAATGCAGCTTCAGGTCAGATGAGTAGAACTGGAGCTGGCAGAATATGCTGAGTTACATGAGGATATAGTGCCTGACTCACTGAAGGGACCCTTCTGAGGAGTTTTCCCCCCAGTTCAGGAAATATTTGGTTGTCCTCCTCCTACCTCAGTTTCCATAGATGGACACTACTATGTTCTTGGGTTTCCCGGCATCATGCACTTGTCTGAAACAGTCATAGGCCCTTAATCAACTTTGCATTGTTGCCTTCTGAGTTAGTTAATAGCTATCAGGGCCTTGAAACTGTAGATTGACTAGCTGTTGGCTGCTACAAGATCACATCAGTGCAGGGTGGATTTTTTTAAATCACTGATTTTAAATATGATTTACATCAGTGGGCAGGAAACCTTCAATTAAATTATTGATTTTCATCTTGTTCAGTATTTGTACTTTTTAGTTATTTTCCTAAAGAAAGATTCATTCTCGCTGGTTGCTATAACCATTAAAACATGTTGATTTGCAGCCAAATATAGCATTTACACTAAATATTGTATTTCTTTTTGCTAATCAGTATACACTATGTGAATACACATGTAAGCAGTTACAACACACACAACTGCATATAAGAGCTATATATTATTTATTCGAATTCTTAATTTGTACATATTTTATGTTTGAATAGGAAACAAAGAGTAGGAATAAATGATCAGTTTTCAAAATGGAAAGAGGTAAATAAAGATGGCCCCCAGGGGTTTGTCCTAGGACCAGTGTTGTTCAGTATATTCACAAATAATCTGGAAAAAGGGGTAAACAGTGAGGTGGCAAAATTTGCAGATGATACAAAACTACTCAAGATAGTTAAGTTCAAAGCAGACTGTAAGGAATTACAAATTGTGACAGGGCCAAACCAGATGGCTACGCAAGGGTGCTGGAAGGCATATATATTAGCCCCAGGCTCAGCAAAGCCTTATTCCCCGGGTGATCCAGCTGGGGCTGGTTTAAGGTAATTAGGCCACCTGGGGCCTATCAAGGAGATTGCCCCAGCACTTAAAAGCCTCCAGTTCAGGCAGGCAAGCCGTGGAGTATGGAGTGCAGAGTTTACAGTTTATAGTTTGGAATTTACAGTTTGCAGTTTGAAAGCCTGCATCTTGGAGTTGGCAGTTTGGAGTTGGCAGTCTGCAGTCTGCAGAAGCTTGGAGTTTCCACAGTTGCTGCCACAACACCGGAGGCAGAGGACCCAGCTGGGGAAGCAGGGAGCAGACCATGGACTGACCCAAGGGAAGGTAGCAGAACTCAGGGGCAGAGCGGGCCCCGTCTCCTCCCCACCCCTCCAGCTCACCTTACCCTAGCTGCACCACCGGCTGGGCCGGAAGAGCTCAGGACCCATGAGGGTGGAGTACACCCCCCCCCACTCTGTTACACCAGTCACAGCTGTGTGTTGCTGATGATCTGTTACAAAATGATCTCACAAAACTGGGTGACTGGGCAACAAAACGGCAGATGAAATTCAATGCTGATAAATGCAAAGTAATGCACATTGGAAAACATAATCCTGACTGTACATGTAAAATGATGGGGTCTAAATTAGTTGTTACCATTCAAGAAAGTGATCTTGGAGTCATTGTGGATAGTTCTCTGAAAACATCCACTCATTGTGAAGCAGCAGCCAAAAAAAAGCTAACTGTTGGAAATAATTATGAAAGGGATAGATAAGACAAAAAACATCATATTGCATCTTTATAAATCCATGGTACACCCACATCTTGAATACTGTGTGCAGTTCTGGTCGCCCCATCTGAAAAAGGATATATTGGAACTGGAATTGGAATCTGTCTGCATCTTTAGGCATCTGAATACCTTTGAAAATATGGCTCATGTCCTTCAGTTTTTTAGAATTAGTAGATCTCATCCTCTCCCATCTGATTTTTAATCATTGAGGAAAACAAGCTTTCCTTCTTTTTCAACTCCTGATTAGATTCTGGACTTTGAATGAACTAGACCAGATTAAGAAAATAGTATCTCTGCACCTGCTGGCTCCACTGAAACCAAGAGTAACTAAGGCAAACTTTTTCTATATAACAGAAACTGAAAGCATGTACATTTGGAAAAAGCGAATACCAGCATTAGCACCATTGTAAAGACTGAAAATAATATAGCTACTTAATTCAGTACATGATATTGTGACATGTTTGTAAGACTTGAGTTGATCTAAAAAATTAAATGTTTTTGGACAGATTCTGGGTATAACTGAAAAAACAGCATGTTTTTACCCCACTGAAATTTGAGGGGTCATAGATGCAGAGTTATTTTTAGCTAAAGGATTTTAAGAGATTATAGTAAGTATAAGCTTCAACATAGGTTGTCATAATTTCAAATTTAAATTTAAACAAGTTTATTTTCAAAAAGAAAAATGTGTATAATGAAAAAAATCAAATGGAAGTGAAAATATATTTTAAAAGTTGAATTTATCCTCCGTGCATAAACTTTAAGTCTGGAAGGGACCATTGTGATCATTTAGTCTGACCTCCTGCATGTAGGCCAGAGAATTGCCTCAAAATAATTTCTACACATAAATTGGCCTAAGGTAGAAAATCCCCTGCGATAGGATGGTGTCATTATTGTAACAGATATATCTGAGGAGTTCAAAGGAATCTCACAAAACTGGATGATTTGGCAACAATGTCAGATGAAATTCAGCATTGACAAGTGCAGAGTAATGTACTTTGGAAAAAAATAATCTCAACTATACATATACAATAATGGGTTCTAAATTAGCTATTATCACTCAAGAAAGAGATCTTGGAGTCACTGTAGATAATTCTCTGAAAACATCTACTTAGCTTTTTTGACTGCCTCTGAACACTAAAAGTATGTTAGGAACTGGGTAGAAAATAAGACAGAAAATATCATAATGCCACTATAAAAATTTTTGAATATTATGTACAATTTTGGTTGCTTCAAAAAAAAAAAAAAATTAGAATTGAATTGGAAAAGGCTGGGAGAAGGGCAACAAAGATGATCAAGGATATGGAATGGCTTCCACAGGCAGAAACATTTAAGAGATTAGAGTTGTTCATCTTAGAAAATAGACTAAGGGGGAGGTCTGATAGAGGTCTATAAAATTATGTGGAAAAAGTGAATAGAGAAGTGTTATTTACACTTTCACACAATACAAAAACCAGGGGTCAACTAATGAAGTTAATAGGGAGCAGGTTTAATACGTACAAGAGGAGGTACTTCTTCACACAACATACAGTTAATCTGCGGAACTCATTGCCATGGGATGTCTTTTAGCCAAAAGTATAACCAGGTTCAAAAAAGAACTGGATAAGTTCATGAAGGGATGTCCATCAGTTGCTATTAGCCAGGATGGTTGGGGGTACAGCCCTTTGCTTGGAGTGACCCTAAACCTCTGACTACTTCTGGTATCGGCCACTGTCAGAGACAGATACTGGGCGAGATGGATTGTGGTCTGTCCCAATATTGAAGCTCTTATGTTCTTAATCTTATCTTTTGTCCTATCAGTGAACTTTCTCAATACATTGGAGCCACTCTGTGCTTGAATGTGCATATTCAGTGACTTTCTCCATAAATGGCAGTACATACATGTAAATGATCAGAGTTTGGACCTTAGTGTAGAATTTGGGACATGATCCCTTGCTTGTCTTTTTTATAGACTTATTAAAATTTAGGAATGAGGGAAATTCACCCACTTTTGTAGGGCACCCAATCTACTCCCATGACCAGTGCAGGGTTGTGTCCTAGACTGTTATCCACTCGTTTGACCAGTCTCCTCATAAGTATCTTGTGTAAGAAGAGCATTTAGTAGCTTCTTAAGTCAAAGAAGAATGTGGCTGCCTGCTTATTGAGCGGTGCTTCACATGTAACATGTTACGCCTATGCTCTGGGATCTGCACTGGTTCAGATTAATGTCTGGGTGGAGCTCGGTGTATTGACTTCGATCTTTATAAAGGTCTACTCTCTATACAGAGGATCCAGGGAACTATAGACCGGTCAGCCTCATCTCAGTCTCTGGAAAAATCATGGAGAAGGTCCTCAAGGAATCCATTTTAAGGCACTTAAAAGATAGGAAGGTGATGAGGAGCAGTCAACATGGATTCACCAAGGGCAAGTCATGCCTGACCAACCTGATTGCTTTCTATGAAGAGGTGACTGGTTCTGTGGATGTGGAGAAAGCGGTGGACGATATGTACCTTGACTTTAGCAAAGCTTTTGATATGGTCTCCCATGCTATTGTCAGCAAGTTAAAAAAATATGGGTTGGATGAATAGACTATAAAATGGATAGAGAACTGGCTAGAGAAAAGGGCTCAACAAGTAGTGATCAATGGCTCCATGTCTAGCTGGCAGCCGGTCACAAGTGGTGTACCCCAGGGGTTGGTCCTGGGGCCGGTTTTGTTCAACATCTTCATTAATGATCTGGAGGATGGGGTAGATTACACCCTCAGCAAGTTTGCAGATGACACTAAGCTAGGGCGAGTGGTAGACATCCTTGAATGGAGGGATAGGATACAGAAGGACCTGAACAAATTGGAGGATTGAGCCAAAAGAAAGCTGATGAGGTTCAACAAGGACAAGTGCAGAGTCCTGCACTTAGGACGGAAGAATCCCATGCACAGCTACAGACTGGGGACCGACGAACTAGGCAGTAGTTCTGCAGAAAAGGATCTGGGGTTTACAGTGGGTAAGAAGCTGGATATGAGTCAGCAGTGTGCCCTCGTTGTTAAGAAGGCTAATGGCATATTGGGCTGCAGTAGTAAGAGCATTGCCAGCAGATTGCCGGAAGTGATTACTCCCCTCTATTCGGCACTGGTGAGGCTGCATTTGGAGTATTGTGTCCAGATTTGGGCCCCCCCACTACAAAAAGGATGTGGACAAGTTGGAGAGAGTCCAGCAGAGGGCAACAAGGAGGGGACTGGAGCACAAGACTTATGAGGAGAGGCTGAAAGAACTAGGCCTGTTTAGTCTGCAGAAGAGAAGAATGAGGGGGGATTTGATAGCAGCCTTTAACTACCTGAAAGGGGGTTCCAGGGAGGATGGAGCTAGGTGTTTTCAGTGATGGCAGATGATAGAACAAGGAGCAACGGTCTCAAGTTGCAGTGGGGGAGATCTAGGTTGGACATCAGGAAAAAGTTTTTCACTAGAAGAGTGGTGAAGCACTGGAATGGGTTACCTAGGGAGGTGGTGGAATCTCCATCTTTAGAGGTTTTTAAGCTGAGGCTTGACAAAACCCTCGCTTGGATGATTTAGCTGAGGATAGTCCTGCTTTGGGCAGGGGGTTGGACTAGAGACCTCCTGAGGTCCCTTCCAACTCTTAATATTCTATGATTCTATGATTTGGGGTTATCTGTCTCCCCATGTGATCTGGCTGCTGATGCAATCTGTATAAGGTGGCATTCAAACTGTCAATCCCTTTATTTTAAAGAAAAGGCCTTGTTGTTTGATGGTTGTTTATTCAGGGTCCCAGACCTGGCACCTTGCACCTTGTGTTAATTTGTCAGAGCCCAAATTTGTTGGAATTTCAATGCATCTTACACAACCTAGTCTTTTAATTTGTGCTCATACTGTTTTATAAAGTCTGGGTGTCACTTTCTCTCTCCAGGAACAAAGCCAAAACCACTCTGTGCATATGACGTGGTTTTAAAAATACTAATAATTCCCTCCTAGGCAGAGACCTTGAACACTAAGCATCAACTAGCCTGGAGAAAATTTTTTGTTCTGCTTTTTAAACATCTGAACAGTTGTTGCTGATGGAGATGTTGACAGCCCCCCTCGCTTGGTGGTCTGTGGGGTGGCTTTGCAATGAATGTCAACAGTCTGTGTATGGGCAGGACTGCTTGTGTACAGTTGAGCCTTGCGCTCTTTATCACAAACAAATAAGTCTTCAGAAATGTTAAGTGATTTCCATTAAAAATATTTCTCCCCCTCTTAAGCCAAATTCTTGTCATTTATGGCTTCATGGACCCAACAGTTTCAGATTGATTAAAAAAAACCCCATGTCTTGTGTGGATTAAACTGCTGAAATGCCCTGAAAACTTTGTTTATAGGTCTACATTATTTCCTTTCAGAGAGAAAATGAGTATTTTAATATCTTCCACATTCCATAAATCTCAGGCAAGGACATACAGTTGTGGGGTGTTAGAGGGCGCTGCTTATTGTTCTTGCAGGAAGAGGTGGAATAAAATGTTGGCAGACATGGGTGTGTTTCTGCCTCTTAAAGAGAATTCAGTGTGGCTGAAGCCTTTTAGAATGATGATCTTGAAGGCTGAATACTTTTATGCACTCAAATAGGAAGTGGCAGTGCCACTGAGGTAGTTCAGTATGGGAGGGATCACCTCTGGACTTAAGGGAGGAGATCAAGCTTCATGGGCTCTTCTGGCTTTTTGTCTCTAATGAGAGGAGCAATCTACAGAACTTTAGAATTGAGGTTGGCTTCTGGCTACCTGGAAAAGCACCTCTGCCTTGTATGGTAATGTGGCGCCTGAAGTCTGTTGAGATGCTCCAGAAAAAAACTCCTTATGTCTCCAAGTTTCAGCTGTAGGCATGGCGTTTTCAGATTAGAGGGGCTGTAAAAACAGAAAACTCATTAATGGGGAATTTCAGCTATGCCCATGTTGACTGGAAACATGTCACCTCAGAATGGGATGCAGACATAAAGTTTCTAGACACCAAAAATAACTGCTTTGTAGAGCAGCTAGTCCTGGAACCCACAAGAGGAGAGGCAACTGTTGATTTAGTCCTGAGTGGAGCACAGGGTCACGTCCAAGGAATGAATATTGCTGAACCGCTTGGCAATAGTGACCATACTAAAATTAAACTTAATACCAAAGAAGCCCACCACGGTAACATTTAACTTCAGAAAGGGGAACGACAGAAAAATGGAGCTAGTGAAATGGAAATTATAAGGTATGGACACAAAAGTAAAATGCCTACAAACTGCATGGAAACTTTTAAAAAACACCATATTAGACGTTTACATTAACTATATACCCTCCCCCCTCCCAGTTAAAAAACATAGTAAGAAGACCAAAAAAGTGTCACCATGGGTAAAAAAAACAAAGTAAAAGAAGTGGTTAGAGGTAAAAAAGCACTCTTTAAAAATTGGAAGTTAAATCCTACAGAGAAGAAGAGAGAGGAGCATAAATTCCAGCAAGTCAAGTGTAAAAGTGCAATTAGGCAGGCCAAAAAACAATTTGAAGAGCAACTAGCCAAAGACTCAAAAAGTAACAGAAAAAAATTAAGTACCTCAGAAGGAGGAAGCCTGCCAAACAATCGGTGGAGCCACTGGAGGATCAAGGTGCTAACAGAGCACTCAAGGAAGATAAGGCCATTGTGGACAATCTAAATTAATTCTTTGCATTGGTCTTACTGCAGTGGATGTGAGGGAGATGAGGCCCCCCCACCCCCTTTTTTTTTTAGGTGCAAGTCTGAGGACTTGTCCTAGATTGTGTGTTTTTGGAACAAATTGATAAATTAAACAGTAATGTTACCAAGGACATATGGTATTCACCTCAGAATTCTCAAGGAACTCAAATATGAAATTGCAGAGCTGCTAAGTGTGGTACGTAATCTGTCACTTAAATCTGTTTACGTACCAGATGACTGGAGGATAGCTAGTGTGACACCATTTTTTAAAAAAGGCTTCAGAAGCAATCCTGGCAATTACAGGGCAGTAAGCCTAACTTCAGTACCAAGCGAATTGGCTGAAACTGTAGTAAAGAACAGAATTATCAGATACATAGAAGAATACAATTTGCTGGGGAAGAGTCAACATGGCTTTTGTAAAGGGAAATCCTGCTTCACTAATCTATTATAATTAGCGGGGGAGAGGGAACAAATATATGGATGGGGTGAACCAGTGGGTATTGTGTACTTGGACTTTCAGAGAGCCTTTGACAGGGTTCCTCACCAAAGGTTCTTAAGCAAAGTAAGCGGTCATGGGATAAGAGAGAAGGTCCTCTCCTGGATAAGTAACTCTTTAAAAAAATAGGAAACAAAGGGTGGGAATAAACGGTCAGTTTTCAGAATGGAAAGAGATAAATAGTGGAGTCTCCCAGGGATCTGTAGTGGGATTTGTGCTATTCAAAATACTCTTAAATGATCTGGAAAAAGATGAGGTGGCAAAATTTGCAGATACAAAATTTCTCAAGATACTTAAGTCCAAAGCAGATTGCAAAGAATTACCAAGGGATCTCCCAAAGCTGGGTGACTGGGCAACAAAAAAGCATACTAAATATTAGGAACTACGAGGCAAGGAATAGATAATAAGACAGTAAATGTCATAATGCCACTATATAAATATATCGTACACCCACATCTTGAATATTGCCTGCAATTCTGGTTTCCCCATCTCAAAAAGATATATTAGAATTGGAAAAGGTATAGAGAAGGGCAACAAAAATGATTAGGAATATGGAACAGCTTCTGTATGAGAGATTAAAATGATTGGGACTTTTCAGCTTGGAAAAGAGATGACTAAGGGGGGGATACGATAGAGGGCTATAAAATCATGACTGGTATGGAGAAAGTAAATAAGGAAGTGTTATTTACTCCTTCAGATAATACAAGAGCCAGGGGTTACCCAAGGAAATTAATGTGTGGCAGATTTAAAACAAACATAAGGAAGTATGTTTCACTAGGAGGGTGGTGAAGCACTAGAATGGGTTACCTAGGGAGGTGGTGGAATCTCCATCTTTAGAAGTTTTTAAGCTGTGGCTTGACAAAGCCCTGGCTGGGATGATTTAGTTGAGGCTAGTCCTGCTTTGAGCAGGGTGTCGGACTAGATGATCTCCTGAGGCCCCTTCCAACTCTGATATTCTATGATTCTAAGTACTTCTTCATACAATGTGCAGTCAGTCAGTGGAACTTGTTACCATAGGATGTTGTAAAGACCAAAATTATAACAGGGTTAAAAAAGAATTAGATACATTCCTGGAGGATAGGTCCATCATTGGCTATTAGCCAATGTGGTCAGGGATGCATCCCCATGTTCTGGGTGTGCCTGGCCTATGACTGCCAGAATTTGGGGGAATGGATCACTTGATAATGGCCTATTCTGTTCATTCCCTTTGAAGCACCTGCCAATGGCCACTGTTGGAAGACAGGATAGGGGTCTAGAGGGACCATTGGTCTGACCCAGGATGGCCGTTCTTAGTGAGGCATTCTCAACTCTGGAATTTGCTCATGAGTGCTCTTGGCTCCCAAACTTGTGCTCTTTCCTCTGATTAAATCAGAGGTTGACCCTCTAATTTAATCCTACATCACCCTGGTATATAGTACTCATTCATTTTCCAGGCCCTACAGTTTTATTTCTAATTTAACAATAATTGGGGGAATACAGAATGTTGTGCCAACAGTGGTTACAGTAATGAGGCCCTGTATTTACTGTAGTTTTTGTGTGTCTTGTTACAAAACATCACCCAATATCTATATAATCTATCTCCTTAAGCCCACTAAAATTGTCTTCTAGAGCAAAGTCCTCCTTAGCCATTGGACTCTACAGTCCTTTATGATTATCCATCTCCCCCCTGTTGAGAGAGGTGCCTGTGTATGACAGAACCTTGGAAAATGCATGTGTATCCCTTGCAATAGAAATTACTGGGACTGACCAGACCTAAAGGGTTAGGCCATGATATTTTCAGTAGTAGACTTTTTGTTTACCTCATGGAGCATTTCCTGGTTCAGTTACACTCTTTATGCCAGGGGGCCAAATGTGAAAACACAAAGTATTCACCTTTTAGCTGCTTTTCTTCTTTATCACTAACTCTTTTCCTCCTCTTGTCTGATTTCCCTGGCATTTACTAGACATCATATGGTACATACACACAGCTGAAAGACTAGAAAGCTGGCTTGACCACCTGTAAAACAACATGGCTTCCCTTGTGTCACTTCCTGTTAGGACCTGATCACCAGCTCTTCTGGATGGCTCAAGATGGGCTGTGCAGTGAAATCTGTCTATAGGCAAGTGGTGGCATAGATATTAGATCTTCTGGTTGGTAACTGGCAAGTGAGTTGCAGATGTTGAGCCACTCGGGTTTCATGACAAAGGAGCTAGAAAGTGTGAACATCTGCTTATAAATATGTATTTTTCAAAGGTAAAATATTAGCAGCTGTGACTCTTGGTTTCATATTTGACCTAATGGCTCTGGATGCTTCAGGGAACACAGTAAGAGCTGGGAAAGGAAAATACTGGTGATTTATTTTAATTGCATTTTTTTTAGTCATGTTAACGTAGTAAAACAATTAATTGGTGCATCTATTCCTGGAGACTTTTGATCTAGGAATCCTGATGAAGGGTTTGTTTTAAATTATGTATATCTTCAAAGCATGTTCATTGTGTTTCTTTTTCTTAAGGGTGTGACAGGTTTTCATGTATATGTAACTTTGTAAAGTAAATATAGTCCTTGCTTCCAGTGGGTATTCATTTCTCTGTTCACCTTCATCCAGCCTGCAAAAGAACCAGTGGAGTAACAAGGTCCTTTTTAAAAAAACAAGATTTCATGTATTTGAGGGCAGTAATGTGTCTCCAGTGACGGTACCAATTATCAATAGGAGCCCAAGTCAGTAATCCTTGCTCTGCATGGTCCCACCAACACCGATGCTAAAGATGTTTTAATAGATAATGGATGTTTTGATAGGCAATGTCTAGATAATTTTTACCAGCAAATGCAATCCATCTTTAATGAAGCTCCAAGAAGAGATGTCATTGTGCTTCTGGATGACTTTAATGAATAGGTAGGAAAGGATGATGACATTTGGGCATGAACTCTTGGCAATTTTGGACTTGGGCAGAAGAATAGGACAGGGTAGTGACTGCTGGAATTTGTGACTGCCAGTGATGTGGTGATTGCTGACTTGCTGTTGCATCCTCCAAAGACTCTCAATCAGACCTGGGATAGTCCGCTGGTTTCACCAGGACCGTTATTGGTCATGTTCTTGTTAACAGTAGTCAGCTCCGTCAATGGTTCCCCACCAAGTGGTGGGACAAGATCAGAAATGAAGATGTTCAAAGTTGAACCCAGGAACTGCCTCCATCAGCACTGCTGCGGTGTCTGTGGGTGTCTTGGTATGGACTTCTTATCAGAATGGAAGACCAGTGTTTTCTGAAGTGTGCGTACCATTCCTTGCTGTACAGCTGGCGATCAAATGTGTGCCATAACATAAACGTAACATACAACCACACCACCGTAAGCACCTTGCCAGAGATTGACCCAGGTGGCACTTGACTTTCTGGGAGACCACATCTCTCTGGGATTTGCCGTAATGGTAAAGATGGTATTTGGTTGCCTATTCAGAACCTTGAAAGTCCATTCAGAGAGGAAGCGTGGCCCAGTGATTAAGAAGCTAGCCTTGAAGTTGGTCGGGGGTGTGCTGATTTAGCCAGACTTGCAGTGTGACCTTCGGAGAGTCACTGAGTCTCTTTGTGCTTCAGCTCCCCATAAGTCCCAGTAGTCAGAACCCTGCAACTGCCTCCCTCAGCACTGGTGCGGTGTCTGTGGGTTTCTTGCTATGGAAGACCAATGAATTCTGCAGCATAAGCAAGGCTGGTGAAAACCAGAATGTAATCCTACTATGGCTGGCAGGCCATCGTTTCACACACATGCTCAGAGTGCAGCTTGCATGCTGGAAGGCTGCGTGTGAGAGGCCTGGGTGGGAACTGCTTCAATCAAAGCATTGTAAGGCACTGAAGGTTGCAAGGCAGGGGTGACGTAGCTGTTTGTTAGTATTGATTGTACCCTGGTATGTCACAGAACCATTCTCTTTCAGGGGTCCTTCCACATCCCTTGTTGGCACTAGTTGTCAAGGATCTAAATCCAGTCCAATACAAATAGCCCAATAAATCTTGATTTTCTTGCCTCCTGAAAATGTCTGTATATCTACCTTGGAACCCTCCCTTCCCGTATGTGACTGTAACTTAAACATACACAGGTCCAAGAGTTCAAAAAAAAAAACAAAACAAAAAACCAATCAACAACAAAACCAAGGAAGTCCATCTGATCGTATGGCTTTGGTGTTGTGATGAATTGGCTGCTACAGGACAGATGGAAATAACTTCTGTTACTGAGAAAGTATTTGGTGTAGGTTTTTCTTTGAAGTGATAATTGGGGTCAAGGTGGATACTTAGCTGAACATGAGCTCCCAGTGTGATGCTGTGGCAAGAAGAGCTAATGAGATCCTGGGATACGTAAACAGAGGACATGTAAGTAGGAGTAAAGAGAGTTACCTCTCTATTTGGCACTGTTGCAACCACTCCTGGAATTCTGTGTCCAGTTCTGGAGCCCACAATTCAAGAAGAATATTGGTAAATTGGAGAGGGTTCAGAAAAGAGCCACAAGAATGATTAACGGATTAGAAAATATGCCTTATAGTGATAAATTCCAGGAGCTCAAGCTATTTGATTTAACACAGTAAAGGTTAAGGATGACTTGCTTAGTCTGTAAGTGCTTAAATTTGAGGAACAAATATTTAATAATGGGCTCCTCAATCTAACAGAAATATATAACAAGATCTAATGCTTGGAAGTTGAAGGTAGACAAATTCAGAACAGAAATAAGGTGTACATTTTTAATGGTGAGATTAATTAACCATTAGAACAATTTACCAAGTGTTGAAGTGGATTCTCCATTACTGTCAATTTTTAAATCAAGAGGGGATCTTTTTCTAAAGATCTGCTCTAGGAATTATTTTGAAGAAGTTCTATGGCCTGTGTTATGCAAGAGATCAAACTGGATGATCATAACAGTCCCTTCTGGCCTTAGAATCAATTAATTAGATTAGTTAATCCTACTGAATTCTTCAGATTCTGTGTGCATTTTGTACAGGTATCCAGATGCTGATTGTTGTTGATCCCATAAGACGACGATCAAACAGCTGGAAATAATTGAAAGAAAGTCCGTGTTCTTTTGTTTAACAAGACAAAGCCTATTGTGTACTGTACTTGTGCAAGAAAGATGTTTTTTTCAGTGTGCTGTCCTGAGGGATAAAAGATTGAACCTTCCATTTGAAAAATTATTTTTCCAGACAAAAGAAGAAAACACTATTGAAACAAATGTGAAGTGTCAGTTGAAATTGTTCTCTGATATGCAGGGATAGTGCTTACAACATTTCTCTGACATTTTGATGCAGTGGGTAATACTTGAATAGGTATTTACAGTGCATATCTGTAAAGGAAATACTTTGTAGTGTTGGAGTTGTCCTTTTGATGTCTTTTCGAAAGGCATATTCAGGGTTCACAAATGCCAGAATATTCTTTATAAAGGATCAGAATGATTAGTGATATGCTAACAAATTAATGTTTGCTTATCCCTACCACGAGTTTGGGTGAAAAATCTAATTCTGGCCTCTGAAATCAAATTGAAGCAAATTTCTCTGCCAAACACAGAATCTTCCCATTTGTTGAACCACTTTTTTAAAGGTTCTTTACAAATCCAATCTTGCTTGCATCTCTGTCTTTGCTCTCTACTACATCCCCTCTCGCAAGGCCTTGTCACACACCCCAGTGCTCCCTCCGACCTTTTACCACCCTCCTACACTTGTCAGCTTTGTGCTCCCTGTCTGTCGAATGCTTCCCCCTCCCCACGCTTTTGAGCCCCTTCTGAAACGCCTCCTTTGTTGTGATGCATTTGGATTACTCTCGTAATCCACAATATTTTTCTCCATCCCTGCACATTGAACTTGTCTGAGTTGCTTTGTAAGATCTTTGGGACAAGGGATGTTGTCACTTTGTGTTCTGTAAAGTGTTGTTGGTTTGTGTTTGTCTGGCCCTACATGAATAATCCCCTTCGAACCTTGCTAGGCTGTAGGAAGCACTTGGTTCATGGATTTGGTGACTGTTGCAAATGTTTTGGATTCCTTATTAAATATGTTCATGACTTAGTGTGTCAAATTTTGTTCCACAGCAAAATTTTCACATGAAAAGGAATTTTACTGTAGGAAAAGTGACTGTAATGAAATGGTGTGGTTGAGACTTTCCCGTGGCACGGGCTGCATAAAAGCAAAATGCACGATTGTGCCACTATGTATTAATTTTTTTTGTGCTTGCTGTATTTATTGAAGGCAGAGTTACATACAGCATTTTTGCTTCTCTTCCTCTGAATTTACTAGTCCCAAAGTTTGACAGGATGATCTGAGGATTTAGCTGTTGGAAACCACTTCAATGGATCCTGTGAGCTATAAAGATTATCTAAGGAGAGGCCCAAGTAACTCTGAGACTTGAGAATCAATCCCTTATGTAACATTTTACCAAAGACTGAGGACCGATTTTACAAATGGAATCAAACTAGTATTTTTAAAATTTAATTGTTTTTCAATGGGTGGAAAAATGACTCAATCCACAAAAAGCCCATATAGCATGGACGAAGTTTGTAAACAAACGTGGCTTCATGTTTGGAGGAACACAGTCAACTTAAAATCCAGTCCATTTAAGAAGAAGAGTAAGAAGTAGTTCTGTGTCCTACACCTGCCCTTGAATCACTGTGCTAATTTTTGGAGCTTTACAGTAACCTTTATATATTTTTATGATGATTTTTTTGTTTCCTGCTGTGGTGTGAAAAATCAACACGCCCATTGCTTTCCTGGTATAGTTGATCATTTTCTCCTACACATGCACAAAATCCTGTCAAATACATATAATAAATTGAAATCATATATCTCCCCCCCCTCTAATCTCAACTACAGTAATCATGGTTGTCGTGTGTTGTAATATAGGAACTACTATACCAGATCAGATCAGTGGGCCATGTAGTCCAGTATCATCTGACTAACTACTGCAAAGTAAGGTGCCAAATCTATTTGTTTTACAGTAGTGCCTAGAGCTCTCTGATTCTAGCACCATGCAGCACACAAAAAGAGACAGTCATGACCTCAAGATGGGCAAAGGGTGAGAGGAAAAATGCGGGGTATATAAATGTGGAATTACTTGTTCCAGGTCACACAGCAGGTCATTAGTGCATTTGGGAATAGAACCCAGGTGTCTGGAATCTCAGTCCAGAGAAGTGTCTGCTGGACCACACTCTCTCTCAGAAACCCTGCAGGGGGCAATGATAGGAAAACCTGACAACAGGAAAGTTTCCTCTTTGCCCTCATTAAAGTTTGGCATTTAATCTGTGAAGTAGGTGAGTTTATATCCCTTCCAAAACACTTTGATATGGTGTTTTTTAGTACTTTTTAATCCTTTTTATTGCAATTTTGAACGTTGGCAGTATCTGTGTAAACATCTTTTCTTTTCTTTCTTTCTTTCTTTCTTTCTTTCTTTCTTTCTTTCTTTCTTTCTTTCTTTCTTTCTTTCTTTCTTTCTTTCTTTCTTTCTTTCTTTCTTTCTTTCTTTCTTTCTTTCTTTCTTTCTTTCTTTCTTTC
>ML675627.1:3992516-4224622 GCA_007922155.1 Mesoclemmys tuberculata | reverse complement strand
CTTTCTTTCTTTCTTTTTTAAATCCTGCAAGACTTTTAGCCTTGTTGATACATAGTGGCAGAGTTCCTCAGGCTATTTATACCATGTGTAAAAATATTTCTTCTTATTAGATATGTTTGCTGCCTTTTAATTTCAATGTATTTCCCCTTGTTATATTATGGGGATGAATAGGAATACCCCATCTGCTTTGTACTGTAACAGTATGTTAAAAAAGATTCAGAGAGAACTACTGTATGAGCTTTCTCTTTCTTGATGGTATTTTATTAACTGTAATATTTTCCTGCATGTTAGCCATGTTGTATTGGGAGAGATATGGAGAAAATAAGGATTAGGGTAGAAGAGGAATTTACAACTGAGATTAAATATTTGATTAGTCCGAAAACTAGGAAATTGTCTCTACTACAAACTTTCCACTCCAGAAAAGTGCCACATACTGTTTAAAGTTGAACTAGAAATCTTTTTTTTTTTTTAAAATCAAAGCTAAAAATTATTAGAGCATCACTGGTCTGCTCAGTGTAGTACTTAGAGAAAAACAGTCTTGTCCCAAGGATCTTAAATTGGAGCCAGAAAATACAGTTTAGCATACATCCTGTGAAGTACGTGAAGGCTGAAATGTTGGCAAGTTGGAGAATGTCCCAATACGGGGGTAGTATGTGTAAGGATATTTCAGGCCACCAACTAGGCCCACAGGTTATTTTATGAACCTCGTAAAGCAAACAACCGCTGCTTGCTGTAGCAGACAAAACACTCTGCTAGCTCCAAGTTCAGATCTAAAAGCAAAGTTGCCATGCCCCGCCTAAGAGAGAGCGAAGCATGTTTGGTGAAAACGCGAACCACCCCAACCAATTTTTTTACTACAACAAAGATAGTGGATTTTGTGTTTCCGGTTCTGGTACCCCCCTATCCTCCTGGGCAAAAAAAATGGCAGATTATGCATTTCCGGTTCTGGTTAATTGGTGCTGGAAGTTGAAATTCCAGAAGTGACCAGGCCCAAAACTTGGCGAAACAACCTGGATGTGGGCCGCAGAAAGCCTGCTGGGAACAGGCCCAAAATAAGCGATCTGCACTGCTCAGCTGGCAACAAGTGCCTGGATTGCAAAGAGGCCCAAATCAGTTTATAATGGGCTGACTTGGTACCACTTAATAGAATGCCACACCCCAGTGAACAATCGGATGTAACAGGCCTTTGAATTGGCTGCAAGTACACAAACAAAGGATGTATACAAACAAAAGGCAAAGATTTAAGTCTCAGCGTATTCTTTTATACCCAAGATGATCTCCTATTTCTATCAATACCCCCATCTGGTTTGTTATATAATAATAATGATTATTTATGACCAAATATGAAATTTTGCATTGCACTCTAGATTAAATAACATGTTCCACTTAACAATAACAAAGCTGTTAATCTTATTATTTGACAGGGACTTCCCTTGTTTACTCTAATCGTGTTTAGTAGGTCACAATAATGTTGTCTTTGTACCCAAATCAGGGACAGTTTAGAGACATCAAATGCTGCATCTTGGCAGGGGATGAGACTAGATGATCCTTGTGGTCTCTTCTAACCCTATGATTCTGTGATTCCAAAAACTGAATAACAGGATATTTAATAAGCTGTGAAGGCTTTGTTTGCACTCCTTCCCAAAAGGGTTATTCAAAGGTCTTATTGACCTCATTAAATTAGACCAACAATTATATTGCTTACACATGTGCTTGTATATTACTAGCTAACATATGATCCATTAAATACACATAGACCCTTCCCATCTGACACGAAGTAAATTCACCTAATCGCTGTTTCACTTCCTTGCAGTAGGTGGCTTATTAATTTAAAAAATATACCTTTGCCATTATGGTCACATCCATCTGCCTCTGCCCGTGCAGGTTCAGTCTCACAGCAGCTATTTCATTTTCAGAGGCAACTGCTTCAGAGGAGATTGGTGGGCATGCGCATACAACTCTGCACTTTCACTGAGGCACTAATTTTGTTCTTTTCTGTCTCTTTCCCCCCTTTACCTTTAACATAAAATAACTCCTCATGGTCACAAGGACTTGGTTGCCCTTTGTGTATGCAGAAATATAGATTGGAATGGTGGCTGTTGATTCCCTACATCTCCTGACCAGGGCTTTTGAGCCGTTGGATCCATGTAGTTACAAATCTTATAACCCTTACTCTCATCCACACCTTTCTGCTTCTGCAACAGTATTTGGAGACAGCACATGGACCTCATCCTGCTCAGCCACTGTTTCCAGAGTTCCCCCATCACAACCCTGCCACTGACTTATGTGCTGTGTTGGGCATTGCATGGGCCCTCTGCACCAGGTGATGATCAAACTGAAATAGTCACAAGGACTAATAGTACAAGAGACACAAATGAGAATTTTGGGTTTGTGGACTTGAAATATAACTAGTGAGAAACATGATGATCTCAATTGTTAAGGTGAAACTGAAAATCCAGTTACTGTATTTTGCATATGAAATTATTAATAGATTCCAAGACCAGAAAAGACCCCTGTGTTCATCTGTTCTGACCTCCTGTATAACACAGGCCATAGAACTTCCCCACAGATCTTTTAGAAAAACATCCAGTCTTGATTTAAGTCATTAGTGATGGAAAATCCATCACAGCCCTATAAATTGTTCCAGTGGTTAATTACCCTCACTGTTCAGAATTTATGCCTTATATCCACTCTGAATTTGACTAGCTTAATCTTCCAGCTGTTGGATCATGTTATATCTTTCCCTGCCAGATTGAAGACCCTATAATTAAATATTTATTCCCCATGTAGGTACTTATAGACTGTAATCACGTCACTTCTTAACCTCTTTATTAAGCTCAGTAGCTTGAGCTCCTTGAGTCTATCACCATATGTCATGTGGCTTCTTAGAGTGCTTGCGCATATCCATTTCCTGTAGCAGTGTGTGTGCGTGTGCTGCGTGCACATTTGCTGGAGATTTTTCACTCGGTGGTATCCGTTGGGCCAGCTCTAGTGCCTTTTGGAGTTGTGCAGATGTGTACTGGTATTAGGGGCACCACTGGCCCTGTGTCCTCTGAGTTCCTTCTTACCACCTGTGACAGTTGCTGGAATGACCCTTCTTGTTGCGCAAGGCTTCTTTCCCTGTGGTTTTGGACTCTTCTCTAGTGATATTGTATAGTTTTTACAGTGAGAGTCCTGTAGCACTTTAAAGACTAACAGATTTCTCTAGGCATAAGCTTTCATGGGTTGCAACCCACCCAGGGCTTACCACCCAAAGCAGCTTACACGCCACTGGACTTTGGCATTGGTCCCCCAGCCGCACCCGGCGAGCAGGCCACTGGCTTATACAATGGCCGTACCAGGCCCCTTCTCCCTCTGCTCTTTCTCGGTGACTTCAGGGAGGTGGGCTACTGTCCTTTCTGCTTGGCATTGGATCCCAACTCCAGTCCCAATCCCAGTATCGATGCACAGGAGATGGTTCCAATAGAGGTAGGAGAAGCAGAGGAAGAGGAAGGCACCCCTCCTTTGGCAGAAGCTGCCTCCTCCTCATCCCCAGAGGAGGCCATTGTGGGACCCAGTAACCTGCTCCCTCAGAGCGACTTCAGGGCCCATCGGGATCTTCTGAAGCAGGTTGCAGAAACCTAGGTCTCAAAATTGAGGAGCTCAGGAAGTCAGCACACCGCCTAATTGACATCCTGGTGGCTGCAGATCCTTCCAAGGTGGTCTTGTGCATCAATGAGATGGGGATAGTACCAGTTGAGACCCTATAGCAAATGCCTTCTTCTTTGCCCCCCACCTCAAAGAGGGCAGAGAAGTAGTACTATGTACTATGGAGCAAGTTTAAATACCTGTAGTCGCATCCCCTGGCCCTCCCAGGATCCCTGTTGGTTGCTGCAGCAAATGAGTGAGATAGACAGGACCATTTGAATGCTACCCTGCAGAATAAGGACGCAAAGAGCCTAGGTCTTTTTGGGAGGAATGTTTATTCATCAGGTAGCCTCCAGCTTCGTATCTCCAACCAGCAAGCGTTGCTTGGGAGGTACGATTTTAATCTTTGAGGCTCCTTGTCTACATTTAAAGTCCCAAGAGGCAAGGCAGGAGTTCACAGCCCTCCTAGATGAGGGTAAGAATGTGGCCAGGACCTCTCTCCAGTTGGCTCTGGATGCTGCCAGAAAAGTGGCTTTGGCAGTCACCATGAGGCATTGGTTTGCTCCAGTCCTCCGGCCTCCTCCATGAGATCCAGGATCTCCCCTTTGAAGGCTCCTCTCTTCTTTTCAGAGCAGACAGACATGAGGCTGCATGGCTGAAGGATTCAAAGGCCATCCTGTGTTCCTTGGGCCTTTACATGCTATCAGCTGCCGGGAAGCACTTCAAGGCCCACCATGAAGTGCATGGTGGCTGTAGCAGCCTTCCTCAGGCGCCAAGGCATGCAAGTCTAATTCTACCTTGATCACTGGATGATCAAAAGTTGGTTGCAGCTCGGGTATGGTACAGCATAAATGCAGTCCGAGACACCTTCTGGGCACTGGGTCTGCTGATAAATGAGCAAAAGTCAACTTTGGTCCCCGTTTAGAGAATAGAGTTCATTGTGACAGTCTTGACTCGACCCAAGCCGGAGGGCCAGTTTCAGACTAAGTCAGACCTGATATCCAAGGTCACGGTCTACCCAATAACTACTACTCAGATCTGCCTCTAGTTGCTCGTGTCCATTCCATGACCTGCCCTACCCGCTGTCATAGTTACTGACAAGAAGGAACTGAGGGGGTGCGGGGCTGGCGGTGCCCCTCATACTGGTGCATGTGTGCGTGATTCTAGAGGGTGCTAGAGCTGGCCTAACAAATACCACTGAGGGAAAAATCTCTGGGAACTTTGCATGTGGCATACACACACCTAGCATGGAATGAACATGAGCAACATATCTCAAAGAGCAACAGTTACGGAAGGTTAGTAACCTTTTTTTCCCTTTAATCCTTCTCTGTACCTTCTTCTATTTAGCAACATGCGTCTTGAATTGTGGCCACCAGAACTGGACATACTAGTCCAGCAGCACTTGCACCAGTGCGAAATACAGAGGTAAAGTAACCTCCCTACTTCTATTCAAGATTCCCCTGTTTATGCATCCCAGGATCTCATTAGTTTTTTTGGACACAGCTTCCTTTTGGGAGACCATGTTCAGCTGATTAGCCATCATTATCCCCAAGTCTCTTTCAGACTCACTGCTTCCCTGGATAGAGTCTTCCATCTTGTAGGTATGCCCTACATTCTTGTTCCCTGGTGCATATGTTTACATTTCCATTGTGCTGAATTAAATGCATGTTATTTGCTCACACCCAGTTTACCAAGCAATCTAGAACACTTTGAGTCAGTGGCTCGTCCTCTTCATTTTTTACCACTGCCCCAATTTCTGTGTGATCTGCAAACAGTGATACTAGTTTTCTTCCAGGGAACTGATAAAAATGTTAAATAGCTTAGGGCCAAGAACCAGTCACTATTGGACTCCACTAGAAACACACTCATTTGATGATGATTCCCCATTTACAATTACATTTTGAGACCTATCACTGAGGCAGTTTTTTAATCCATTAAATGCATGCCATGTTAATTTTATATTGTTGTAGTTTTTTAATCAAAACGTTGTGCAGTACTAAATCAAACGACGTACAAAATCTCCGTATAGTATGTCAACACTATTTCCTTTATCAACCGAATTTGTAATCTCAGCCCCCCACAAAATCAATTAGTTTGACAGGATCTTTTTTCCATAAAGCTGTGTTGATTTGCATTAATTACATTAACTTCCTTTAATTAACTGAATCCCATATCAGCTGCTCCATTGTCTTGGCCTGTAACGACATCAGGCTGACAGGCCTTATAATTATCTGGGTCATTCCATTTACTCATTTAAAAAAAAAATAGCGCAACATTAGAGGTCTTCCAGCATTCTGGAACATCCCCTGTGCTCCAAGACTTATTAAAATGAACATTAATAGTCAAGCTCCTCAGCCACTTCTTTTAAAACTCGTAGATGCAAGTTAGCTGGACTTGCCCAGTTAAAAATGTCTAACTATATTAGTTTCTGTTTAAACATCCTTCAGAGATACAAGTGGAATGGGAAGAAGGCTATAATTAAAATTACCATATGATGAGGCTATATTTGTTTCCCTTGGCCCCCCCAACCCCACAGTACAGAACAGAAATATTTATTGAACACTTCTGCTTTTTCTGCACTATTATTGATAATTCAACGTTTTCCATTTAGCAATGGACCAATATACATATTAGGATTCTTTTTGTTCCCAATATACTTTTTAAAACTCAACTCTACTGGCCATAGATTTTTCTTTGTGTCCCTTGGCTTCCCTTACCAATTTTCTGTAATTCCTAACTTCTGATTTATATTAATTACTAACATCTTCCCCTTTCTTTCATTTGTTATATATTATTTTTATAGATGCCTTTGTTTCCCCTCCAAACCAGATCATTTTTTAACCATTACTGTCTTCTTCCTTGATTGTGGTTTTTTGGACATCTAGTTAGAGTGCTCTTAAATGGTTTCCAATTATCGTTAACATTTTTTCTGGTTAAATTCTTCCTCTCATCTGATTTAGTCAATTGTTTTCAGCATTGTGAAATTGGCCCTATTAACTATGGTTCAGTGGTTTTTCACATTGCAGGACAATGCTTCACTGAGGTCCTGGCAATGCATGTTAAGGTTTTTGCTGGTGTTTTTGGTTTAGGGCACTGAATACTAGAGCTTAGTGGTATTGGTTGCTTTGAAGCACCTAATATTAAATAATGACTTGACGTGCCCTCTGCAGGCTACAAAAATGTATAGAATAATTTTGTAAAATACTTGCGGGGTAAAAAGAGTCTTTGTAAACTTCGGCTTGAGGTTACTAAATGGTGAAGAGAGTCCAACTTTGGTGTCTGTCTGATTCTGTTCCAAGAACACAAGCACAGGGCTGACCGGTGACCAGATGGTAGTGGTGTGTTTAGATTAGAGTGTTAATTTCTTATATTTTTGGGAGTTCTGACCCATGGAAAAACAAACTAATGAAAGTTTTTCTCTCTTCATAAATTAGAAACATTCACTTTTGAAAGAAAAAATGCATGAAGTTAAAGGCAAAATTATGGCATTTATTATCTTGAATTTCCATGACTGGTTAATTTTGTCTGTGTGTGGGTGGCTAAATAATCCTTCTGTTTCCGAAATCTTCCTGAGGAATTCTTTACTGCTTCAAGGAGACAGACACCCACTGTGGAAAGCTTAAATGGTCAACCTAAATTCTCTCCTATTGCCGAGCTCCGAGCTGCTTACAGTGATGGTTGATATTAAGCATTTTGCTTTGGGGATTTTTCATTTCAAAATACTTAACCAATGCTAATTCTATTCAGGATGACTTGTGCAGGCACTGGTTCTAATTAAGAAGTTTTCCCTGGTGTGTTTCTGCAGAACCTAAACTTACATTCAGTTTAGTCCTTATGGCTACAGAGAGAGCCTTCCCAGCGTGACATGGGCAGTGCTACCTGTCTGAGCTTCCAGAAGAGAGCCTTCCTTGTGAACAGCTGCCTGCTTGAGTCTGCAGAGGGAATCTTCCTATTGTGCCGTGGTGTGAGGCGGCCTGAGTAGTTCTTGGCTCCTTGGTCTTTGCTTAAGTAACTGGAGTACAGCCCTCTCTTTTGTGATCCCCTGAAATTCTGCAGGCTTGCAAAGCTCTTTAGAAGCTGCTCAGGAATCCACTCATCAGTGAAATCACCACCTGTGGAGAGAAACTAGGTAGCTGTTCAGTAGCATACAGTAGTCCAACTCACGCATGCTGGGTAATGGCTCAGCGACTGCCAGAAATGGTTCTTTTGGCCTTTAGACAGCAAGAGCTTCATGAGTCATTTTTTCTCATTGCTTTCCTTTCCAAGAGCAACCTCTGCCTCTCTCCAAAAAGGTCAAGAACTGTAAACTTCCCGCCAGATATCAGGAAGCAAATATAAAGTGGTGGGTGATACCGAACTTTAAGCCGAGGGCCTCCGGATTGGAAGATCAAGAGTAATCACGTCAGTGTGCCCACCCAGGGAGCATTGTGGTGGTGTGAAGGTTGACTGAGTGTTTGAATTCCCAACATCTCAGCCCAAAGACAGGTTTCAACCACCTTGAAAATAGCGTGTGTCGGGGGGTGGGATTGGGGGAAATCAACCTCATCTCGGACTGCGTGATGGTTGGTTTTTGGAGCAAGCTAAAGTGACAGCATTGGGAGGAAAGCTATTTCTTCTCCCTTTTGCATGGTCCTTTGGAAAGCTGAGGCTTTGAGGAGCTGAATGTTATGAATACCTTGGGTTCAGTGGCATGTGCAGAACAAATGTGAATCAAACACAAAAATAATTCCTTCAAGAATTTTATTGATTGATGTGGTAGTTCAATACTACACTGTTTACAATAGAGAGTGAAGTGGGATTTTGGGCTTGCGGGGAAGTTGACAGCTTGCGGTTCTGAGTGAAATTTCTGCCTTTTGTGGGACGAAAGAATAAAAGCTGTGTTCTTGAAATGGTTATTTATAAATGATTTGAAAGATTGTTCCCTTTCCAGGCTGGGGAGAGGCTGCCAGGATTGCGGTTACTGCGATGGTGAAATTTTGGATATGAAAAAAATCACAGAAGTCTGTTTGCATTAGAATAACAAGATAAGAACCTCATGGAGGCTTGTGGGGGACTCAAATGAAATGCAGTTGTGAATGGATTTCTCTCACTCCCTTTCTCACGGGTAAGGTATTGGGAAGTGAGCAAAAACCTTAAACGAGCTGGGTAAACAGAAGAATCATTGCTGCTGATATGCTGATGGGAGTCATAGGGTCTGCAGGGAATACATTGAAACCTCGCTAGTAGGGCTTGCACCATAAATGATGATTGGGGGATAGCAGCAGTGATCTATTTGCAGTGGAGTGGGGACCCATGGAAATTACCTCTTCTATTCCAGCTTATCCCTATCAAATGTTTCCTGGCACTAAAAGTTTAGTCACTTCCCAGCCAGAGAATTCAGTTGTTCCATCTCTCCTTTTTTTTTTTTTTTTTTGAAGTGTGCCTTAGCTAATTGGCTTACAGCACATTATTTGCCTCCATCTGCAGTTTGGAGATGTTTTTGTGGCTTATTCAGCTGTATCACATACAGGCAGGCACTACAGAAAGATACCCTCAGATACCTCAGGCAAGATGTATTAGGAAAGAAGTCAGTGTCTGAAAAGAAATAATCAGTAACCAGTTTTCTATTCCAGCTGCCGACCTCATTCCCCAAGAGAAATTTATGACATAGCGAGCAGGAGTGAAAGTTTAGTATGGAGGGAGAGAAAAGTAGCTCATAAGCGGAATGCTCTCCCTTCCCTAATACTAGTAGCATTAATGTATTTTGGGTTCATCTCTTGGAGCACCTTTCTGCCAAGGGGTGCTTTTTCAAAGGAATGAAGGTTGAGCCCTTAGTACTGTATGAGTGTTGATGGGTAATAGGTGGCAGCTTGACAAACCTGCTTGGTGGTGCCAAAATGCCTTTTCCTCCCAGTAAATCCCCATAGCATGGACTGAGTGGGCTCTGAAATCTTACAGAATCTGTTATTTGTGACTGACTGCGTCTCAGTGGTGCAGCGCTTGAACCATCTAGCAATGGAGGGAAGGATTGTCTTGGACCCAGGTGTGTAGGATGGAAAGCAACACATGAAAACTCACCTTTGCAAAACTGACTAGTCCAGGAAAGCGTCTGCAGCACTAATCTCACATCTAGCATGTACCATCCTTTTTTTTGTGTGTTTTGAGGCTTGCAGCTGTAAAAGAGTCTGACTGCAAAAGCCAGGTTTGCAATGTACAAGGCAGGCATGTGCTCACTTTTCATTGCCAAAGGCAGAGAATCTTGCTGCAGGTGGATTTGGGGGTGGGGACAGATCCCCAGCAAACATGTCTAAACTACTTCTGGTATTTGCAAGAAGAGAGGTGTTACCCAAATGTTTTAGATTGGAAGAGAGGTCGCATCCAGAATGGCCACTGTTGGCATCTTGATTTTTATATGTGCGCACAAAAGTGAAACACTTTAATTGTCCCTTTTTCAGATAGCAGCATAAATAATTGACTCTTCTATGGTACTTCTCATGTGAGGATCTCCAAAGATGTTCATAAAAAATAGGGCCTGTTTCAGCACCTTTTAGGTACGGTAGGTAAATGCTCTTTGTAGCCATTTTATAAAGAAGCAAGCAAGTTTATTTTTGTTATGCTCAGTGGTGGTGTAGCTGTGTTGGTCCCAGGATATTAGAGAGACCAGGCGGGTGAGATAGTATCTTTTATTGGACCAACTTCTGCTGGTGAAAGAGACCAGCTTTTGAGATTAGACAGAGCTCTTCTTCTGGTTCGGAGTGCTACAGCTAAATACAAGGTAAACAGATTGTTCAGGATAAGTAGTTAACACACATTTCAAGGGACCATTCAGGGTGAAGTGGTCTGTTAACAGCCATGGGGGGGAGTTTCAGAATGATTTAGTAGCAGAGGGATCACAGGCAGTCCAAATTTCCTGTACCCTACTGGAAAGCTGTCTGGAGTGACTCAGGAACGTGTGTACCAACTGCATGGCAGACTGTTAAGAAGTAGGGCACAAACCCCAAACTGGTTGTGAGTTCTATATCTAGATTTCACCAGCCAAGTATCAAGTGTGAACTAAGGCACTCTCACAGCCTTAACGTGGAATCACAGACAATCCTGTTGGTACTCTGGTCTGTCTTTCCACCCATGTGGTAGGAGGCTTGTACTTTTGGAACAGAAGGAACATATTTGTGTCCCTGCTGCCATGTGAAGTTGAGTCCTAGTGAGCTGCATTGTGGTCAATGTGAAGTTGTAGGTGGCCCTGGATTTGTTATAAACTCTGTAAGACTGCAGTAATGCCAGATGCCAGGAATTTGTTTATTGCTCATAAGATCTAGTATAATGAACTTGTTTACAAGGCTATTTTCAGATACTCCAGAAGGAATCAATCTGATTCTTTTGGGAGAACAATCTCTAAACCATTGGTCATACAAACAGAATGACTTGAGTAGTTTCCACCCAATTTAGCAGAGTCTTGGAGTCCTTCTAGTGCTGAAGAATAATAGTTTTGTTGTTAATACTTTGTGAGTTTATTGTGGACATTTAAAGAATGTGTGGTATCATAAAGTGTTGTGTATTAGAATCCATAATTACAAACACATTAATACCAGATTAATATATGGAAATTATGGAACAGAGGCAGCACACACAAACATCCAAAAAGTTCCCTTAAGTCTTGGAGGAATGAGCTTTGTGAAGGTTTCCTAGGACATTTTGAGGAGCTGTGTGCAGATCTATTTTTGTTTTTTACACATCGAACTGTGTGGGAATTCAGAAATATTTTCTGTTGCCTGTACTTCTGTGCCTTGTCATGTTATCTGGTCATATGGGATTTTAACCATAGCTTGTCACTGTGAAAACATTTGCAATTTTTATTCAAATAACACCATAAAGTTGTTCATCAACCAAGAAAAATAAGGAAATGGTTTGTGGTGCTTGTCAGAATTGCCGTGGCAGATCGCATCAGTGCAGTTACTGAGGCTGGGCCTACACTACGAATTCGCCACCATAAGATCGATGTCTCTGGATCAACTGAGCAGTCTGTGTAGACCTGCTCAGTTGATCCAGCAATCAACGCAGGAAAACCACCCTGGTAATTGGCGCAGCGCTGCGTCGAAGGGAACACTGTTCCCATCGGCGCAGCGCTGCGTTGATGGCGTGTGGAGCAGACGCAGCGAAGTCGACGGGAGATACGGAAGTGATTTACGTCACTTGCGTATCTCCCGTCAACTGCTGCCGAATCCGGAAGGTAAGTGTAGACCACGCCTCAGACGGTGTCCAATACCAAATGCTTCAGAGGAAGGTGCACAGTTCCTCAGAATGGACAATTATGGAATAATTTTCCTTACCACCTTGAGGTTGGCTTAAACGCTGAATTTTGAAAGTTTATATTCTTTAGACTTTACTAAAATCTTCTGAAATGTAACCGGAAGTTGTAGTCAGCTAGGCACATGTCCAGTCCTTTTTTGTTCTTAGCCTCCATGATATTTAATGGTGACAAGTTCTACAGATTCTATCAGGTCATGTGTTTAAAATACGGTTGCCAATCTTTTAATTCCTGGAGTCTCCAGGAATTAAAGATTAATCTTTAATTAAAGATTGTCATGTGATGAAACCTCCAGGAGTACGTCTAACCAAAATTGGCAAGCTTGTTTAAAAACAATGTTATCAGGCTTCAGATTTATAACTTTCATTATCATTGAACGCACCTTTTGTTTTTGTATTGTGATGGCTTAAATAGGAGCTGCTTTGACTTATCTGATGTTCAGAGATCTCCCCTGTCTCTGCTTTCTTGCCTTTTCCATCTGATTACTTTTACTAATCTTTTCCTCTCTACTTCTCTTTGGGCTCTTTAATTTCTGTCTTTCACAGGCTGCTTTTGCTCTACCCTTATTGTGAGAAATAAGAGAGCCAGTCTTCGCCTTATTGAGATGCTTTACCAGTTACTTCCTACTTGCTCTTGAAATGTGGATTTTAGAAGTTATATTTGCTCACAACAGCAGTGACTGCTGAAAATGCTGCTTTTAATCTCTGCCTGCACAAATAGAGAGTACTCTCCGTCTTCGAGTGCTGCTAGCTTTAACTCCCTGAGTGGAGGAGAATTGGGCTGCTTAAACCATCATTTCATGGAAAGGGATTAATGTCCCGATTTTGAAGTAGAGGTTGGCTTCAAAACAGCTGAGATTATTAAGGGAGACTTTCCTGGTATTTATGAAACCAGAGTGCTCTTTTTTTCTTGGCTTGGTTGGGTGATGTGAGAGTTGGCCAGTGTGGTTGTGGTCTGTGCTTGTAACGTTGCTCTGTGTTTGTCAGGTTGTGAACCAGAAACTATTTCTAGAGCTTGGGAAAGTGTAATCTGGATAGTTTGTAGGCTATGCCGCGTCAGCAGAGGGCAAGAGGGTAGGTGGTGATGTGAAAAAGAAGCATGTTGGAAATACTGCAGTACAGTAGTATCTGTAGGCTCAGTCAGTTTCAGGACCTCCTGCTGGAGGCTGTACAAATTTAGCCAAGGACAGTCCATGCCTGCCCTGAGGAATTTATGATCTAGTTTAGGAGAAGATGCAAAAAGTGAGTGTAACAAACAATGGGAGGGACTAGGGAGGGGCGATGAGAATAAGAGTAATAAGCTTTTGCCCTTACATGTCTAAGAGTGGGGCACAACCTGATTGTCCCAAATTCTTTAGTCTGAAGAAGAGAAGAGCGATGGGGGATTTGATAGTGGACTTCAACTACCTGAAGGGGGTTCCAGGGCGGGTGGAGTTAGGCTGTTCTTGGTGGCAAATGAAAGAACAAGGAGCAATGGTCTCAAGTTGCTCTGTGTGTGTGTGGTTGCGGGAGGGGGGTGGAGGGGGGTCTAGGTTGGGTATTTAGGAAAAACTTTTTCACGAGGAGGGTGGTGAAGCACTGGAATGGGTTACCTGGGGAAGTGGTGGGATCTCCATCCTTCAAGGCTTTTAAAGTGTAGCTTGACAAAGCCCTGGCTGGGATGATTTAATTGGGGTTGGTCCTGCTTTGAGCAGCGGGTCAGACTAGATGACCTCCTGAGGTCCCTTCCAACTCTAATCTTCTATGGTTCTATATCTTTAGACCTCTCCCTGCTCCTATATGTCCTTTAAACCTCTGTTTCTGTTTTTCTTAATATAAGTTGCCAGTGTGAAACAAGAGGAGGTAGCAGAGTGGGGAGCATTGCGAGTGTATATTTAGGTAGAGAAGGTTAAGGGGATTGGAGAAATGAGGCAAGAAAGAAGAAATAAATAGAATAAAATACAGGAAGATAGTCTTATTGATAGGGAGCTGGTGCCAAACTGTGGTGTCTCTCTTTTGGGTACATTCAGGTGTGTGTATATATATTTTTTATAATCCAAATAAATTTACACTTTCATTTTCTTTTCCTGGAAGACATCCCAAGAGAGGTATGTTCCTGTATCTTCTGAGCCAAGCTACCAAGAGCTCTCTTCTCTCTGAACCAGCTTAAATCTTTACCCATGGCTCCGAGTGTGCTATTACATCTCACATTTTCCTATGTGTCACAATCCTCCTCTGCCTTCTTTGATTCCCATTAGTCTTCATTGCGCCCTACCGTTATGTCTTATACCTGTATATCCTTACTGCAGACCTGTAGGAGACTGAACTGGTTTGTGTTTAAAGTAAGTTCCTTGGACCAGGGACTGCCACAGTGTGTGATTGCAGAGCATTGGGGTGTGCTGGTGGGACTCCATTAATAACACCCTTCCCGGAGTAAAGTACTGTAAATTGTGCAGGACTGCTTGGGACTGGGCACTTGGGCTGAAATCCTGCAAACTGATCCACCTGGGTGGAGCACCATAGGAGTGGGTCTGCCTATGCAGGTCAACTTGTAGGATTGGGACTGGCTACCATGAAAAGAACAGCCTATCTTCTTCTTGTTTACTAATGTGTAATATCGGATGACCTCCTAATCTTTGAGGGAGATTTGTGGCTTGACCATTTATTGGAGGCCTGGTGCGTGGGCGATAACAGTTGCAGGGAGCTATGTTCGAGGGACTTCTGAATTTAAAAAGATTTGACAAAAAAAATTATGTGGTTAAAGAAAAGGCAACCCTCCCCCCGTTGCTCTGCATCTAAACATTCTAGTATTCAGAAAGGATAAGAAAGAACTTGTTCGTTTAATTTCCTTCCTTTGAAGAGCCAAAACCAACAGTGTAAAACCAGACATAGACTCCACATGGCAGGATAGACGTCTCCTCAAGGCAACCCCGACTTCCTCCCCCGCCACACCCCCCTCCAGAAAAATTAAATGTAATTTTTGACAGTTTCCTTAGGGTTTCTGCGGTTAACCTAGCTAATCCTAACCGAGAGCAAAATTAACAAATTAACGTCGGGAGTTGCTTTAGATATGTGTCTGCCATTAGGGAATATAAGCATTTCTCTGCAGAAGTGCTATTTGTAAGAATGCTGTGCAGTGATACATGTGGAAAAGCTATTGCGTTTGTGTTCCTTGTTCAGGCAGTGATAACCCTTCCAAAATTGTAGGTAATGCTCTAGGTTGTGGGTCCCTAATGGTGGTCCATGAGGCTGATGTTCATCCCTTCACTTCACAACAAGTTTATTAAAGAAAGTAATACATGAACCAATGCAATCTGGGAGCTGCTGCATCTCGGTCAAGGCTTCCCAATCCCTGTCGTAGCTTGGACCATGTTTTAATACTGAGGTGGTTTCATGGAGTTCCTGTGACCATGTGGCTCACGGCATGTCCCTTTTGGGATCCCACACCCCCTGACAATTACAGTAATTGCTTACATGGAAAAGTAATGTTAGGAAAGTGGTTCAGTGTATCAGTTGTTGCATAATGCTAATGGAACAGTAGCTGGACAAGTGGAAGAACTGGTGTCATGAGTTTAGCCAGCTCCCAGCAGGACACCTGTGGTTCAAAGGCCACAGTTTGGGGACCTCTAGGGCAGGTGATAAGTGTGAATTTAACCTATTTCTTGCAGCGCAGAATCCGTCCCTTAAATTTAAGTATTTTCTCTTGCAACTAGTCCATCAGGCATACATATTGGGAGAAGGAGGTTGAATTTTGCATGGATTATATAATTATAGGAAAGAAAAGGATATCGGGGTTTAATAAGAAAAAGGGGTGATCTTGAGAGTAAAGCCCCAGACAGGGGAAAGAGATTTTATCAAATATTTGAATGACGATTGCAGCCAGAAGCCCGAAAATGTGCAGTTACCTGCACCAATCTAAATAGACAAGACAAAGAAAGAATGGGAGGAGAAACAGAGGCACAGAGAGGGGAAGTGACTTGCCCAAGGTTATCCAGGTCAGTGGCAGTGCAGGGACTAGACTCTGTGTCTCCCAAGTTCCTGGCCAGTGCTGAATTTCTCTCTCTTTTCTGTTTTGATCTCTGCCACATGAGGAGTGGATTACTTCCTTTTTCCTTACCTTGGTTGCCCCATTCTTCCCTACTATGCTAAGTGTTGAGAATTAATTTGTCAAGTACTTAGTCTCTGAAGGTACGCCTGTGGTTTAGGAAGAAGACCTGCAGCATGGTTGTAGCTAGCCTTGGTCAGCTGACTTGGCCTGGGGATGCGAGGCTAAAAATTGCAGTGTAGACCAGTGGTTCCCAACCCTCTTGGCTCAACAGCCACAGGTATCATTTTTATAACCCTGAAGGGCCACCAGTCTATGCCAGCAGCCTTTCTTCTTCCCCCCCACTGGAGTCAGATGGAAGGAGTTCAGCAAGGAGACTGCCTCCTTGCTGATCTCCCATCCCCCTGGCTGCAGCAGGGAAACCATACGCGTCCTGTAGTCCCTTGTGCTCCATCTGGCTCCGTTCTGTAGCCAGGGAGATGGGAGATCAGTGCTTCCCTCCCTCTGGCTCCAGTAGGGACCCAGCACCTATGGACCCGAGTGGAGCGCTTTGCTGTGCTCCCTGCTGTAGCCACAGGGAGGGAAGCATTGATCTCCTGTCATCTTGACAGCAGCAAGGAGTCTGCCCCAGTCTTGTAGCGCCGTGGCAACATGATCCGCCTTGGTCCTTAGGCAGCGGCTCCCACTGGTGTAGACCTTTGGTTTCAGGCCGGAGTCTGGGCTCTGAAATCCGTCAGTGGGGGGATAAGTTTTAGATCCTGGGCTTTAGCCTAAGCCTGGACATTTACAGTGCAATCGTTAGCCTGAGTCAATTTACTTGGGCTCTGGGACTTGGTGCCACGGGTTTTTTATTACAGTGTAGACATTCCCTTCGATGGAAAGTGCTAGAGAAACGCAAAGCATCAGTGGATGACTGTACCTTTTATATTTGCTATCTTAAAGAGACACTGTCAATTTAAAAACCATACACGTGTCTGAAAAATGTTATCCTTTTGTAACAAAATCGTCACCAAAGATGACTGTAATAGAGCCAGCATAGAGAGTGAAAAACATGCATTTGCTTTACTTCGATGTGTTTACCTTGTGCATTTCAGTACCATTTTGTGTACAGATGATTTCAGAGTGTAGGTCTCCTGCAAAGCAAGAGGAAAGAGAAACCATTTTTACCAGATTCAAGTCCAGCTCCTTCAGAAATTGACCAGAATTCAAGTTCACTATGTCTCTATTTAATCTGAGATGATTTAGAAATATTATAGGCAGGAAAACACTTTTAATATCTTGCCTTCATTTTGAAAGGCTTAAATAGCATCAAGTAACTGTACTAGGACCATATCCTACAGCTGTTAGGCCAAATTCTGCCCTTAGATACACATGCAGAGCAATTTCCATTGAAGTTTAATTAGGGCTAGTCTTGCAGCTTTGAGGCCAGGGTTTGGCCCAATGCCTTTACGTTTCTGTTTTCATGTTCCTAAGAGGCTTTAATAAAGATTTTATTTTTCTAAACCTTTTGCAGTGTGCAGTTGCTGAGATACTGTGGTGATGGTCTGGTATAAAAACAGATTCAAATTTGATTTTTAATCTAAGATCAGTGTAACTCTTACAAAATATACCTCTGCAGTAAAAATAGCTGGTGTATTGTACATAAATCCCTACTGAATTCTGAAAGGAGTCACCGTTGTCCAAAAATCAAATTAATGTCTGAATCACACAGGATAAACTGGAAATAGTTCAGCTGAATAAATAATGCTTTTGTGTAAAATGGAGTGAAATAACATGCATAGAATTGGAAAAACATGCTAGTTACCAAGAAAAATACCATTGCATCCATATTAATTTTTCATTTTCATTTAGAAGAGAAAGCATAGTAAGTCTGCATTAAAAAGGGAACATAAAGTTCCAAAATACAACTGTTCAAGGTCCTGATACAGCAGTGCATCCCTGTTCAGCAAAGCACTTAAACATTTCCTTACACATTGTCTTTAATGAGAATTTGAGCACATTCTTAAAGCTAACCACATTGTTTAGTGCTTTGCTGAATTGGAGTCCAAGGTCTTAATCTTTTGTCTAGTGTTGGAAAATAGTCAGCTCAGGCTTGGCCCCGAGTCTAGATTTTGTTTCAGAAAGCAATGTTTTTTAAAACATTAGAACCACCAGAAATGTTTCCATAATTATTTAAATTAATGTGGAAACTACTGTTTTTAAACAGAACATTTTACTGTGTTGTGCGCAACTAATAAACACAGCTTTGAGAACCTGAAAATGGCTACAAATAAGTAATATTGACTTAGTTGATTTTTCATTTTCCAAGTTAAAAAAAAAAAATGAAAAAAGCCCACAAATATTACTAAATCAGTTGGATTGTTAAAATCCTCAATTTTAATAATCTGAGCATGGTTAGTATTATTTACAGTGCATAATTTTTAAATGATCCCTTACAACTACAAATCCATTTTAAAACAAAGCTTTAAATAATTTGCCCCCTTTTACTTAACTTCTAAAGTCCAAATTCATGGTTTGTTTTCCCCTGGGAAACAGATACTAGTGATACTTCACACATTACGGGGCATGCAACTCCGTGCTCTGCTTTTAGTGTTAGAGAGGAAGATCTCACCAGGTTTTTGAGTTTTTTCAAGGTTTTGATTTTCTTTGAACTTCTGTGTCATTCTGAAGAATGACACATTCATAGCATTGGAAAGTTTTTGGATTCTAATTTAATCTGTTACTGAAAACTGTATTATAGGAGGTTCAGAGAAGTGCTGAGAGCCTTGAAGTTCTTACTAAGTCTGTCAGGAAAGAACATCTGTAGAGCTGTGGAGAAGCCTTGAGAGGAAGGGGGGAATGGGTGAAGAAGTCCTTTGTGATTGGAGAGGGAGGTAGTTAATGGATGGACTCAACTGTTTTTCATTATGCTAAGGTCCCCAGATAGTTAGAATGGGCACTTGTCTGCCAGCAGCCCGGGGGCAGAACTAAATCTGTTACTCATTGGCAGTAGGAGAATCCTCTGCTGCCTGAAATTCCCTCCATTTCTTCTGCTTCGCCAGTTGCTAGTAGCTCACCCAACAATCCTTGCTGCCGAGTGTTTCTGAGGGAATTCCAGACTTCTAACACTTACCAGTTTGGCTCTGTAATGTGCCCGTCTCATTCCCAGCCACATCCCAGAACTGCATGTACCTTTTAGGGACATTGTCTCCTCTGTTCTGCTTCCCCTTCTTAGGTGTTTGCAGTGGCTGGTGCCCCAACAGGCTTCTGGGAGCGAGCTAGGCTGAGCAAAGCCAGAGAAAGTGTCCGTGTGTCCTGCTTCATCTCCCCTTAGAAAATGTCTTGTTGGGGACTTTGGCCACGGGTTGGCCGGAGTGCAGCTCCCCTCCTCCACCCAGTCTGGATGGGATTGCCTGACCCTTCTCTCCCAGCAGGAAAGGAGGTAGGCAGCACTGGAAAAACTGGCTTTAGGAGTGAGCAGCTCACCCTCACCCGCCCCCATGAGGGGAGCCATCCGAGAAGGAAGGATCGCTCAATGGAAGATCATGCCTCACTCCTGCCTGCAGAGCTCAGCTGCTGCTTCCTTCTTCCCCTTCCACCTCTGATGGAGGATGTTGGCCAAAACATGGATGCTACCTATATTGGAGAGAGTGTGGTAAGGAGCCTTCAGGTCCATCTCCCTCTCTTTGCTGCCACCTCTACAACGGGCCTCTCAGGGAAGACCCTATGGATGTGCCAGGCTGGGGCTTCCAATGGAACCAGAGACCCATCTAGCCCATGTCCATCCCATCCAGTAGAGGATGGGGCAGAGTTTCTGGGAAGTCCTTCTTTGAACCTCAGGGCAATACCTTCCTTGCGAGACCCAGAAGGGGCCCATGTGAGGAAGAGGAGAAATTAAGAATGCTAGCCACTTGAAATATTTTTGGAGCAATATCTGAACCCAGTTTTGCTCTCCTTCCAAAGCAGGCTTGAGGGGCAAACTCCCGAAGAGGAAATAAATAAAATCACTGCTTTTTCCCCTTCTCATCTTCACAGCACGGCAGAGCAGTAAAGGAAAAAGCAGGCCGCAGAGGTGCCGATTTCTCTGGATGTGTGCACCCAAATAAAGGGTTGAAGGACAGCTGTCCAAAGTGGTGTTAGAGGATCAAATTATATATCATATTAAAAACAAAAATCGCCAAACAAAACCAGAGGATGGGCTGTTGAGGCACAGTTCTGACTACTGTGCTTAGATGTCTGCAGCTGCTTGAGAGAAGCTATAGATGTTGATCCCTCTTTATGGCCTCTGTGAAGATGTCATAGAGATGCTACCCCTAAAAGACTGGGAAAGTATTGAGATGTCATTCCCAGCTGCTGCTGTGGGTCACCATTCTCTAATGTTCAGGTTATTGTTCCAAGCTTCTGCTGCTGATTGCCATGCTGCTTCATAACCTCCACCTCCTCCCCACAGCAGCTACCTATGCAGTGATGAGAGGGGCAGGAGCCCACATGTGGAAGAGCAAGCAGGAAGGACGGGGCTTCTTGGCCCGCCATTTCTGCTTTCTTACCCCTCATATTTCTGTTTTATCAGGCTCCTCAGTGTTCATTAGTCCAAATTGTGCACTGATGTAAACTCAAGCTGGGGTGTCTACTGAAGGTTAATGTGGCTGTCTCCCCTGGTCATCAGGGACTAGGTGTTTCTAACTGATGGGAATTTTACCTGAAAGAATGGCCTTCTCCCTGCACAAGTCTTTGATGGACAGCCAAGCAGGCAGTCAGTACTTTATTTCTCTCCCTTGTGCATGCAAAATTTCAGGTGGCATCAGATCAACCCAGGGGAAAACAAAATTAATCTGAAACCCCAGGTGCCTCTTGCTTTCAGAAGCAGGGCTAACATGGCTGGACAGTATTGCAAGCATGGTCTGTCTCAGCCTAAAGGTTCAAGGGCTTAAGGGCTTCTCCCAGGAAAAGAAAAGTTAAACAGATCTGTTTAACACAAGTTATATAGTGAGGTCAATTGCACAGGCAAGTCATTTTCCTGTTTAATAATACAACAGGAAACGTTATCGAGACCTGATGCTATTCACAGTCATCAAAAAAGTCTATTTATGATCCTGGCTCTTGCCAGACGCACTAGACGGGAATGCAGGTCACGTGGCAAATTGAAGCAGTCTCTTCAGTGCAGCAAAACACAATAGCACTTTGCAAGCAGTAGCTAGAACAAGTGCACAGGGCTGACGTGAGATCAGTAGCTGCCCTCTATTGCCTCAGAGCAGTAGTTCTCAAGCAGGGGTATGCATAACGCATGCAGAGGTCTTCTAGGGGGTACATCAGCATGCCTAGATAGTTGCCTAATTTTATGATAGGCTACATAAAAAGCACTAGCAAAGTCAGTAGAAACTCAAATTTCATGCAGACAATTACTTGGTTATACTGCTCTATCCTGAAATGTAAGTACAATGTTTATATTCTAATGGATGTATTTTATAATTATATGATAAAAATGAGAAAGTAAGCAATTTTTCCGTAACAGTGTGCTGTGGGGCTTTTGTATTTTTATGTCTGCTTTTGTAAGCAAGCTGTTTTTAAGTGAGGTGAAATTTGGGAGTACACAAGACAAATCAGAACCCTGAAAGGGGTGCAGTAGTCTGGAAAGGTTGAGAGCCACTGCCTCAGAGCATCTGTGCAGCTCCCAGCTAGCCCTTTTTGGAGTTAGGACCCCAGTTGGTGTGAGGCTTCTTCAGTTTGGTAGCAAACAGCTCTGATCAAAATGAGGTTGCTGAATGTTGTCCAGTGTGGTGGACCTCTATGGAGCTGTGCAAGAAGCATCGGAACAGCTTTGTCCCATTCCCACTCTCAGGTGACATGGACAAGCCAGGATATAAACAAAACCATCCATCATCTGCTTCAGAATGGAATGATACAATCCATTCCCCCATCCTGTTTCTAGCCTCAGGGATTCAGGAACAAACAGAACAGGGCTCTATATGAATAAGTTCCTAAGTTCCTGGATGATTTTTCTGATCAGTGCTTTGTACAGAGAGAAAACCAAAACAGTTTCTGGAGTATCTTGGATTCATGACAGACTCAAACATACGGTGCAAGGAAGTTCAATCACAGGCCTGGGCTGAGGATGAATACTATAGTCACAAGCTCTTGTCTCAGAAGACTGTTAACAAGAGATAAAGATGGCTATCAAAGGGAAGAAGTGGTGTCACAGAAACAAAAACCCACTTGTTGAAACCTGTTGAGAATGCTGATCTCATCCACAGACATGCTATTAATCAGGCTGGGCAGGATTCAGTGTAAATTGATATGTTTGATTAGTATCCGTTTCTCGGTCCACCTTGAAATCAACAAAAAAAATATCCACCGCTGACAGAGTGAGTGCAGCCTCCTCTACTACACCTGCTGCCTGCACGGATTGGGTGTCACTGGCCCTGCAGCCCCACTGCCAAGAGAATGGGTGAGTGGGGCCGTGACAGCAGAACTGCAGTGGGCTCCCTGCAGGGCCACAGGGCCAGTCATACTGGATCTCTGCAAGCCCAAAGTCAAGGGAAGACTATGGTCCAGACAGGCAGAGCAGAGAGCCCCAGGCCAGCGCTCTGAGGAGGAGGACAATGATGAGCTCCTGGCTTCTGCGCGGGGGATAGAGCCATCCAGCAGCAGGGGGTGGCCTTCCTTGCGGCTGGGGGACTTGTTGTCATCGTCCTTACAACCCTGGCTGGGGGTCTCTGCTCTGCAGGGAAACCTCCTTTGCCCTAACCTCAAGCCTGTCTGCTCTTAATCTCCAGCAACTGTGAAAATATAGTTACACGTTGAAATAGTTTTAAAAAAAAAAATGGTCAAAGTTGCAAAAAAAATAAAATAAAAAAAATTGAATTCTGCCAAGCCTAGCTATAATGAACCGGAGATCCTATGAGGTCTAGCCAACAATTCCTGTTTTTCCCCCTCTGAATCTCACCCTATTGCTTCCATTGGCAGCAATCAAGATCTCATTGTACGTTTTCTACTCCCTCCACTGGAGAATGCAGAAAATTAAGTTATTTGAAGGGTTCCACCCACTAGTGAATCAGGCAGAGTGATCTTTGTCAAATGCCAGCTTGGATAATGGAAGTCCCAGGCAGTCATTCAGGACCTGGAAATCCAGGGAATGGGGTACCACAACATACATTGGCTGGAACACAATTCATTGAAATCCTGGTACACTGTTCCTTCCATAGATAAGACTTGTTCTGGCTGTGGCAAATCGATGGAGTTTTTATAAATAAAAAACAAACTAGGAAGAACACAATCAGCCCTACTCCAGAGAGGAACTCAGCCTCTGTACTGGGCAGAGCAAAGTTTCCTGTCTCTGTGTTCTCCCTACCAAGGAGTAGATGAACACCAAGGCTTACCTTGCAGAAACCGGCTTGAGCAGAGTGGAAATATGCAGAAATTTTCTCACTCATCATCAATCAATTTGGTGGGTTGGAGATTGACTTCTGAATCTGAAAACAGCGATAGTGATCTGTGGCCTCCACGTTTCTCAGTACTCAATTTGCAGTGAATGGCCCCTCTCAAAGTTTGGCAGTGTTGGAGCTGTACACCTTCTGAGCTTTTTCACTATTCCCCGGGACCATACAAAAGACAGGAAAGGCAAAAAGCTGCAGTTATACTATTTATGCCTTTCTGGTTATAGCGGCTGTGGCTCTCAGGCCTGATTAATTTAGCATTGGGCCTTTCTGATGCCTCTTTCACAAAAGAGATCTGCTATTGCAAAAAACTCCAGGACCACCCAGGTTCAAAATGGATATTTAATGATTATCATCTCATGGACTCTAAAATGAAGTTGACAAAAACAATTTATTCTACGGGCTGCTGCATCTTAATTACCAAGTTAAACAAGTGAAACAACCTTGAGTTCCTCCAGGAGGGCCTTAATGTGGGTGAAAAGAGTGTCTAAACAAAAAGGTGAAGTCTCTGCAGTTTGGTCCTGCCATAGCACGGGAGGCTGGATTTGATGCCTTCTTGAGGTCCCTTCCAGCCCTACATTTCTATGATTCTATGGTCAAGAAAGGGAAGTTTTCTGCAAATCCCAACATTAAATGCTTCTTAATCCTTATTCCTGCCCCACAAGGACAGAGAGCACCTCCCAGGAACTGTTTTCTGCTCCTTACAGAACTACCCAGATTGTACTCAGAATATAACTCCTGTGGGGGGAGAGGTAGGTCATTATATTTCCTGTCTATTAAAGGAGACTTCCCAATGGTTACTGTCTCCAATTAGACGAGGTTTTGAGGATGGGAGCTTTCTCTGTTGAAACCCAGAATTGTACTTTTAATTGAGACAAATAATCTGACACACAGGCCAACTGTACACACTTGTCATTGGTCCCACAAAAGTGGGTTGTCTTGATTGTGGAATTGTTGCCAAGAGGCCTCTGTTTCCACATTTTAATTGACAAACAAAACTGCCTCGGGAGGTCATAAAATAATGGGCTGCCTAAGGGCTCAGTTGTAGTACCAATGCTTTTTAGCCTCATCACAAATTACCAGCCCAACACCACTGCCAGGCATTTTAGTGATGCAGATGACATCTGTCTGGCAGCTCAGGATGGGATTTCAGTCACCTAGAAGAAATCCTGAATGCTGATGTGAAAGAGATGGCCCCCATTGTAAAAGATGGAGACTTAAACCTAATACCAAAAAGACCATTTCCAGCTGCTTCCATCTATACCACAGAGAGGCTAATAAACAGCTCAACATCTTCCTGTCAGGAAACAGGACCACAACCGAAAGCCTACTTGTTGCACTGGATTGTACCTTGACTTTGAAGTAAAGGATATGTAGACTGCCGCATGATGAATAGGAAAATTTCATTTGTGCTTAACTGAAAATTTCCTTTCTTCAAACAATGAGAGCTGGCCCATTAAGACAAAAGGAAAAGTCAGAATAGAGCTGGAAATTGACATTCAATGTTTTGTTTTTTTTTTTCATTAGGAGGAATTCCCCATGCTGTACAATAGGGTAAATTGTTGTGTTTTTTTCTGTTAGTGTTTTTAACATAATCTGTAATTTAAAGAAAGAAGACTGAGTTATTCCGATTGTGGAAATTGTCTTCCCCTGGTGCCAGTAACTACCAGTTTTGGTTTGTTAGAATTCAGAAACATTTGGAAGATTGAGCAGGGCATTTGGTAAAGTGTCTCTGTAAAGCTGGCTAGCTCATCTTATTTTTCAGTCTTTACTGTGGTGAATTCACCTAGGTAGTTGATTCCAATGCCAATCAAAAATTTGAAACTTTTGATTGAAAATCCATGATTACTGCTGAGTGATTACAGAATTTCATTGTGTGAGTTTATCTAACTCAGTATGTTTAAGGAAGTGACCAGAGAAAAAATTGAAAGGACTAAAGTAATGAAAATAGATAATTCTTCTAAAGTAAAATACAAACACTGTCAAAAGTTCTTAATTGGTAAAATAGAATTCACCTTCATCTGAAATATTGCAGTGCAATTGCTTCTTCAGTTTCTTCAAGATTGAATGGGTCTGTTTGAGTGGTAGAACAAAACTCTGAGTTTGATCTGCAATTGAGACATTTTCAATGTCACATATAAACAGATTCGTGATGAAAACCCAGGCATTCAAGCAGCTTTGTAACATCAGATTTACTTAGAAGCAGTGTCTGATCATCCCCCAAAAATTCCAGAGAGCAGTTGGTGACGAAAAGCAAAGACTTGAGCTTGGTAAGAGAGGCCAACTTCCAGAAGTGTTGAAATTTGCTCTGAGCATGAGGATGACTTTGATCAAAACACCACATAAACTTGCATGACATGGGACTTTTTGAAAAGTCAGTACTTTTACAGGTTTTGGAGATAGTTATGTATTGCAGTGGCTGTGTAATCAGCCTGTGCAGTCAGTGGAAAACTGGCTTGGTTTAGTTAACAAGAAAGAAGTGGAACCATGCAAGGACAAGATCAAAAGCTGCTCCGAGGCACTGTGGACCTTTTCTATTACTTAGCTATACAGGTAATGCCAAATACAGTGGTCATAAATTGAATGCAGAACAAAAGGAAGAGGGTGAAATGTGGCTGAAGGAGCGTAGTCTTGAGTTTGTTCCATCATTTCTAGCATTTAAAATTGAGGGATTTAGACTTCTATCCCAAATTTATTTTTTTGAAGGAGGTTATGTCAGTTTGTTGTATAAAAATAATGGAAAATTGTCAGTCAAGTCAAATAACTTAAAATCTGGTCATTTTTTAAAAGACCCGTGCCCTTCTCCCCCGCCACACAAGTACATGTACCATTAGATGCAGCAGCGGTTGTTCACGTCAGTCAGTTTTGGCTTGTTTTTTGAGCCAACACTCCATTGTAGGAAGAGCACCATCAAACCCTCTTCCCTTCTGCAGGCAGTGAGTGCAGACTCCTTCCCTGCTGTCTGCTCCACTTCCAATTTCCAGTCTTTTGTAGAAGCCCAGCATGCACCTTGCTTCTCTCTAATTAGCTGCCTTGAGCCTAAGGCTCCCCTGGTTGCAGCCTAATTAGCTGTTTGGGCCCACCTGGCCTAACTCAGGCTATGTACACACTGCAGATTAAGCTGGTATGATTTATGTTGCTCAGGGATGTGAATAAGCCACCCTTCAGAGCGATGTAAATTACATCGACCTAAGCTCCTGTCAACACAGCGACCGCCATTCGTGGAGGCCACAGTGATTAAGTCACTGGAAAGGGCTTATAGTCTCTGTACTAGCAGCTCTACAGCAGCGCAGCTCTGTCGTGTAGCCATAGCCAGTACTTGCAGGGCAGGTGTGGAAAGCGTACCCCATCACGCTGTCCAGCAGCAAGCTCCTCAGAGCAGGTGGTGTATCTCGCCAAATGTCTGGCTATGCCTGACACACAGTGGACATAAATAATAATTAATGACTAATTATGAAGTGAGTCACGTCGTATGTGTTTCATTTTATAAAAACCTTTTGTAGCTTTCCTGAATATCTTCAGTATTTTTTATGTGCGTTCATTTTTCAGGGAAAAACTCAGTGGGTTTCTTCTTCTTGTGGCAAATCAAGACAACCCTGCTATTTCAAGTGCTGTAGAGTTTAGAAGTCTGGAAGACAAAGCCAGAACAGACTGGGAGACCCAGAAGGGATTGCTTTAGACGGTGTCCATCTCTCTTTATATAACAGAGAGCTCTGCGTGGACTCTGTGCCCCTTGGGCAGTATGCTGAATTCCCTGAGAGGGGTAGCAGAGGGCCTTTTTCCCTGAGTGCTAGAAGAAAATATCCTTTCCCCACCCAGGGCAGTGACTTTGTAATGTGCTTTTAGAGCTACAGATGAAACTGTGAGTGCCAAGTGTTGTCAGTTAATGTTATACTTGGACATAACTGAACCAGCTCTGTAATAGTGACTCTTGCAGTGGATTTTTAGTAAGGAAACGCTTATGCTTCTTGAAACAGGTATTTGTTTTGAATGTGTGTCCTGGGCCTAATTCACCCTAGAATAAATGGGAACTGCAGAGGTATCAAATTTTTTAAATGTTAAAATGAAATAGTTCTGAAACTACCCAGGGGAAAATGTGGCCCTAGTTCTGATTGTTGAAGGGAGGTGTGTACTATGTGATCGGTACATTATCCATGTGAGCTTTCTCTGCAGCTGCAGAGAAGCACATTTAATTAATACTGAAACAATTAACTTGACAAGTAAATCAAACTCCGTTAGAACAATAATATTTTCCCAGATACTGTGTGGTAGCCAGATGGTAAAACAGCTTTCCCGCAATTGAGGTTACTGACAGGTAATTGGTATAGTTTTTTCTTTATTTTTTCCCATTTGGGAATCTGGGTTTCAGTCTGCTGGGAATTAGTCCCAGAGGGATGTCCAGGAGATGTTTTAATTGCTAGGAAGCATTTCTGGCCAGGACGTAAATAAATACGCGTGCATTAAGGGGCTATGCTTGGCCACAACTGCAAAACTAAACTGGGCAGGAGGTTTTGACAGAACTTGATGCAGACTCTCATGTGCTGGTAACTCCTACTGTGGTGGGAACCTAGGAGTTGTCCTATCTGTTCCCTATACTGGCGGTCAGCCCTTGTGCTTGTGAGGTGCTGCACTGGGGGTTATTGCACATGCTCCTACAATAGCTAGGTCTAGTAAATTGGGCCTTTGTGCTGCCAGAATGCAAAAATAATAAATGAGTTGCAAATGATGAATGAAGCCTTCTCCTCTCAACACAAATAGGTTTTAAGTCCTCTCGGTATGTGCATGCTGATGGGGCAGCTCATGTGGTAGTTCTTCCTTTGGATCCTGGATTTTTGGTAGGAGCCTGTGACCTCTCCGTGCCTTTGGTAGCCCACCTGAAAATGCCAAGATCAGGGCAGGCTGTAAAAGGAGAGCAGATTCTCCCAAACTGGTGGCTAACACTGCAGTTAAATTCCCCAACCAGTCACAAACGGTGCTCCTGATCTCCCACGCTGGTTATCAAGAAGCTATAGCAAGAAGTGCACAGCCCCCTTTATTGCATTTCAGTCTCTGCTCCCAATCAACAACTGGCTCCAGTAAAGAAAGAAGTTATTTAAACTCTCTTCACTTTGCTAAATGTTCTCCTGATCCCCGAAGGGTCAGCCACATTGCCAGACCAATAGAAGTTTGGATCTTACCCAAAATATCCTGTTGCCAGCCAATTCTTTAGTAATTAAAACTAAAGGTTTATTATAAAAAGAAAGAAACAAATGAGAAGAGAAATGTTAAATGGTCAGATACATGTTAAATGGTATCAGATACATACAAATGACTTTAAAGTCCATATATCAGATTCCCAGCAGAATTGTAGAGTTTGCAGTCCATCCAGTCCATCCATGAAGTAAGTACATCCAGTACCAGAATGGGTTTTGGTCCTTTCATTTACTGTTTCTGTTGTAGATGAGTTGATCCAGAGTTAGGAAGTAGGAGTGAAGATAAGATGGAGATGGTGCAGCTTCATTTGATAGTTTCTGCTGTAAGGCTTGTACTTCCTTTGTCCCAAACACAGCCACACAGCACATGCCATGGAAAAGCCTGAGTCTCCTGTCCTTAGGCATGTACTTACATGTCCTAGTGACTCATAAGGTGCAGTCCCTGGATTCATGAATCTTTCACTGGATTCGTTGTACATTTGAGTTCCCTTGATAGGCCATTAAGCAGGCTTAGTGCTGTTACCAGCCTGTCTGGGGGTGTCACCCAAGTACACAGCACAAGTTTGAAATACAAATATACCGGACATGTTTAGAACTTCTAATACAAAAGTGATACATACATAGAAACAATATTATCAGACTTAGCAAATTATAACCTTTCCAATGGTACCTGAAACAGCATAGTTTGTAAGATTCATTGTAATTTTGCAATATTGATATCAATAATATTATAAATTATCACTTGTATTCCAGGCAGTATCACAGGGACTCTCTGTTTGGTCATAATAACTAAAAGTGGCTATGTAAGTGTGCGGTGTCACGGAAAAAAGCAGGACCTGCTTGTGGGGCAAATCCATAGTGGAGTGCTGAATGAGCAGCAGAAAACCTGTGGGGAAACTACATACTGGCTGTAACAGCAATCAGATTCAGTCCTGGGGTCCCTTCAGCGGAGAGGGAGAGAATGAGAGCCATATAGAGTAACCAGCAAAAACTGAATAAAGGATGAAGTGGACAAGAAGTAATAAGAGAACCTAACATATGGCAAGAATGAGCTTGTGACCCATCCAGGTGCACAGGCTGGTTCTCCTGTGAAACCCTTGCATGTAACTTTGCTGGTTGGTTAGTTACAGTATAAAACCCTCTGCCTTGCTGTTCACAAGTTTGGTTGGTTGGTAATCAGATTACTGGTTGTGGGTCCAATCAGGAGCCGTGTCGTGTCTCTGGAGATCATCTGGGACCAGCCCTGAAAGCCCAAACCTCAGCACATCTTTGGGGGAAGGAGTGATGGAGAGCTACAGGTCGTAGTGGGATAGTTGTATTTCTCTATGCTGGTTTGATGGCTGTGGACACCTTTTTTTAAAACCATGTAAATTGCTCCATTTGATGGAATTGCAAAACCACTGAACTTTCTGCCAGTGGACATGAGTGGAAGAGATGAAAAAATATATATGTTTTATATATATTGTGGTATAGCAAGGACAGAGGGCAGTAGGAAAGTTATGGAAGGGCGCTATGTAAGTGCTAGAATGATCCGGGCTTTATTCCTTATAGACTAGCCAGAGTCACTAGAAGGTAATTAGTCAGATGACACCAATTAAGGCCCCACCCAGGTGCCTATAAAAACCCTCTACTCTTGAGAGACAGGGTGGAGTTGAAGGAGTAGGGGTGTGGTGAGCAGAGGGGTGTGTGGAGTCGTGGAGAACAGAACGGAGTACGGTGGTGTGTGGAGTCGTGGTGGAGAACAGAACGGAGTACGGTGGTGTGTGGGGTAGAGGTGGAGTCCTGAGGAAGGTACTGGGCTCAAGAAGCCAGAAAGACAGAGGGAGGAGAGTGGCCCAGGGGAAAAGCCTGCAGCTGCCAGTAAGGTGCCAGCAACGCATAGCTGCTGCTCAGAGGGCCCCTGGGCTGAGACCCGGAGGAGCGGGCGGGCCCGGGTTCCTACCCCCATCCCTGGGAAGACGGTGTAACCGGCAACGCCCTGGCCCGCTATGAGAGGCAAAAGTGTGAGACCCACTAGGGAGAAGCCGGCCGTTTGCCACAATATATTTATATATTATATTTATTTATTTACCTCCGGAGAATCTTCCCTCTGGCTGGCTTCACAGAGTGTTGAGTGGTGCTGGTAAAATATGCTTGCACAAACCCTGGTGGTGGTCTTTTCAACTTTGTGAATGGTGGCTTCTTAGCTTAATGAGTGGTGGTAATTTACACACTCAGAGCAATGTTATATGTGTACAGTAGTGTTCACCCAAATATCATGGCTTATTTATATTACAGTTGTGCCTAGAGGCCCCAGTCAGGATCTCACTGTGCTAGGCACTGAACGAAGACCTGCTGAGAAGACAGTCCCTGCCTCAAACAGTTTACAGTCTAAATAGAGAAAGAGAGAGACTAGGGAGAAGTAACATTCTCAGACAGCTGAATTGATTTTTCCCAACTCATCCAGCAGGTTAGTAACAGAGTAGGGTTTCTTTTGAGGGAAGGATGAGGGATTGGATAAAATTACCTCTAATAGGTTTCTTCTCTCTAATGTTTAACCCTGTACTTGAGAAGAAAGTCATATATTCCGGTGCTTGTTGGTTGTAGTTCCAGCTCTGATGCTGACTTAATCAGTAGTTTTGGCAGGTCACTCACTCCTCCTCTCTGCTGCAATTTCCTCACCTGTAAAAGGGGGCTAATATTTACCCTATTTCACAGGTATGTAGTGAGACTTAATTGTTGGTGTCTGTAAAATGCTGGGTTTTTTGTACTGTTGTAGGACTAAGGCCTCCATGCTGCTAGCATACGAAGATACAATCTCAGTTCTGTTTAAAACTACATTTAAATGAAATATACAGTTTTCATTCATCTTTACAGATATACAGGTGTGTCAATTGGAATATATACATTCACTCACATATTCAGTGTGCACCAGTGTATGTATGAAGAGTGGCATCAAGACTTTAATTACCAGCAAAGTTTGTTACTTTCGTCCAAGCCTGCCATCTTTTCCTCTCTTCCCCATAGCAAGACTGTCTAGAAATGAACTTCTGGCTTCAAACCCCATTATGTTTTAGGATAGTATTAGATGTTTACAAAGAGCTTCAGGTTTAGAGGGGGAGAGAAGAGGAGGTAGTTGGGACATAAGTGGAAGCAACAGCCAACAAAGAGAAACACTGTACAATTTTTAGTCTTGAATAGTGAGTTTGTCTGTTGCTTACAGGTTCCTCGAACAGTAAAGAAAAGAGGAGAAAATTCATTCATTGGCCAGAACCTTCATAAAAGACAGGCATAAGTGTTTCTACAGATCACATTTTCTTAGGCTGCCAAGCATATAAAGTTGCCCATCTCTTCATACAAGGATTGTCTTTTCAGGTTACTGAGAGTTCAGGGTAAACTGAAAACACAAATTTTTTCTGTATTTGATTTCAAGACCCTGAAAACCTAAAATGTTTTAAATGTCTTCACATTAGATGGGGCGTCTTTTGCTGAGGCCACATCAAAGGATCCTGCCTGTTTATGTAATAACTTGCAGTCTGTGGTGTAGAAGTTTTGAACGATCAGACCAAGCTTAGCAGACTTCCGAGAGAACGGATGATACATTAACAGAACAAATCCATTTTAAAGATTGAAGCGCTTCCTGGAGACAGTAGACTTACCCTATAAAGCATGAATCTCTTTGTAAATCTGTAATACTGCTACTCAGAAGTTAGCTTTTTGGCTCTAATTTGAAACCGCTGATCATCAGCGTTACCTGGAGTCTGGGGAATGGTGCTAGAGGCCAAGAAACTACTGTGTGGCCTTGGGTGAAACGTCTTCCTCACTCTGCCTCAGATGCTGCAGCTTGAAAATGTGCACAGTGCTTAGCTCACAGGGAGGATTAATGAATGTTTAAGCACTTGAAAAACTGAAATTGAAATGTAAGTGCTAATTATTTTATTCCAGTACATTGCTATGCATAACTAATAACACCTAGCTCTTCGTGCTTTATAAGATTGGTCACATGTGCTCTGTCATTGGGGTAGCGTTGCCTTGAAGATGGATGATTAAATATAGTTCATAGTGAAATTGCATTGAATATATTTACGAACAACTAAACCAAGGAGTAACATTACTTAGCATTCTTATCATCCTTTACACTTTCCAAATACATCTCTTCTCTACACCTCAGGGAGAGAGGCAAGTGGTCATAATATCGGCAGCATCTTCCATCTAATCATCTCCATATGCTTCATGAACATTCATATTGGTGCGTCTCAGTCCTTTCAAATTCCTCCAAGCTCTTCACTCCACCAGGCTTTCATCTCCCCCCCACTAACTCCTTTGAATAAACTTGATCAAGTCCCTCTTTGATGGAACACCCTCCTTAAGCCTTTATGCCAGCCCTTCTCTCTTGCTTCAATCAGATCTCTACTAAAAACATCCTTCTTGTCTAAATTAAATAGCAGAACTATGGAAGTGCATGTACCTTAATGAGTTACTACATGAGCTTTATTGTTACTCTTGATCTTCCTTTCCTTGGCCTCGTGTCTCTGTCAGTGACCTGTTGTTATGTTCAATTTAGGTTTTATTCTCTTCAGGGCAAGAGAGCAATGATTGGATCTATTAGTCTTGCTCTTGGACTCCAGGATACCAACACTGTGTCTCAACTTTCTATACGGGGATTTTTAAGTTACTTTATGATGATGACTTATCTACTTGAATGCGCACCTCTTCCCTTGCCTTTCCTTCGGATGGGTTGGTCAAGGACTAAAGACTCCTCCCATAAGTTAGGTTTTTAATATAAATCTTCCTGTATATACATTGGTAATAAGAATAAAAACCGTCTTGGGACCATCTCATCCCAGACAGTGGAGTGGGTGGGCGAAATTGTTTTTCTTTTAAACAGGGTATAATCATAATATTTGTTTATGTAGCATTTTCTGCCTTTAAAGCTCTGAGCAAGAATTTACCAAGTCCTTTCTGTATATCTCCGTGATATAACAAATAAGGACGTTCTTTTCTCTGTATTTTACAGTCCAAGGCCACAGAATCAGTCAGTGGGCAAATGCAGGAATAGCACTCAAGAAATCCTTGTTCCCAGTTGCCTCTATAAATGTAGTTTATATCGATGAATTCAGAGGGTCTGTTTACACAGCAGTTGGGCGGCATGCTTGCAGAATGCATAGGTATACCTGAGCTAGCTTGCTAAAAATAGCAGTGTGGCTGTGGCGGCCCGAGCTAGCTTTCACGTACAATCCCACTCAGACATGCTTGGGTGGCTAGGTACATACCTGTGCCTAGCCACTCATGCCATCACGGCTACGCTGCTATTTTTAGGGAGCTAGCTCAAATTTGGCAACCAGTGCTGTTCCAGTTGTAACGTAGACAAACCTTTAGTTCATTTTTTTTGGTGCTGGTACGTTGGTGCCTTTTGAATTAGAGATGCTATTGAAGTTGTATGCAGTATTTCAGATTTATGGGGAAACGGATTGTGATAACATCTTAATATACCATCTGGAGAATTCCCATTATTATTAAACTGGCTAATTGGTTGACAGGAAAGTAAAACTTGAACATAAATGGTATATCTCCTTGATGTTTGTAAAGCAATGGGCCTCGTTTGTAGCTGTAATTATGCAACTTTAAAATCAACTTCCAAATCCTTGCACATACGACAGAAAACACCATATGTCATACTTAGAGTTTTCTGTATTGTCCCTCATCCCCGTGGTATCTGAGTATCTTGCCTGAGAAGCAAGCACAAAAATACACAAAATTGTATAAAAATCTCTCTTCCAGCTCTGCTGGCAGGACATAGCTTAAATCTTTTGTTTGAGGCTTTTAGAAAAAACTGTATATAAAATATGAAATCTCATCTGTTTGTGTGGGTTACTGCAGACAAGCTAAGTTGAAGAGATGAGTTTTGCATTTGGTTTTGAATGGGGTTCATTTTTATTTAATCTAGTGTTGAGTTCTATAGTTTTGGTCTCCCGTCTGTCTTCTGTGGATACAAGTCGTCTTGGCAGAACCTTTTTACCAGTGGAGCTAATCTGTTCCAGGAGGTAGTTGTCAAAGCAGAGGGGTCTCTTGTGTAGCTTGGGCCAATCCCATGCAGAACTTTGAAGGACAGCATGAGCTGCGCTCTGTTCAATGGGGAACCAGCTTAATGAAAATCCAAAGCAAGTTGAGGCCATGCATTTCTGGTGACTTAGTGAGCAGATGAGCTGCTAAACCCTAGTGATGACATTTCCCTTCTATTCCAGAGCTGCTTCTGCTGCTGTATTTGTTTCAGATAATCAGTGTTCTTCTTAGCTAGCAAGATGCATGATTTATTCACTGTATTACACTAACATGTACTGGTTCCTTTTGAGGATGAAGGCCTCATTCTGCTAGATACTGTTGAAAGGCAGGGTTATTCAGCTCCTAATGTCATTTTTCTACTGTAATTGCAGGGGTGAGAACTAGATTTTTTAAAATCTTTTCATTCTGTGAACCTCTTTGGAGGAGAGAGAGAGAATCTGTTGGACCTACACCCCATCCTCTTTCCCTATGATTTTCTCTGTCTGTTATTTTGGTTTTGTGGACTGCAAAGAAGGGCTTTCCAAACCATAATTTGAAAAATACTGGTGTGAAATATGAAGGTTGTTTGCTTCAGTCTTGCAGTGTTCTTCTTGTTCATGCTCCTGAGGCAAACTTTTTTCAAAAGCCCAGCCAAAATACATTATTTTATCATCATGCTTAGGATATGGAAGTATAGTGGGTTTTTTCCTTGGTACATTTTCATGACCATTTTTGCAAGGCTGATTGATTTAAGCATTTGGTCTGTTATCTAATGTGTTTTCCTTCCATTATAATAAAGGTTTATTTTCAGTTTTAGTTTGTAGAATAGATTCATAGAATAGAAAACTGGAAGGGGACCATTGTGATAATCTAGTCTGATCTTCTGTATAACAAAAGACAGAAAGCTTCCCCAAAATAATTCCTGGAGATTATTTTTAGAAGACCAATCTTTATTAAGATACTGCCAGGGAAAAAGATTCTACCACAAAACTTTGGTAATTGTTCCAGTGCTTAATTACCCTTACCATTAAAAATGTACATCCTATTTCTAGTCTGATGTTGTCTAGCTGCAACTTCCAGCTGTTGAATCGTGTCATGTATCTCTCTCAGCTAGATTGAAGAGACTTTATCAAATAGGTAGGTACTTACAGTCTAATCAAGTCATTCTACAACCTTCTCTTTGTTAAACTGAAAAGTCATCTACATTCTTGATCCTAGATGTACATATTTGCATTTAGCTATACTAAAAATACTTTGTCAGTTGCAGTCCACGAAAGTTTATGCCTGCAGAAATTTGTTAATCTTTAAGGTGCTACAGGACTCTCGTTGTTTTTGCTATATACAGACTAACATTTTAGCAAGTGATTCAGATCTCTTTATATCAGTGTCCTGCCCTTTCATTATTTACTATTTCCCCCAATCTTTGTGTCTTCTGTAAACTTTCAGCGAAGATTTTATGTTTACTTCCACGTTGTTGGTGTAAATGTTAAGTAGCATAGGGCCAAGAACTGATCCCTGTGGGCCCCCAATAGAGAAACATGCACTCAATGATGATTCCCCATTTACAATGACATTTTAGTCTATTTCCAGGGCTTGATAAAAATAGCAATGGAAAGTATTTTCTTGCTGCAGCAGGAGGACTGATGTGGTAAGAGAAGGGCTACTATAGAATTGGGATTTAGGGAAAACTTTGAAGGATAGCCATAACACAAAGAAGGTTTAGTTTCTTTGAAGAATGGAAAATTATAGTTCAGTTAGAAACCACAATATAACCTATTGGAAACCATTGTTTATCAAAATTGCTGACCATCTGTGAACCAAAGGTCAGGTCATTGCGTTCAGGGAGGTCGTTCTCTGGAAGTCATCCTGTGGTGGTTTTGGAATGGAATGGGATGAATAAACCATACAGATGATCCTAAAATCCAGTTGTTTTGCGCCTAGTGTTGACATTTTTGTATCTTGAAATTGCAGGAAGGTGGATGTAATTTGTGATGCATGGAACATTTTCTTGGGGTGCATTATGGTTTTTGGAAAAAATGTGCATGCTCTGTTACACGGGGTAGCCATGGAGGGGAGGAAATTTCTCTTGAATTGAAGATTTGGAAGAGAAGCTAAGGGAAGATAAAACTGATTGATTGCTTACCCAACTAGACATCCTTCCCCTTCCCTTTTCTCTACACATATGCCTTGTGAGATAGGGATGGGATACATTTTGCACACTGAAAATTGTTTAAAGGCACCATGATTGAAACTCTGAATTTACTGTAGTTGCAGTCACATTTTTTGAACCCATGCTTCTCTATTTTTGAAGGTAGAAATGTGGACAAAGTAGATTGGAATCAGTCTGGAACCTCTCAAGAGGCTGAATCATGAAAAAAACTACTTTGTTTCTTCTTGTCTGGATTTAGGTTTGGAATGATACGTTCATTCCTGTGCTATGAAAAAAAATCCCGTTTTTCCCAAGATCTCCTACATGGCAGTTTGGGGTTTTTCAGATAAAGCTGCCTGCTTTTAGTTAAATGGGCTATTGATGCAGTTTATCAGGTCTCATTACTAGTAAATAAAGACCTGGGAAATAGGATGAATTCATTCTCCTGTAATATGGAGTGCAAATTGATTGGACTCAATGTTCAACTGTATCCCTTGGCTACTTTGTCTCTATATGCAGATTGAGAGGAAAGCCAATCAACTTCCTGTGTTCAGTGTTTCTGTACTATGGTACTAGCCATTTCTATTGCATTATCGAGGAAGATAAATGTGCAAGAAAATATGGGTGGGTGTTTGTAAGCTGTAGAATTTTTTGGTGCCAATTTCGCGTACCGCTTAGTCCTGTTGTTGACAAAGTAGTTGATAAAAGTGCTTAATGTTGGACATCTTGGACAGCTCTGCTCTTGAATGTTGTTCTGATTATGTTCTATTAGCCTGGCATAAGTTTCTCAATCAGCATTGAAAAAATGTAGTGAATAAATTGATAACATGGCATGCCAGCAAGATCACAGTGAACTACTTTTGCAGATCTGCATATGTGTTTAAAAACCTAAAACACTACAGTTTGAGAAATACTACCCTAAATCCCTTGAACTAGAGAAACTGTCCAGTACAAACAGTACTTCAATGGTCCATGAATTGAAAGCTTTGTTTGACATGGACTCTATTTCAATGGCCATAGGGGTGTCCCAAATCAATGTGTTTACCTTTTGCCAAAATCACTTAGGAAGAGATGGACCTAATTTTCCCTTGTGGCAAGAGAAAGAGGAGTTTGCTTGGGATGTTTCCCTTGGGAGACTTGACTTGAACTTAATTTTGTCTTTTTTTTTTTTTTTTTTTTTTTTAAATATAGCTTCCATCTCAAAGCATTGCCACTTCTTTATGCCTTTGAAGTAGTCTACGGCACATATGGCTGTCAGTCATATCTGATGATGACATCATGGTATCTCATATGTTCTGTTGTGATTGTAAAGCAAAGTCACGAACAGATGTGACATAGGACTGTGGAAGTTTATCCTGAAAACTTGGCATGAGACTTGGCCCTTTTTTTATCTGTTCTTTGCATATGACTTTCTCAAAGCCTTTACAGCCTTTCTCCATTCAGGTCTCTCCTTGGCTTTGTCTTCTAAGTTATCTATGTTTCTGCCACATGAATTGAGATTCTGCTTACGGCTGTCTTGAAGCATTTATGTTGACTCAGTCATGGGTTCGGGGTTGTTATAAATGTGTATGGGTAGGGTTTTGTGGCCTGCCTTGTGCAGGAGGTCAGACTAGATGATCATATTGGTCCCTTCTGACCTATGAGTCTATGAGACTGCCCTTTCTGAGTTTCAACTCAGTATGGAGGACATTTTTCAGGAGTCTATAATCATTTCTTTGACTGTGTGATTCACTCATCTAAGCTGAGCTTTGATGATCTTTGCCTTGATGCTGGATGTTTTTGCTCTTTCAAGGTTAATGTTTGAGACTTTGTTTTGCCAACAGACCTTCAGAAGAGAGTGAGACAGCACATGTGAAATTTTTCAAGTTTCTTGATGTGTCTGTGATAAACTATCCATGTTTTGCACCCTTAGAAAAGGGATTCTTTCTCTGCTGCATTGTATATATTATAACTTTAGTTGACTTTTTGGTGGTACGCTGATTTAGTGTCCTGTATCTTCCAAAAACTTGGCTTGCCTTTCCTTGATCCAGGAAGCTGTCACTTGATATTCGTTAGTTTTGTACCACTGATAGTGATGTTTAGGTAGTGGTAGTGGTTGATGGGGTGGTTGAAAGAGGACTTCTGTTTTTTCCAGGCTGTTGGTGAGTCCAAAGTGTTTATTTGCCTCTGAGAATCTGTCAAGGCTAAGCTATAGGTCACTTTGACTGTGGCTAAATAGAGTACAGCAATCCACAGAAGCAGCTTCATGTATGAGCTCCCAAAGGACTTGCCTTTGCAATAAATTTTTGGAGATTGCATCAGTTCTATACCTTCTGTACATGCCCTTTGGAAGTTTGTCAGTTGCATAATTCAGGACAGCTGAGAAAAAGAGACCACAGAGGATGGTGCCAGCATGCAGTCTTGTTTCACCCCATTAAATGTAGTGAATGATTTACAAAGGCCATCCTCTGAGAGTACTCAACCAGTCATGTCTTCGTGGAATTGACATGTGATGTTAACAAATCTGGTGGAGCAGCCAAACTTTTTAGAACTTTCCAGAAGCCATTTCTGCTCACAAATTTCAAACACTTCTTTTGAAATCCGTGAAGACAGCATACAGTTCCATGTTTTGATCAGTGCAGTTTTTGTGAGTCTATCTCACAATGAAAATTGTGTGTGGTCCTCTAAATCAACCTTGAGTCTCTAGTAGAAACTTCTCTGATGCTATTTCAATAAGCTGGTTGAGCACAATATGAATGTGGATTTTACGAAAATAGCAAGGAGATGCCACAGTCAGATTTGTTGCCTTACGTTTTGGGTAGTGTAACTAGGATTGTATCTTTGGGAGATTGAAATAATTTCTCAGGATTTCACATATCTTTATTAGTATAGATAGTTCAGCGTTGGGATCTGCAAGTAGAAAGATTTCAGCTGGTTGAAAGATTGCTTTCTTTGTCTGGTGATTTATCTGGCTTCATCTGATAGATAATGTTCTGTACTTCCTCAGTTGTAGGTAACTGGGTGCTTTCTTCATGTTGTAGGCCTGATTTGTGGAAGCCAAATGGAAGGAGTCTCAGAGAGGATCCCAACACATGTATGAGTTGCTGGGTTAATTCCTCTAATATAATGGTTCTCAAACTTTTTGTACTGGTGACCCCTTTCACACAGCAAGCCTCTGAGTGTGACCCACCTGTAGAAATTAAAAACAATTTTTTTGGTAATTAATGTTATGTGAAATGCTAAAATTAAACCCTATTGCTTAAAATGAATTTACTTTTTCTTGCTGTTTTTGACTGGGCTTGGGGCTGACACACCCGTGTGTGGTGGGGCTTGGGGTTCACTAACTTGTGCCTGGCTAGGCTAAGGGCTCACAGCTTGTGACTCCCACATAATCATGTTGCAACCCCCAGTTTGAGAACCAAAGCTTTAGTATCTGTGGATTGACGAAGGATGATTGAGTAGTTCAGTAAAATGCTGCACTCATCTTTCAGAGATACTTCTGTTGTCCTTGACTAAGATAGATCCATCTGAACTCTTCAGTAGAGCTGGTCCTGATTTTGATGGGGAATAAATGGCGACTTTGTAGTGTTAGTATTGGTGTAATGCTGTATTTCTTTTTCTTCTGCTTTCTTTTCCCATCAGTTATCCTGTAGAACATGAAGACATCCTTGAGCCTTGGCTTGCAGGTACCTGAATTTGTCTTATTTTTACAGTGTTATGTCATTTTGCCAAGACATAAGCACCTTGTTCTTTTTCCTTGAGGATCCTTTTGATTTCATCCTTCTTTTCATCAAACCAATCTTGGTGTTATCTTTGATTTTTGCTAAGAGTTCCGTCTGAGGCTTGAAAGATGGCCAACTTGAATATATTCCATTTTTTGAGTGAGTTATTAAGTGGTGATGCACTACTATCCCATTTTCCCTGTAAGTTCTTCTTGATGAAATGGATGTCTCAACTGTGTTTTATTCAATTTCAGTTTAGTCTTTTCAGCATTGTTTTCTTTGAGGAGCCTGACCACATAATTCAAGATGTTGCTCTGCACTTTGCTCTGTTGATCTTAATATCCCTGATGTCTCTTTGTCATACCATGACCTGGTCAATCAAGTGCCAGTGCTTTGATCTCAAAGGCATCCGTGAAGTTTTGTATTTGTCGGCTTGCCTGAAGATTGTGTTGGTAATGAACTCACACTCAGAATACTTGCCGAGTAGGAGTTGGCCATTGCTGGTCATTTTTCTGACCCCGTTGTTCTTTATTACATCGTTCGAAGCCCCACTCTCTTTACCAGCTCTGGCATTAGTCTCCCAGAAGTATGAGTTTGTCTTTACTGGATATGGATTTGATCATCGTCCCAATCAGAATAGAACTGTTCTTTCATTTCTTCTATGCTGTTCATGGTTGGGGCATAAGCCCTGATAAGAGTAGCAAAATGTGAATTTCCAAAGGGGAGTCATTAGGCATTTATTTGTGCCCACAGGAAAGTCTGTCAGTGATTTCAGGAGTATGTTTTTAAGGCAAAACAATGCCATACATTTTGTCATCTTCTGCTGGTTTCCCTTTTCCAAAAGAAGGCATAATTACGTCCTTCATGGAGCCTTTGTCTGCAAGTTTGGTTTTGCTGCGGGCAGCTATATGGATGTTGTATCTAGCAACTTCCCTTGCAATTAATGCTGTGTGTCTTTCAAGTCTTGATGTGTTCCCTCTGTCTCTTAGGGCCTGCATGTTCCATGTTGTCACAGTGACAGCTCTTATTTTACTTATAGAACGACTGAAGTGTGGATGTTCCAGCAGTCATCGTGAACTGGCCAGATTGAGGCTGGTTAGGCAATGTTGAAGTCGTCTTTTCTAGCCCCTTTCCTTACTCAGGTGAGGAGTGCTGGCCTGAAAAAGTGCTGCTTGGGTCACCTGGGTGTTGCGGAACATCTTTTCTGCCCAGGATTCAAAGCTGAGCGACCAGAGTCCCAGGTCGCTTGCATGCAGTTTGTGATTATGATGCAGTGTTCATCTGCACCTGTCACTTCCCCACTCCCCCATAGCCGCGGGGTGTTCTTTCTGAATGGTGTGTGAATGTGGGGTCTTTTAAGTGAGAAGACGGTTGCGCGGGAGCAGTCTCACTCTCTTGGTGGCTGAAGTCAAAGACCGGTGGCACGAAAGGTTGCGGAGACTGGGAACTTCATTAACTGCAGTAGATAGCCACTGATGTCTTTTGTGCCTTGTCAAGCTTACATATCCTGTAATACATTGGTGCAGTGCCTTTCCAGCCATTAGGAGATCTCCTACACCTGGGCTGTCAAAGCAGACTTACTATTCTGGGGCTAGGCATTTCGCTCCATGGCTACCTTCTACTTAATTTAGTCTGCCAGTCAAAGCAGTATCCTGGGATGTGGACACTGCTGCATACAAGCAGCTGCTTGGGGCAACAGATGAGAGCTGCGTGTGCTGGGAGGAGCAGTGGAAGAACTCAGAATGTGACTGCCCCTGACTTTCAGCGGGGTACTACTTTTCCTTCTATGCTCCGTATGCCCCCAACCACTACCCAGTTGTGAGAAAAGCAGAGCTTTGTTGCCCAAATTGCAGTTTGATAGCGACACCAGAGTTTATCTATCCCTCCCCTTCCACCTTTATGGAAAGTGTCATGAGACATTCCGTAAGCACCAGCAGTTAGGCTTAGTTTCTCATCTGAAAGACATTGCAAGTGACACAATACCTCCCCAATATCATTCTCTTATGTAGAAATCTTGGCTTCTCTGAGAATGAAGTAATATTTCTAGTTTGACTGATGAAACTGCTCTACAAAGGTATGAAAATTTAAACTTTGATCTTCAATAAGACCAATGAAAGGTTTGGAGTACGTGGCTTGTGATGATGGACTCGAGGAACTCCATATATTTAACTTATCAAAGAAAAGATTTCTGAGACTTTTGATCCGTCTAACCATGTATATGGAGAATGAAAATTTGATCATGGAGAATGTGCTCAAATTTAAATAGGAATTAATTCATGGATGTTCTAAAGCCTATGTAATACGAGGTCACACTAGATAATCACAGTTGTCCCTTCTGGCCTTTGAATCTGTGACTCTGGCCTTCATACCTACTCATGAATCTATTTAATTGTAGTGTTTTCATCATCTTGTGGGAAGGACCAAGTTCTGTCAATGTTAGAAAAAATAACTTGAATTTTGAAGACAGCTTGGAAGCCAGAAATTCCAGTGTTGTGATCCTGGCTCTTAGAAGACTCTTTGTGTGGCCTTGTGCAAGTTGTGGAGCCTCTTTGTGTCTCTCAGTTTGTCTATCTGTAAAATGCAGATAATTTGCCTACCTCACTGAACGATATGAAAGTTAGTTAATTATAAAGTAATTTAAAGATTAAATGTATTTTATATGTATTAATATTATACAAGAAGAGAGAATATGTGTATTTAGATTAGAGACACATTTTCCAGACATAGTTCATTTCCGAGGAAACATTTCGATTCTTTAAAAGAGGATTTTTCTTGAATTGGGGCCACTGCTGTGGTACTTTATCCAGCCAAGTTCAATGTTCTTCTGGACAGAATAAAACGTGTTTATGGATTTTGATGACACTAGAAAATTCTTGGATAGTTAAACTTGCTGTGTTACGGGAAAATGAACAAAAGTCTGATTCAGTTGAGAATGCCTGACCTTGAGGGAAAAATCATACATGGCAAAGCTTTGATTACTTGGAAAGTATTTTCTTGATTGTCTTTGGCTTATATTTATTGTCGTATTATTACTTTATTCCCCAGTAGCAAACAGTATAGTTACGAATGAGATGTGGTTTTGGTCCCCCACTCCCGAAGTGCTGCCCCCTGTGTTTTAGCTTCTCACTACTTTCTCAAACAAAATAGTTCTAGGCTTACATTTTGCCTGCTTGTTTTCATCCCAAAAGTGAATTTGTTTGGAAAGTTTAAGCAGCATCAGTTCAATTATTTTGAGTTATATAAACGTGACACCCCGTTTCTCCTCAGTGCTTTCTATACAGGCTTCAATGTAAATTGTGATGCTTGCAAAATTCAAAACCAGCTGACGCTAAAGCTAGTTTTAAGTTAGTTAAAGATGGAAAAACAAGTTATTTGAAGAATCCTGTTACATTTCTAAACTTATGAGCATTAATATTTGCTATTTTTGTACATGCAGGTTAGAATTCTGTATTTTTGATGCATTATGGTTCCAATAGGAGCTTTTTAATAACCTAAAAATCAAAAAGGAATATGATAAAAAGTGTAAACATGGACAAATTGTTACAGATAAATACAAAAGAATACCACAAACATGTGGAGACAAAATCAGAAAGGCTAAGGTAAGAAATGAGTTATAATTAGCAAGGGTGGTAAAAAGCAATAAGAAGAGGATCTATAAATACAGTAGGAGCAAGAGAAAGATGAAAGAAAGTAGGTCAACTATTTAATGGGGAAAGAGAGCTAATACCAGATGACATCAAGACGGCTGAGGTTTTTAATGGCTGTTTTGCTTCATTCTTCATTTAAAAGACCAGAGATTCAATTAATATTAACAACAAGGGAGAAAGATCAGAAGCTTGAATAGGGAAAGAGTCTGTTAAAGAATATTTAGATAAGTTAGATGTATTCATGTTGGCAGGGCCTGACGAAATTCATTCTAGGACACTCAAGGAGCTAATTGAAGTAATCTTAGAACCGTTAGCAATTATCTTCAAGAACTAGAGGATGGGTGACATCCTGGAGGACTGGAGAAGGGCAAACATAATATCTGCCTTTAAAAAGGGGAACAAAGAGGACACAGGGAATTATAGACCAGCCTAATTTGATACCTGGAAAGATCCTGGAACAAATTATTAAACAATCAATTTGTAAGCCCCTCAGGAATAACGGGGTTATAAGGAAGAGCCAACATGGATTTGTCAAGCACGAATCATGACAAACCAATCTAATTTTCTTCTTTGACAGGATTATTGGCCAAATGTACAAGGGGATTTTTGTAAGGCTTCTGACACATTCCCACGTGATATTCTGATGATGGGACTAGGGATTTATGTGAAATTACTGTATGGTGGATGTGTAACTGATTGAAACGCCATACTCTGTGTAATTAACAATGGTTCACTGTCAAAATGAGAGACTGTATCCCTTCAGGGGGTTTGTTCTTGGTCCGATCCTGTTCGTTATTTTCATTAATGATTTGTGTACTGGCGTGGGGAGTATGCTTGTACAATTTGCAGCTGACTCCATGCTGGGAGGGTTTACAAGCATCTTGAAGAACATTGCTAGAATTCAAAACAACCTTGACAAATTGGAGAATTGATCTGAAATCAGCAAGGTGAAATTAAATGAAGACAAGTACAAAATATTTCACTTCTGAAGGAAAACGCAGATGAACAACTACAAAATTGGGAATAACTGGTTAGGCAGTGGTGCTGCTGAAAAGGATCTGGGAGTTATAGTGAATCACAACTTGCATGTGAGCCAGCCTTATGATGCAGTTGAAAAAAAGACTAATATCGTTCTGGGTTTATAAACATATGTAAGATAGGGGAGGTAATTGTCCTACTTGGCAGTGGTAAAGCCTCAGCTGTGTCCAATTCTGGGTGCCACACTTTTTAGGAAAGATGTGGACAAATTGGAGAGAATCCAGAGGAGAGCTATAAAAATGATAGTTTCAAAACCTGACCTCTAGGAAAGGTTTTTTAAAAAAGGCATGTTTAGTCTTGAAAAAAGAAGAATGAAGGAGACATGATAGCAGTTGTCAAATATGTTAAGGACTGTTATAAAGGGGATGGTTGAGCAACTGTTCTCCATGTTCAGTGAAGGTAGATTAGATATTAGAAAAAACTTTCTTATTGTGGGGGTAGTTAAGTCCTGGAGCAGGCTTCCACGGCAAGCTGTGGAATCCCTGCCATTGGAGATTTTTAAGGACAGGTTAGACAAAACCAGTCAGGGATGGTCTAGGTATATTTGGTCCTGCCTGAGCATCAGAAGTTGGACTAGATGACCTCTTGAGGTCTCCTTCCAGCCCTGCATTTCTGTGATTCTATGATTACGTAGGGTGGGTTATGTTGTTTTCTATTTGGGTTTTTGTACTGTGCCCATCACTGTGGTATCTGACCATTTAGATTAATACATTTGGAAGTCTGCAATTACAAAGCTAACTTGAAGGTGTTACTAAAAACATCTAACAGCGTCTATCTCTTTCCCTTGAGCAAAACACAGCTCCAGTTCCTCAGCTTCCTCCAATACAGTGAGCGCAAAAAGTAGCGGTAAGTTGTTAAATCCAAAACATTTCAAAATAAGGGTTCAACTGCAGCATTAAGTTGCCACTGTTTCACATGTTAAAGCCATATTGCACATGTGTGGCACTTCCTAATCTTTTTCCTTGTTAAATATAGACATGCACTTTACAACTAATTGTTTATCATTGGGCCACAATAAATAATTCTTTTTCTTTTAATGTGTATTCCGTTCACATGCTTGTAGACAGGTATTTATTGCATCTCCTTATTTCTTGCTTAGCCAGAGAACATACGTTTAACTTCTCCCAACCTTTCCTCACAAATCAATCTCTCCAGCCCTCTTAATTTATTTTTTGTCTTCTGATGACTTTTCAATTTGTCAACATCCTTCTGGTTTGTTGTGTCCAAACTGAGATCTTGCCAGTGCCATGTAGAAATGGATTGCTCTCTCCTACTCCATGACGTGATTCTTCTGAATGTGGAGTCCCAAATTACTTTGGCTTGCTGCTGCCATATTAAATTGCTGATGAATGCTTTACTTTTTGGTCTATTGTAACCCGTTGGTCTCTTTGGGATGCTATTTTTTTCCATCTGTGTTTCTCTCTCAGTTTCAGGTGTATTAAGGTTTTTCCCGCTGATTCTGATTTTAGTTTTTGTTCAGGTTTCAAGTTCTCTAGATCACTTTTTGTATTTGTGTTCTCACTGCTGTTAGCAGCACCTTCGAATGGACTGGCCACTTAACTGAGTTGTTAAATGAAACCATGTCTTGCACTTATTTTGATCAAATCCTACTAGAGTCCTTCCAAATTCATCGTTAATCTTGGTTACGGCTCTTAAATCAATTTTCAATCCATCTGATCATGCTTTTGTAACTCCTGGTCAGTGTGTATTATGCGTATTGATATTCACAGTATATGGGTCTGTAACAGCTTTTATCTCGCAAGCCAGGCTGTTTAGTTCAAGCTGTAGAGACTCATACTTTCAACTCTGGAGATTTCCAGTTCATTCTTTGAGGCTGCACAAGACGGTGACTGTCGAAGTTGTATCCAAGCCTGTTTGAATGAATTTGGTGACAGATTTTCTGAGGCACTGTGTCAAATGCTTTATTGATATCTTTCCTCTACTGCATTCACCATTGCTTTCACAGGGTTCATAACCTGATTGTTAAAGCTGTCAAGTTTGCAGGACATGATTTCTCTTTTATTAACTTGTGCTGCTTATCTGTTCCTTTTATCTTCTGTGTTTATAGCTTTTTCTCCCTTAGTGTTTGTTCCTTTGTTTTTTTATGCCAGAAGCTGAGGATGGATTGCTTGATGATTACGTGTTTTGTTCATTCCCTTTGAAGCACCTGGCATTGGCCACTGTCGAAAGACAAGATATTGGGCTAGATGGACCATGGCTCTGACCCAGTATGGTCCTTCTTATGGTCTAAGAATTGCAGTTACATTAAATGAATGGCAATTGACAGGATCACTTTCTTTGTAAAAACCAAAGCAATGCTTTCTTCAGTCCTCTGCTACCTCCTGATTCATATGTCTGCACTTCTCATTCATATATCCCAAAGCACGTTACAAAGATGGGTCTGTACCATTTTCTCCAATTTTTTTTATTGGGGATCTGGGTGAATGAGGTAGAGCACTTAAATGGCTTATCTAAAGTCACAATCAGACCAGTGGCAAAATTTAAATTAGAAAATGAGACACTGGACTATGAATCAGGAAACCTATCCACTGGACCATCCTGCCTAATGATTACCAGTAATAAAGTAACTTCTTTAGTTAGCTCCTATAATTTCCTATATCTCCCTCCTCATTTAGCACCTGTTCATGTGAGGTCCTGACAGACCTCCACTGACACTGAATTTGCATTCTAATGTGCAACCAGAGGTAATGATGGTCTTTGCTCAGTACTAATTTGTTAAAAATATTCAACAGCAAGATACATGCCTTTACTGTGGCTTTAGAAATTCCTTTGTTCATACTGGTGATTCTGGCACATTTCAAACTGGACTTGGAGTAAACAATGTTGATCTTCTGTGTAGTCATGAACTAACAAGTAAAGAGGGGGGAAAATATCACAGTATAAGGAATACATTGAAAACGAATGCCCTGATGGCGCTCAGCACCTCTTATGGCTGGACCTTAGGGAATCTAGTTAGCAACATGGTGCAGAGGCACAAGGCTGGAGCATTCTAAACAGGGCCATAAATAAGATGCAAAGAACAATTTCTAGGAAAGAGACCAATGCAGTTAATAAGAAGTGGCCAATGTGACTTAATTAGGTGCTACTGAGAGATCTGAAGGTAAACATTCCAGTACAGGAAGAGGGAAGATGAAACCAAATAAACATGACATCAGTTAAAGCTTGCAAGGAAGAGGGAACTTCAGGAGTAGTTTGTGAAGGCTAGACAGGGTGGTGGGATGAAGAGGAATAAGATTTTTAACTCTTATAATGGGGGGGACAGAATTATACAGAAAAAATAGGTCCTCCCTCAACCAGTGGGAGGAGGAGAGACAAAAAGAGTGCCCAGGAGCCAACAATGTGACAAGTGCTGTCAGCAGACTTTGTCATCTAATCCTATTTAATTTTCCATCAGTCATTTTGGTACTTGCTAAAACGGCTGTATTGACTGTGAATGTTCTGACTGAAATCTGAACGACATGCCGCAATGGTTTGCAAGAATGAAAGGATTTCTCAAAACAGGTGGCTTGCTCCCTTTTGAAACCAATATTGAGCAAAGCAGGCACACCATCTCCAGTAAGTGGTAGCATGTTATATATGGTCTCCTGTTGGCATGAACCTACCTGGCTGACCTTTTGCTTGAGCGGAATGGAAATGAGCAGCAGTTGTGCTCCATCTGTAGATGGTTAATTACCAGTTCACACAATATGTTGTTATGGGTCATCTGTTTCCATTTTCATCATAAACAGAAGTAAATGTTGAGAACATATTTTTCTACATCCAATTTCACTTGTTGTGGATACTTGGAATAGTTTGTAACCCACATCTTTTGCTTTTCGATTAGGGCTTTAGGCCAGAGAGTCCTGCGACCACTTCAGGATTTTTTTTAAAGTGCCCTGGAGGTTGCATTGTAGGGACTTTCTTTATGCAAAACATAAAAGTGCTGGGTTTTTTCAAATTGTAACCATATTTTTCATTAAAATCATCTAGCGTCCCAATAAACAATTGACTCTGAAAATTTTCCAAATGTTTGCCACAGTGCTGTTTCTTTTTTTTATTGTTTTAAAAAAAAGAATTTTTCAAAACACAGCTTAACTTATAATTAAAAAAAGTGATACAGTAAATCAGAAAAAATGTACATCCATTTAGTTCTTTATTACAATATAATTAAAACCTACTGTATATCTTAGTGCAAGAATATTTTTGGAGGGGTGTCTGGATATTTCTGCCATTTGGTTTAGCATGGGAACTTCTGTTTTTGATTGTTACGGACTTCCTAATTCAAAAGGTTTGCTCAAAGGCTCTGCCAGTATGTTATGCATTTGTTTATATATTGTGTATTCTCTGTGTATGTATGCCATTGTAGAGTACTTTGCACAGGTATCTCAGGTGCAGATGTAGACATTTCTGTGCTATCCTCAGAATCAGTTGAGAGCTTTCCCTCAGTGGTTTTCTTTTTACTTCTCACTCACAAACTTCCGTTGGTTGAAGGGGAATTTTTATAATATTTAGGCTTTTTTTTTAGCTGATGTGTATTTAAGGTATTTCAGGGAATATATTTTGCACTATATTTAGTACAAAATTGAACAGAACTTTTTGTGGGAAACAAATATAGGATCATTATAAATAAGCAATTTTTCTGATCCCTGGTTATTAGTCTCTGGGTAGGCTTCTGCGACACTTTCCTGGTCCCTCAAGTGCAGCCCTTTCAAGTGGGCGGCCCGGGCATTCACTTCTCTTGGTGGTGAGATCCTGCAATTTTTCCAGATATAATCCCTCTGATGGCTAGCAGTGTTACTTAGCAGGCTTAATGAGATTGGCCCCTGCAAAGGTTTCCTTTGGGGGCCTGTGCGTGGTAATACTATTCAGTGACACAGAAGCAGCTTCTTCAAAACGAAGCCTGGTCTATTTTGTCACAAGGTTCACACACAGTCAGAGAAGTGGGTTTAAAATGAGCCCCATGTGCATATTGTCATACCAGTGCTTGACATTCCCCTAGGGCCCTGGAGTATGTCTGCCTTAGCCCTAATGCCCCACCTTTTTCCCGAGGGACCAAATGACAGCCTTCTTGCTGCAGACCCCTGACTCCTAGTGTCTGACAGCTTGCAGCACGCTCTCTCTCTCTCTACCTGTCGCTGCTGACCACTCTCTCTCCCTCCCCACACCCCTTTCTGTAGAGCAGATCCTTTAACAGACCTGTCTCTTTTAACTTTCAGATTCTCAGCCTTGGTCCCTTTTGCCCCTGTTGGTTGGGCTGAAAAGACTCTGTGCATGGTTATAAGCCTGGCTGTTGTGTTTGAGACAGTGCTCCTTTCCTACATCGTTTTTCCTTTCCTGTCCGGTTTCTTTAGCAAACCCTTTGAGCTAACCATGTATTCAGGCAGGGTAATATCGCACAGCTGCACAGAGGGGCGTATGATAGTTATATAAAAAAATGTTTCATCAGTTCTCCACACTAGTAATTTATGGTCTGAACCAAATGAGAGGTTTGAGTGGTTTGCCAGGGTGTTTGCTGACTGGATGGCCTCAAACTGCTAGAAGGTGTTGAGTCTGAATTTGTGACGAAAATGGGCCTTTCTGACATGAGAGCGAACACTGCACAAGGCAGGAAATGCAGACTGCACATGGGAAAGAATGAGCACAAAAAAAATAAGCGTAGTGCCTGTAACCAGGACTTCTCACTAGAAAAGTCGTCGTCATCCTCAGGACATTACATCGCTAAACCAAGACATCCTCCTACAACTTTCGAAATTGCTGCAATAGACTATCGTGAATAGACTCTTTCCTTCGCCAAGGAATAAAGGAGAAGTCCGGAGGATTTCTAGTAGGCGGCCATGAGGAAGAAAAGATTTTGAAGAGAGAAAGGCAACTTAAATTAAGCTGATAAACTGTTGTTAACTAGGGCCTGCCAGTCTTGCTTATTTTTAACACAGCCCAGTAGCAAGGAGGATGGAGGAAGCTCATTAAGAGGAACTTTTTTCAGAAACCACATGGCATGAACCTTTCATATTTGAGACTGTGGATGGAGTTCAGGGGAGCAGCAATCAGGATATGAATTATGACCTTAAATTACTAAGCATTAAGAGGAATACAGTACAGATTAGAGAGCACGAAAATCATCCCCTGTTGTTTTGAGATCCTTTGACAAGCTTTTCTTTTTAGGAGATTGAAATAACAAATCTTTTAAATCTTCAATATTTAACAATATTATATGACTGCTGAATATAACTTTGATGTTTATGATGAGATTTTTCTAGTATGGGCATATTGGTGTTGGTAAACCTAATGGGGGGGGAAGCTTTATAGCTGCACAGAGGGAATAAAGTTGAAAATGTAGAATGGTTAATTTTTTTACCTGATTTTCCTTTTTGGAGCTGATCTAACCCTCATCCAAAGGAAGTTATTTGGGTATCGCTCCAATGATTTCTTCTCAGGCAAGCACCTTGTTAATACAGTTGAAAAAGGGTTGATATTAAGAAGTTGTATTTAAATTCTTATTAGTAGAGTAGTTTTTTCATGCATCTAAAGATTTTCTTATCTACTCTCTTCCCTGTGGGTTTTTATACCATGCTTATCACTGTCGTATCTGAACATCTTCTGGTAGTGCATTAAGCTCATCTGTCCACCAGACAAGTCCTTCCGCTTGTGGACTTAAGTCCAGATTTTTGAAGGTGTTTAGGTGTTGCATGTGGCTTGGGTCTGTTATAGCAACTTGATGGAAGTCCACATGGGGGATCTCGGCTAGGACACCCTCCATCCCCCGATCTGAGAAGAAATTCTTTGGTGAATCACAGGAAATCTCAGGTCTTGTGGACCCAACTTGCTCACTTTCTAGAGTGAGTTCTGGTGTCCGAACCCCTATGGACCCTGTTACATCAGACTAGTGGTTCCCACCCTCTTTGGTTTGAGGGCCACAGATATCATTGAAGAGCCATCTGAAGGGCCACCAGTCTCTGCCAGCAGTCCTCTTCCCTCCTCCTCCTTCCCCCCTCCCCCCCCCGCCAGACAGAAGGAGTTCAGTGAGGATGGAGGCAGCCTTCTCTCTGATCTCTCAACCCCCTAGCTGCAGCAGGGAAAACACACATGTCCTGTAGCCCCATGCACACCAAGTGAGTCTCTTCTGGGTCCCCAATGGCTCCCTTCTGCAGCCTCCCACGCCCTGGCTTGAAGATGGGCAGCAGCTGCCTGCCGCCTGCCCATTTCCCTGGGTCCCAGGCTGTGTGATAGCCTCTTCCGCCCCAGGTCGGATTGGGTGGCAGTCACCCACTTCTTGGGTGGGCAGCTGCCTGTAACTTGCTCAGGTGGCAGCTCCCCTGCCCAGCTCAAAGCCCGGTTCCCAGAAAGCCATGCAGAGACCCCAGCAGGTTGCCCAGTCCTGGAGCCCGCCTGTACTGGCAGGCGTACTTGTAATTTCACTCCTATAGCTGAGCAGTGAAATTGACAGCTATGACAGCCTCAGATTTTACCAGTATAACAATCTTAAGGGGGCCCACACAGTGTAATTTGACCCAGGTCTGCACTCTCCTAGGGACCGCGATGGGGAGCGCTGCTATCCACTCTGGGCTGCTAGCGCCTGCTCATACCTCCTAAGTTCCCACCTGTGTGAGGAGAACACTGCATGACCCGCCATCAGGCTATACTGGTTGGCTGCCATTGAAGACAGGGAGGAGGAGGGAGGGGAGAAACAGAAGGGGCTATCGTGGTCTGCCACAGCCACACAGCACTGCAGAACTCAGAACTCTCCTGATTAGTGAGAAATACAGTCGTCCAGTGGTAAAGGGGGAAAAGATGATATTTCTCAGAGTGGAAATTGTGTGTTGGGGTACTTGTTAACATTCTCAGAAGTTAGGGGGTACTTGCTACTGAAAAGGTTGAGAAACACTGGCACAGAGTACAAATGCTGCACGCCCCCTCCCCTTCCCCCCAAGTGTAAATAGCAGTGTAAAGCAGGGAAGGGCTCTGGCCAGGGGGGAGCTGCTGATGGCTTCCCCTGATGCCGGAGCCTTTCACTGTGACGTGTAGCTACTCATATCGTGCATGCCGCTGATGCTGGTGTGTAGTGTAGACGTAGCCCTGGAGTGTTTGGATTATGTTGTGTTGGTAGCTTACCTAAGCAGTTTGGCTCTGCTGCTCCAGTATCTGATAGGGAAATGGCACCTCAATCAACAAGTGTTTAGCTCATTTGTCAGTATGTGGGTAACAGTGGTATATTCATTTATCATACCAGCAGTGCCTCTCATCTCCAGTAAGTAGGATCCATTAACACTAGGAATATTTGTGTTTTCTGGTCTCTGGGGTAATAACCTCATTGACATCTTTCCTCCTGGAGGCTGAGAAAAGTAGAGCGAGAAGATGGGAGCCTGTTTCTTGTATCTCAGGATGGGCACGGAGAACCTGAATTTTGGACCTGTCTGACATGTAGCCAAACCTTGGCCTTTTCCTTTCACATGTAATTTGTCTTGAGGACTGACTGATCCAGGGTCAGTAACTTATCCCTGCACAGGAGGCTTGTGAGAGGCTGAGCTGGCTGCACCAATAGCCTTCTGAAGATTGCATGCAAGGACACATTAGGTGCCATTCCTTGTTGATACTGGACACTGCTCAGTGTGGATACCAGTGAGACACCATGCGCCCGATTTGTAGCTCAGTGAGGTTTAATGTGCAAGGTTTTCTATAGATATACTAGTTGAATACAAAGCCTAAAATTAACTACAATATATCATACTCGCTAAACCTGGAGAGCTAAGCAGTCACTGAGGTGGCTGTATACAGGACCGGCTTTCTTCAGGGGCTCGCCAGGGAGTCAGTGGATCCTCTGGTCCTACTGGCAGCACCTCCCGCGGAGTCAGGTGTTGATGGAGCGCGCCCCTTTGTTTAAGTAATGACTTCATATACCCTTCCATAAACAGCTTTCACCTAATTACTCATTATCATATATGCTAATTACCTACATTGGATTTTTCACCCTTGACTACATTCCATTCTCACCATGATAATTGGGGTCATCAAAACAACATCTGGCGATAGGAGGGGCAGTGTAAAAGTATGCCCCTTGGCAATGAAACAGTGTACCCCCCGACGTTCAAGGATAACTTGTTGTTCCCATCACTGGTATCTGTATGCAGCTGCAAGCACACATGTTGTGTATTTCTGTCTTATGTGCCATGGTATGCAGAAACAGACACATCTGCAAGGATACTCAGTAGTCCTATTCATCTCTGCCAACTGGAAGATGTCATGCTACAGGGTCAGAACAGCCAAGCAAGCAACTGAAGCTATGCTAGGCCTGTAGGACAGTGGTCAGGCAACGCAGATTGCATTGGGCCTCTAACATTCCTCTCTGCGAAGATAAATGGCTATCTCTGCAGTTCCCTTAACTCTTGACAGTCTGGGAGCAAGGCAAGTTTGCCAGCTTGGCCACCAAAGTAAACTTGGAAAGCTATATATTTTTTTTTTTGCTTGATTGTTTCTTAACTAACTGATGCATCTCAAAATCTGACCTGGGCAAAAAGTTCCAATTGTTTAAAAAACAAAACACCAATCCCCCAAACCAACCACCTACAATTGGTTCTCAGTGTATTTCCCAAGCATGATGTACTGTGTTTTTAAAATAACACCAGAGAGAGGAAAAGATGAAGTCAACCTTTTACTAGCCACACACTAAGTCGAGTCTGGGTTGAATAGAACAGCAATTAGCAAAGCAGTGATTTAAATCATCTTCTGTATACTCTGTGTGTTGGATGGAATCTCATTTTTTAATCATTTATAACTAGTTGCAGTAGTTCTACAAAGTGAATACAAATCCTCAAAGTGTGTTTCTTCCCTGCAAAAATACTAGGATTTCCATATTTTGCGCTTTCAGTGATTTGCATAGCAAATCCTCAGCTGATTTTTCTTTCTGCCAGTTTCAGGGTTGTAAATTCACTCTAGAAGCTGAAAATCAAGCTATGCTCTTTCTCCATCCTGCTAGTCACCAGTGATACAGATTCTGCAGTTGAGCACTGTCGAAGCGTGAGGCTGTTACAATCCAGCCTGCTCTTCCATAGGCATGCAGGGCCGATCAAGTTAACATTAATGAGGTTCTTTGTTCATGATACCAGAGCTGAAACTTGTTTTTCATAAGATGTGAGTCAGATACATAGCGAGCAGATATGTCAGGTGTTTAAAGACCTGCCAGATGTTGAAATAAAATCATATTTAATACTTCTCGAGTGCCTTCCATCAGATGATTTCATAGAACTTTATGAACATCGGTGAATTATGTGTCTCATTTCCTTCCATTTTACCAATGGAGAAATGAAGAAAGATATAGTTTGGGATTTGCCCAAAGTCCAAGAGGAACTCTGTGGCAGAGCAAGAAAGATCCCAGTTACTGACTTTTAGCTTAAGGCTAGTTAGTTACATGATGATCCCCCTTCTCTTATCTCTTGGGAGAGTCCAATCCTAATAGGCTCTGGAGTTTTTGGTTGGTTTACTGTTTACTGCTAGTTGCATATTTAATGTCATTGGGCCATCACTCATTTAAAGTAAAACATCTGTGGACCCAACCTGTTGTGAATTACCAGTTTGAAGAAAAACGTCGTTTCACTAAACTTCACAAGGCAGCTTCATTTTCTATCCTCATGATAGGAAAAGACTGGTGTTTTGATTTGATTTTCTTTAGTCCTTATTTTATAGACTAATGGATGGCACACACAAAGACAGTAAGCGTTTGATACCCACTCCCTGGTTTTCTAGCAACAAAATATTCTGTAATTCATAGAGAATCTGCAAGTGACACCCCAGAGTTAAGGGTAGTGAAAATACACTGTCACCAAAGCTGGTAGGAAGAGGAAATGTTGGTAGTGAGTTAGAAACCTGATTCTGATATTATCCTATTGAAGACTCTCCCACAGAATACCTATAAAACTGCAGGTTCCAAATTCAGTTAACACTGTTCAAAGTCTCCAGCAAAGGTCAATCTCAGTTATGTGATCTGTTGCTGTTGTTATATGTGCAATCACTGTATTCCTAGAACCAGTCTGTTCTAAAGTGTTCTGGGTTAGCTTTGGTATGAAAGATGCCACATACAATTTATGTATAGCAGAACCTCAGTTATGACACCTTGGGACTGGATGTTGTTTGTGACTCTCAAATGTTCATAACTCTGAACAGTTGTTCTTTCAAAAATTTGCAACTAAATATTGTTTTCGAACAGCTTTGAAACTACTTTGCAGAAGAAAAATGCTGCTTTTAGCTGTCTTAGTTTAAATGAATCAAGCACAGAAATAGTCTCCTTACCTTGTCAAATGAACTTTCCCATTATTTTTAGTAGTTTTCTCTTAACACAACACTGTGCCTGTATTTGCTTTTTTTTGTTTTAATTTGGGGGTCTCTTGCTGTCTGGTGGTATACTTCTGGTTCCAAATGAGGTGTGTGGTTGATCAGTTGATTTATGATTCTGGTGTTTGTAATGCTCACATTCTACTATACCTTCTCCTGCTTAGCTGTCCATTGGTGGTCTGTCTATGTCCTAGGTATTAATATCACAAAATTTACAGGTTGAATTGATGCTAATTAGCATCCTTTTTGTCAATCTCAACAGAAAATAAAACAGTGAATGACTGGTCATGACAACTGAATTTATTCTGTATCTTGGAGATGGTCCCTTCATACAAGGCCTTAGGCAGTACCACTGGTCATTTAGTTCCTATGTAGAGGATGCCTGCCTCCTGGGCTGACTAACAGACACTTAAAAAGCCCCAGCTTTTTAAATTCATATATGTTTTTATTTCTTTATTGGTTGAAGAAATATGACAGCTCATTTATGTAGACTTGTAGAGAAGTGACAGTTGCAGAGCTTAGATGCCTGAGAATGAGTGTTGAAACAGTATGTGTAAGACAAATGGAAGTTCAAGGAAGATAATGGGCTAATGAGAGAGATGAACAGGCATCATTGTTGCTGCAGTTTGCCGTCCATGCTTCTTGCTGGAAAACAAAATGAATTGAAAAGCAAAATAATTGTTTCAGGAGTTACTTAAAACATAGCCTCTTAGCAGTCCTGAGACTCCAGAATAAGTGGAACATTTTGAAAAAAGAATGCACTGACAACATATTGTCTGATTCACGTCCCATGGTTAGAATTGACAACATACTTCCCCCCCATGTAGACTTACATCATTGAAGGTTCCCATAAACAACATCCTGAAGGCCATGTTGTTGTCTTCTACCACCTCCTCATTTTATCCAGATCCCATGTGCACACCAGATTACTTTTGTGAACAGGAATGTTTTCCTGGAACTTCATGTAATGCAGAAGAGTTCAACAGTAAAGTAACAGTTATATTGGCCTCAGTTTTAAAATGTTGGTGAAATGGTTCTACATCTGAGTGCTCTGAAGTACATAGATGGCCTTGGGATTGCCATGTTATCCTGAAATAAAGCGGGATTCAGTAGGCGAACTCTTATCTTTTTTTTTTTTTTAACTGTTAAGAACATTCACAGGCACACTAGAACCTCAGAGTTGCAAACAGCAGAGTTATGAACGGACCAGCCATACCTCACACACCTCATTTGGAACTGTGAGTACACGATCAGGCAACAGCAGAGAGGGCCCCCCTCTCCCCCCACTCCCCTCTGCCCCCAAAGAAGCAAATACAGGCACAGTACGGTATTAAGAGTAAACTACTAAAAAAAATAAAGGGAAAGTTTTAAAAATAATATGACGAGATAAGGAAACTGTTTCTGTGCTTGTTTCATTTAAATTAAGATGGTTAAAAGCAGCATTTTTCTTCTGCACTGTAAAGTTTTAAAGCTGTGTTAAGTCAATGTTCGGTTGTAAACTTTGGAAAGAACAAACATAATGTTCTGTTCAGAGTTACGAACAACCTCCATTCCTGGGGTGTTTGTAACTTTGAGGTTCTGCTGGATTGGGAACGGCCTCCATAATTGATAGTGGTTATATCTGGCAAGAACTCATTTTTCTCGTCAGTCCAAAAAGCTGGTGGTGATCTGATATTATCATTTCAGCACCTCTTCCCTGTTTTTGTCTCAGGAAACTTCTCCTTACTTTTAACTTATTCTCAGACACTAACCAAATGAATCACTAAAGCTTTTTCTAGGTCAAATTCACACCTTGAGAAAAGCAGGTCCGCACTGATGCCAGTTGCAGGTGCAACTGCTTAAACCATGGCTAAATTTGACCCTCCACCTTCCTCTGTTAATACCATGTTGTGACGCTTTGTCTTGCCTTTTTTTGAAAATCCTTTATTTATCAAGAGTGGTGGCAAGACCTGTGGGTAAATTCCTCCACTACCTTTAAATACTAACCAGCAACACAGAATCCCGCACCTGCGTTTTAGATGTGTACAGCTGTGTTGCGCATGTGCCAGTTTCTAGAAGGGGAGCTACTAGAGGGGATTAGTGGAAGATCCACAGCACAGTTGAAAGAAACTGGTTTTTATAGTATATAAATTACAATTGGAAGTGGAGGGGGGTGGGGACATGAGGGTGAGAGATTTGTCTTGTAGTTCTTTTACAGTTATACTTTTGTTGTTATGACATCTATAATATGCAGGTTCCTTTATTTGTTTCCATAAAATTAGCTAGTAAATTTAAAATGGAAAAAAAATTAGTAATAGGAGCCAGGTTCTCTTTGCCAGTGATGAAACGTTACTATATACAGTGAAATGTAGTCAAGGGCACTATTCCCACTAACGTGTTTTCTAGCAGAGTGTCACATGTAGGAAGGTTATAAAACTTTTATTATGGAGAAGTCAAGGAGATGCTAATTTTCTAGTTGCATTTTCTGCAAAAGCTATTGTTGATTTGTTTGCAGAGTTGTTTTAGCTGTGTTAGTCCCAGGATATCACAGAGACAAGGCGGGTGAGATAGTACCTTTTATTGAACTAATTTCTGTTGGTGAGAGAAACCAGCTTTTCATCTATACAGAGGTCTTTTTCTAAAGAAAAACTCCCACTGGCTTCAGTAGGGCCAGGATTTCACCCATGAAGACAAAAGCATACAGCTGCTGAATGATTTGCCCAAGGTATCAGAGTGAACCAGTGATAGAGTAGGAAATAGATCCCTCATCTCCCTAATTCCTGTCCCTTGCTCACCATTAGGTAACACTGCCTGTCATCCTGCTAAGTAATGCTAATCTGTATTTAAACCTATACATTTGGAAGTTAGTCAAATTTAAAAGTCAAAATAAATGATAGAGACGAGGGTGAGGCAACACCTTTTATTGGACCAACTTCTGTTGGCAGGGCCTCCCCTAGACCAAATAGTGACCCTCCCCCCCTCCATTTTGTTATACTTTAGAGTATTTTATTTTTTATTGCATTTGTAGTTCGTTTCACTATTTGGATGCATGATTTGCATTCATGATTTATTCCTGTCATATAAGATGATAAATTTACATGCTAGGATCAGTAAATCTCTATTTATTCATGTATTGGGGAGAGCAAAAGTCTATGTTCCGCAGTCTTAGAAAGTCATCAAACGTTATGGGTTAAGCATGGCAAAAGAAATAATAGTATTTCTTCTTCGAGTGCTTGTTCATGTCCATTCTGAATTAGGTGTGCGCGTGCTGTGTGCACCAGTGCCAGAAATTTTTCCCCTAATGGTATTCGTAGGGCAGCTCTAGCCCCCCCTGCAGTGGTGCACATACACAATCATATATAGGGTGCTACCAGCCCCCTGCCCTTCCAGATCCTTTTTACTGCCCGTGAATGTTCTGGAACACTCTCTTGCAAGTATTCATAGTCCTAGTGGTTTGTTGTTTAATCTAGTGTAAATAGTTGTTCTCTTAATAATTTAGCAGTTAGTTTAATGGACTCTATCCCAGGATTGGGATCCCCTGTGATTCTTGTAACCTTTAAACCCTGCATTTCTTGTAGGAAGCCGATGCCTCTTAGCGACCCGCACCAAAGTTTTTTTTGAAGTGTTTAGGAGATGCCCAAGTGTGGGAAAAGTGCAAAATTTGCAAAAGTTTTCATCCCCGAAAAAAGAAAGACAGAGACATTAGACTTCAAGCCATTCTTTTGGAATCGGCAGTAAGACAAGCGTCAGAACTGAGGTCAGACTCAGACCGAGCATTACAGTGTTGACAAGAAGCACTGCCCTGGAACCGGCATCCACCCAGCATCAGCCAACATCTCCGGTGCCGAAGAAGGGCCACATCAACAGGGGACGCTTGCTGGTGCTGAAACCAGTTAAGGCAGGGGTGCTAGTGAGACCCACATCAGGCCACTTGTCCCCATCAGCACCAGGAGAATCTGTGCCTGTACGGGCATTGAGTTCGGTGTCTGTACTGCCGCCGACCCTGGGCAGCGGCAGAGGGCCCTATCACCCGGTGGTTCCCACCATGTCTGAAGCATTCTAGGCAATGAAGGACCTCCTAGCACCTAAGGAAGGGAGGCCTGCACACCATGAGCAGACTACCCCTTTGAGGAATTTGTCGAAGGGAAAGCAGTCATTGGAGCAGCCACAAATTCAAGCCTCCTCTTTCTCCTCTCCAGAGGAGGCGGTAGCGGTGCCCTCCAAGTTGGCCCCACTGGATGACTTCAGGGCACACCAGGACTTGTTAAAGCGGGTGGTGAGCAACATAGGGCTCAAGATAAAGGAACTCAAGGAACGGGTTGATGAGCTGTTTGGTGTTCTGGCATCTGCAGCCCTGTCTAGGGTAGCCCTCCTGGTGCATAATGGGTGTTAAAACTGGCCAAGGCACTGTGGAAGACCCCAGCCTCGCTGCCTCCCCCCCAATGTCTAAATGGGCAGAAGAAAAGTATTACGTGCCTAGCCAAGGGCTGCGAGTACTTATACACCCACCCTTCACCGGCATTGCTGGTGGTCATGGCTGCTAACGAACGTTGCAGACCGGTCCAAATGAGTTCTATGCCTAAAATAAAAGAGGCTAAAAAACTGGATCTCTTTGTCCGTAAGGTTTATTCAACGGCAAGCCTACAGCTGAGAGTGTCCAATCAGCAGGCGTTATTCAGGCGATACCATTTTAATATCTGACAGTCCCTTAAAAAGTTCAAGGACTCCCTGCCACAGATCTCCAGACAGGAGTTCAAGGCAATCCTGGAGGAGTGGAGAACAGTAGCCAGGGTTTCCTTACAAGGAGCATTGGATGTGGCAGACTCAGCGGCAAGAACTATGGCCTCTGCTGTCTCTCTGAGGAAAGCATCCTGGCTCCAGTCATCAAGTCTTTCGACAGAGGTCCAGCAGTCCATCCAGGACCTCCCCTTTGACAGGTTAGCCTTGTTTGCTGACCAGACAGACTCGTGGCTGCATGGGCTGAAGGACTCATGAGCCACACTATGCTCCCTGCATCTGTACACCCCTTCTTCCTCCAGGAGACACTTCAAACCATACCAACCTCAATGGTTTGGAGGACATCTTTGAGGAGAACTCTAGAGGAAAAGAACAAAGGGTTTAAACACACCAGGGCCACTCGCCAGCCTCAGCTCACCAATTGGGCTTGAGCCATCACTCCTCAGGGGTAAATGTAACTTTTGAAGGTACACCTGAGGGCGATCTACCAGCCTCTGCAGATCCAGATTCCAAACTTTTTTTCTCCTGCCTCACCTCGTTCCTCCCAGCCTGGTTGGCCATAACATTGGACCGAGGGTAGTGAGCATGGTGCCAATTTATCTCCCTCCCACCCCACCACCCACCTTCCCCGTTCCTCTTCAGGGACCCCTCTCACAGCAACTATTCACTCGAGGTTCAGACCCTCTTGCAGGTGGGTGCAGTGGAAAAGGTTGCTCAAGAGTTAGAAAGGAGAGGCTTCTATTCCCGTTATTTTTTAATTCCCAAAGGCAAAAGGCGGGCTCAGATCTATTTTCAACTTGCAAAACCTCAACAAATATCTCAGAAAACTAACGTTCCCCATGGTCTCCATAGCTGTGATTATTCCCTCTCTGGATTCAGGCGACTGGTACGCCGCCCTTAACCTTCAAGATGCTTATTTCCATATTTCCATTTTCATGGGGCACAGAAGATTCCTGCGCTTCACAGTGGGCAATCAGCACTTCCAGTTTACGGTGCTCCCTTTTAGCCAATGCATGACGCCACGCATATTCACCAAATGCATGGCTGTGGTGGCAGCCCACCTCAGGCTTCCAGGGATACATGTCTTCCCTTTCCTGGATGACTGGTTTATCCAGGATTGGTCAAGGTTGCAAGTCCAGCATGGGATAGAGGTTGTGCGAGACACCGATCAAGCTCTCAGCCTACTGATAAACGAGCAGAAGTCAACACTCATACTGGTTCAGAGGATAGAATTTATTGGGGCAGTCCTAGACTCTATGCAAGCCAAAGCACGCCTACCAGTGACCAGATTTCAGGCCATTTCAGATCTCATAGCCAGACTGTTGTCCCATCCACTTACTGTGGTGAGGATGTGCCTCAGCCTTTTGGGGCATGTGGCAACCTGCACTTACATGGTTCAGAATGCCTGACTATATCTCAGACCATTTCACATATGGCTAGCATCCGTATACTCCCGTCCAGACATTAGCCAGACAGGATATTCATCATTCCCCCATGAAGACTTACCTCTCCGTCCTGGTGGACAAAACCCCAGCACATAACGGTGGAAGTTCTGCTCATCGCCCCGAAGCCAATGCCATTGTTGGTTTCAGATGCATCAGATCTAGGGTGAGGAGCTCACCTGGGAGTGCTTCAAACTCAAGGTCTCTGGTCCAAGAATGAGGCAGCTATCCATATCAATGTAAGAGAATTCAGAGTGACGTGACTGGCATGCAAGGTGTTCCTCCGTCACCTCTCCAACAGGACTGTGTGGGTCCTCACGGACAATACAGCAGCAGTGTACTACATCAACAAATAAGGAGAAGCCAGATTCTTGACCCTATGCTGGGAGGCTTGCAACTTTGGGACCTCTGTGTGAGCCACGGTCTCCAATTGGAGGCAGCACATCTCCCAGGGTCAGAAATGCTTTAGTGGATTGCCTATGCAGGTCCTTTTGCTCTCACCATGAGTGGGTTTCTATATCTGGAGGTGACAAACTCTATTTTCCGAAGGTGGGGCACTCCATAAGTGGATCTCTTCGCGACCTCCAAGAACAGGAAGTACAATCTCTTTTGTTCATTCCAGGGGATCAACAGCGCTTCTCTGACTGATGTTTCTCTTCTCATGGTCGGGCGACCTCATGTATGCCTTTCCCCTGATCCCCTTGTTGTACAAGGTCCTCATAAAGATCAAGAGGCACCAGGCTCGGGTCATCCTGGTAGGCCCAGCATGGCCTTGCCAATATTGGTTCAGCAAGCTGCTGGAACTATCAGTGGCTTGCCCGTGGAAGCTCCTGCCACGGATAGACCTCCAATCCCAAGACCAGGGTCGACAGTTGCACCCAGACCTGACTTCCCTGCATGTGTCGGTATGGAAATTGCATTGTTGAATACAGAGGAGCAGCTTTGTTCAGGTCAGGTTCAAAAGATTCTATTGCAAAATAGGAAGCCATCCATGAGGGCATCCTACAGGGCTAAATGGAAGTGTTTTACCTGCTGGCCAGCGAACTGAAACATCTCTCCAATGAAAGCACCTGTCCAAATAATCTTGGATTATTTATTCCACCTAAAACAGGAAGGCTTTGCCTTTTCGTCAATTAAGGTACACCTGGTGGCAATTTCAGCCTTCCACCCACCTGCTCAAAGTGGGACGATCTTCTCACATGAGATAGCAGCTAGGTTCCTACGGGGACAAAGAGGCTCTTCCCTCTGATCTGAAACTCAGTTTCCCAATGGGACCTGAACCTTGTCCTCTCCCAGCTCACTGGACCCCCCCTTCGAGCTTCTGGCTTCGTGCTTGCTCACTCACCTGTCATGGAAGGTAGCGTTTCTGGTGGTCATCACCTCAGCAAGGAGGGTATCAGAGATTAGAGCCCTAACATTGGAACCTCCCTACATGATTTTTTACAAAGATAAGGTCAAGTTACACCTGCACACGGCGTTCTTGCCAAAAGTAATCTCACGTTTCCATGTCAACCAGGACATTTTCCTGCCAGTTTTATATCCAAAGCCGCACAACTCCTGCAAGGAAAGGTGTCTCCATTCTCTTGATGAAAGAAGGGTTCTATGATGGGATAGTTTAATTTGAGCAATTGCTTTGGATTATCGGCAGATAAGTCTGCTTAATGGTCTGTGGGAATGTTGGATGGGATGGGAACTGAGTTACTGCGGAGAATTCCTTTTTGGGTGCTGGCTGGTGAGTCTTGCCCACACGCTCGGGGTTTAGCTGATTGCCATATTTGGGGTCGGAAAGGAATTTTCCTTCGGGGCGGATTGGCAGAGGCCCCGGAGGTTTTTCGCCTTCCTCCGCAGCGTGGGGCATGGGTCGCTTGCTGATGGATTCCCTGCAGCTTGAGGTCTTCAAATCTCACTTTTGAGGATTTCAATAACTCAGTCATGGGTTCGGGGTTGTTATATATGTGTATGGGTAGGGTTTTGTGGCCTGCCTTGTGCAGGAGGTCAGACTAGATGATCATATTGGTCCCTTCTGACCTATGAGTCTGAGTCATTCAACATTGACAGGACCAAGTTCTTCTGTTGCTCGACAAAGCTCGTTGTCACAATTGCTGAACGTATGAAGGATTGCCTGGTTTCCTCGTGGCGTATCTCATCATGGTTCATGGCTTGCATCCGAGCCTGCTATGAATAGGAGGGGGGCAGTGCCCCCAGCATCGCTTTTAGTCCAGTCCATGAGAGTGCAGGCTTCTTCAGTGGCTTTTTTAGCTCATGTGCCCATTTAAGAATATTTGCAGAGCTGCTACGTGGTCTTTGGTCCATGCATTGGTGTCCCACTACGCCATCACACAGCAGGCTCAGGATGATGCGGGGTTCGGAAGGACGGTGTTGCAATCATCATGGCCATGAACTCCTACTCGCCTCCAGAGGTACTGCTGGTAAGTCACATAATTCAGAATAGACATGAGCAAATACTTGAGGAAAGAACGGTTACTTACCTCATAACTGTTATTCTTTGGGATGAGTTGCTCATGTCCATTCCACAACCCACCCTCCTTACTGTTTGGTGAAGTTCTGGCAAGAACGTACTGGAAGGGAGGTGGGCCGGCAGCACCCTATATACGAATGTGTACATGCGCCACTGCAGAGGGAGCAAGAGTCAGCCCTATGGCTACCACTAGGGGAAAAATTTCTGGCACCGGTGTGCACACCTAATTCAGAATGGACATGAGGGACACGTCTCGAACAACAGTTACAAGGTAAGTAACTGTTCTTTCTTTTATATTGTTGGGTAGATAGGGGTTCGATAGATATCTCTGGTGTCTCATTAAATATGTCCTTTATTAGTCACTGCTTACAATCTTCAAGCCTTAAAACAGGAGAACGCTTTTACCATTATGTAATAAAACAAGGTTCACAATATTGCAGCTGGGCTCTCACTTCACCTCAGTTCATTCTTATATCTCACTGACTGGTGATGCCCCACTCCTTACACACCCGTGAGGGCCCAGCTGACAACATTCAGGAGGTTCAAGGAAAATGTAGTTCTCAAAGTCTGGAAGGTTCCACAGATTCTACAAAGGTCCAGAACATTCTAGCAGGTTAGAAAAAACTAAATCTGAATATGGAATACCTGAAATGTTTTACTTCAAATCTTCTATTTTCCCTTTTGTTGCTAACAGTCATCATAGCACTCCGAGGCTGGCGCCTCTCAAGCCCAGCACCGCAGGTGGTCATTGGGTCACCTGCCCCTAAATCCGATCCTGTCTGTTGGTGAAAGAGAGAAGCTCTGTGTAGCTCAGAAGTTTGTCTCTTTCACCAACAGAAGTTTGAGATCCTTGAATGAAATGTGCTATGTAAATGCCAAGTATTATTAACTATAGGGTGATGATGCAGCACATTAAGCATCTGGCACTTATAAAGGACACTTTGAATGACTTGGTCTCCTTGAGGAGCTTAGTCTGACTCAGGCAAGGATGATACACAACATGAACAATTCAGCACATGATGGTGTAATGATCATTGAGGGATTAATATATGGGAAGCTTCATGAATGTGGCTTTTAAGGAAGGGGTTTAGTGTTTGGGAGATTAAAGCCTATTCTATTCATAGGGGTAGTGTGAGATTCTGAGCCATTCTAGTTAATCTTGAAAATGTGTGTGCAAAGGGGTGCAAAAAAGCCAAAAAATTACTTTTCTCTTTTCATATATTGTCCACTGAAGTTTTTCTTCAATAGTGCTAAACATGATACTGTTTTCATGATCAAATTAGGTTTTAAATTTAGTTTTTTAAATCTAAACCGTTGTAGGAGCATTACAAGTGTGAAGAACAAAACAAAAAACCACACAACATCTGAAACTGGTTTTCTTTTTCATGTTTATATAATCCTTTTTAAAAAATACAGATATTTTTCTTGTGAAATTTAGGTTTTGAAGAATGCTTTCAGGCTGAGTTCCTGCCCTGTATGCCGTATTATGCTGTGAAGACATTGTGCTGCTGATTTCAAAATCCTTTAAGATGAATTCATTGAATTCAAGTGAAATTCAACAGAAAATCAGTCTCCACTGGATTCAGATGGTTAAACAATGTCTGCAGAACATCAACCAATGATGTAAAGTCAAAACCAAAGTGAATGAGTGATTTGAACCCTCTTTGGGGCACATATTTTAGACAAAATTTTCAAAGCCAGTGCCCCAGTATGACATTTCTATTAAGGCACCCTAATATAAGCAGCCTGACTTTCAAAAGTGCTGAGCACTCCACAGAAGAATGGCCCTACTGGGTCAGACCAACGGTCCATCTAGCCCAGTGTCCTGCCAGGAGCTTCAGAGGGAATGAACAGAACAAGGCAATTATCGAGTGATCCGTCCCTTGTTCTCCATTCCCAGCTTCTGGCAGTCAGAGGCTAGGGAAAGCCAGAGCAAGGGATTGCATCCCTGACCATCTTGGCTAATAGTCATGGATGGCCACATCCTCCATGAACTGATCTAATTTTTTTTTCTGAACCCAGGTATGGTTTTGGCCTTCATAACATCCCCTGGCAATGAGATCCACTGGTTGACTGTGCATTACGTGAAGAAATATTTCCTTTTGTTTGTTTTAAACCTGCTACCACTCACAAATACCACTGAAGCCATTTGGGGGCTAAAAGTATTCAGGAGTTTTAAAAATCAGGTTACTTTTATTTAGATGATTTAGGAAGGTAACTAGAGAAACAGGTTTGAAAATGTCTGCGTACACCTATGAAGGACACTTTTGGCATTACAAAAATGACATGGCTATATGGTACATATTGGTCGCAAACCGGGAGGATGAAGCTTATCTTAGTACTGCTCTTTGCTATGAAGACTGTCTATACCGGGGCTTGACAAATTTGCTTTGGAGCTAGGAGCCAGCCCAAAAATTAAGGAGCCAGACAACGTGGGCCCAGTAGCCAGGTGCCTTGGCCAGAGCGCGGTGGGCGTGCCCTCCAGAAAAAAACCAGGTGCTAGACTTAAATTTCTATTTAATTTCTAAATTAAATAGCCGTGGTCTATACCAATTGTTAAATGATCACTCTCAGGTGTCATTGCCTTAACCCAACCCCTACTTCACCATTAGTCCTGTACAGGTGATAAATAACAACTACAGAAAAAAAGACAGTATGTGATATGGTAATATCTTGTAGTTAGTGAACGCAATATATGTGGAGCTCTGTTTATTGTATGCATGATCATATTCTCTAGAGTTTTAAGCAGATTTTATGAACTAGTGATACATATAGTACTTTGTCCAAATTGTAGTAGTATTGTTGGTTTTGATCTTTGAATAGCACTGCCAGAAAACAGCAAAGTTTGACTGAGAAATGCACATGCTGAACCAAAATGGCTAAAATGCAATCTGCCTCTGTGCCCCAAAATTACGTTTCTTAATTCCTGTTAAGGCACCTTAATATAAACAGATTGACTTTCAAAAGTGCAGAGCACTCACAAATTCCTGGCATGTCACATAGGAGCTGAAAGTACTCAGGAGATTTGAAAATCATGCTATTTTATTTAGATGCCTAAATTTAGAAGAGCTAGAGGTAATACTGAAGATTGAAATGGCTGCATACAATGCTTTTTTGACATAGACAAGTAAAAAATGGCCAAACATAACATCATCATGTCTTTGGGCTGTGACTAATTTCTTTTTTTAGCCAAAATGGAGGTATTGGCAAGATTGATGACTAGAATACTTACAAGATATGGTCTTGCTCACTGTTAGAATTAAAAATACCGTGATCCCATCCGTTTGGTATTAGTGAATGCTGCGTTTTTAATTGTACTACTCTCATGACAAGTCTGGATTATTTGAGGTGGGTCAAGAGAGGGATTTAGCTGGGCATTGTAGAATTGAAATATAGATTGGGTTCGGCCCAGTGTCTGACCTGATTTGGTTTCTATTTCATGTATTCATCTCATATTTTAATACTCCGCAAAACTAAGTATCAGGAGTGACATGCTGGCTCCATTGAAGTTAATGGCAAAATTCCCACTAACTTCAGTGGAGCCAGGCTTTCGCCTCAGATGAGTAGAAACTTTTAATGTTCAGGTTTTGGTAGAAGGTTTCAGTCACATTGTAGATAGAACAAGTTCTAATATTTTAGTTGAAACGTTTGTGACTTCAGAAGGAAAGTAACGACTTCTCATCTATAAAAGAAAATAAATCCGATCTATACTAGCCCTTTAAAATCTCTTCAGGGTTAAAATGCTAAATTTTTCAGGACAGGGACCATGTCTTGTATTTATGAAGACCCATGCACACCTACGACGTTGAAATAATAATAATAATAATAATAATAATAATAATAAAAAGTAATTCTCTACAGTTTCCATATTAGCCTGTAGAGGGCAGAACATGTTCAGTAAATTGAAACTTGAGGACAGAGGGTGAAATGCACATACATTTTTAATGTGAATAGTTCCCATTAATTCTTTTGCAAATGTGAAAAGTTTTGAATGAGGAGAAACTATGATCAAATTTGAAGTTTACTTACAAGGGCAGTTAATTTCAAGTGTTGGGTTATCGACGGATTCACAATGTTGCATAATTTTTAAAAAATCTTTAATATTTAAAAATTTAAATTTAATATTTAAAATTCAGGGAATAAATATCTCTTAGAAACATCCTTTGATATAGTAGACAGTTCTCCAGGATGTTTAGTGTATAAATTCATTCTTGGAGAGAAAATGTTTTTTTGAAAGTCTAATTGGCTGAATACTTTGGAGAGAGCATGGGCTTATTCTGGCTAATGCAGTAATAATTGTGAATGCTTTGCCATTCTTCCTTCCAAGAAAACCCAACTGTTTAAGCTTTCAGAATGGCTGCGTATAACATAGGTGTGTCTAACAGCAGGATATTTTACCTTTCATTTAAAAATCTTTGTGGATTTTAAGTGAAAGGAAATGAGCCAGACAAAAATTAAATGTTCTAATGTAGCTTCTATTAAGAGAACATTTTTTAATGAAAAAACATAACATGCCATTAAACATCCCTTGTAGTCAGCCCACTTGGAGAAGGAGAGGCTCCTTATTTCCCTCATAATATTTTTCTTCCTCTGTTTTTAATTAATTTTTTTCTGATTTATGGCTATTGTAGCAATTCGGAGATAATTATCGTTACAAAACCTTTTTCATGCTTGAAGAGAAGTGTAAGGTTTATTTTTATCCTGGTTGTCATCTTCTTTGTATCCAATATTGTTTTCACATCAAAAAGGTGTAATGCAGAATCTGAGTTACAAACGTCTTTCAGAGATTCATAGGGTTTAAGGCCAGAAGGGACTATTAGATAATTGAGTCTGGCCTCCTGCGTAACATAGACCACGTTTCACCTCGTTACCCCTGTGCTGAGCCTCCAGTAAATTGTGTTTGACTAACACATATCTTCCAGAAAGGCCTCTAGTTTTGATGGGAAGACAGCAAGAAGTGACTTGACACACGGCTGAAGCTTGAATTTGGCACCACTTGCTTTGAGGTGAAAGGCACTGAGAATGTGTCTCATTGGCAGAAGAGCATGCATAAATAGTCTGGGATGCAGACTTCAGTGCACCTAGGGCATGAGGAACTGCTAATGGACTTTAGCACTGGGAAGGTGCCTCAGCTGGTCAGTTCATGGAGTTGATGCACTATTACTGCAGATGTGAGCGAAAGACATTAACCAGATTGTACCAGGAGCCATTAGTGAGCATGTATCCTGAAAAATATTTAATTCTTATGGCGTAAGGCCATGAGAGATCATCATCCATCCCTTTGGCTTCATTTCATAGAAGCTTGCAGATTGCTTTGATGCTGTTGAAGACTAGCTGGAACCTGTTATCTCAGACCATCATCACATACGATCTCTGACACAAAATCTAGACTCCGTGGGAACTTTTACTTGACTATGCTGAAGAAAGTCTCCCTCCCAGATCTTCCGTGCCCGCTTATCAAACTTGTAGGCTGAGTTGGGAAAAGGCCAGACAGCATCTCATACATTTTGTCCAGGACTTCACTGCTCAAGGCATCATCCTTGAATAGTTCTCATATCTTTCTCTGCTCGAGGATAATCAGGACTGTCTAAGATAGGCATGCAAAATATTGTCTTCAGCCACTGGGCTCTTTCTCAGACTTCGTTTTTAAGGAAAGAAAAAAACCAGACTGACAAATGGAAACAAAAACATGGTTTTGAAAGGAAACTTATCTGCAAAGTCCTAGACAAGGCACGCAGAGTGTGTGTGAAGCAGAGCAACTTTGAAGATCTCAGAGAAAAGGCAGCTTTTAAAAAATACAAGCAAAACCATTAGTGGCCAAGATATAAGAGAAACACTTAACTGAATAACAAAACATTTTTTGAGGGCCAGAGTGCTTTATTGAAATAATCACAGGGCAGAGACCTGGGAATTGCTGAATTTGGCTCTGTTACAGACTTACTTTGTGCCCTTGGTGAATCACTTAACCTCTCTGTGCCTTTATATGTGCACCTGCAAATTGGATCTGTCTATGTAGTGGTGTTTTTAAAAAACATACAGCAGTGCTGCCCAAAAGCCCCACTCAGGATTGGAGCCTATTGTACTAGGCAGCCAACAAACACCTACAAAGATGCAGTCCCTGCCCTGGAGCGCTTACAATCAAAGCAGCATCTTCCAGCCTTCTGACAGGGCAGTTGCAAGGATTTTTTTTCTTTGGTAAATTGCCGTAAACTAGCTAAATTGCAGTAACTTTAATGGAAAAGCCGTAAGTTGTACTAGCAATCCTAAAGAAAAGGAAAGATAATTGAGGCAAGAGTTATTCTTACCAGTGGGTTGGCGCATACCACTTCCTGGTGGAATTGTCTAAAGGTGCCGAGAATTAAGGATTCCCGTCTTAGGAACGCTGCTCCAAGACTTGGGGATCTCTTCTATTATTAACTTTGGAGAAATAAATTGCCTTGGCCATGCTTGAGCTGCCTGCTGCTAAGTTTCAGTGCCTAGGTGTAGTCACCTTGTAGTATGAGCGTTATACAACAGCAAAGCTTAAGGATTGTAGAACGGAGGCAATGTGTTTCCTCAGTAGCCTTTTTAAAGAGAGTGTTTCAGCCTTTGAATTGAAATTTTACTCTACTGCCCTCATTCTCTGCAAGACAGACCTCCTGTCTGGATCTTTTTGTTTTAATAGTTCTAATGAAAAAGGCTTTTTTACCTTTGTCCTGCCAGGAGCACATGTAAACACAGACGTACTTAGAAGGCTGTTGATAAGCCCATATGGAGAAGAAAGCGCTTAACCCATCCTTGCTCCTCCATTCAATCAGGTACAAGTTAACCAATTTTGGATGGGAAAGGGAGTATTGAACTGGTTACCATTTTTTGCTGAGATTGCCTAGTTGCTCCTATTATTTTTATGGATTGATGGTTCTGATGAACTTAACTGGGACTCAGGTATAAGAAAAAGAGTTCATGTATGCCTTGAGCCATAATTAAGTCTCAGCAAAGACATTGTGCATTTTTGCATGTGCTGTGTTCTGTGAAATTACTGTAATAAACAATACAGCAGAATAAACAGTGCCGCGTGGAGCAGGTGACTTCATTGAATATTTATGTTCAGAAACATCTTTTATTATGAACATTGAAATTATTAGTGGTAATTAATGTTCATGAGAAGTTATTTGACTATGAGCACTCTGCTATTTTGCTCTGGTTTATAAAGCAACAGTTAGACTGGTTTGGATTCCCTCCCCCACCCCCAAAAAAGAAAAGAAAAACAAACAAACAAAAAATCTGGATATTGACTTTTGGTCCAGCAACCAAATTCTATTCATCATAAACCATATGGCTGAGAAACTTGATGAAGCATTGCATCCACTACTGTTTCGAGTCTGCTCATGTATGCAGTAAACTAATTCTAATTCTCCACTCCTCTGTTCCTTCTGCATATGTATGATAAATACACTGTTTAGTTACATAACATTAGTCTGGTTACTTCTGATATACATAAGCAGGTGGCTCATTCTTGAGGTCAGATCATCAGAGCGTATAAATCTTCACTGCTTCTTTGAAAAAGGACTCATTTTTAAAAACCTGTATTTTTCTTTAAAACCCATTCTGCATTCAGCTACAGTACTTGATTGCTTCTCTTGGCTGAGGTCTTGTTTATCATTTTAGTGCAAAATATATTCTTTCCAGACTATAGCTAGTACTTGCAGGATGTGGGTATATGAAGTCTGATTAGATCATTTTCTACACATACTGTACTATAGCAGGTGTTCCAAAGAACAGGTTAGCAATGATTATAGAGGGCTTAAATGTTCAAAACCCTGAAGTAGTCTAAACTAGTTAATCCTTAGAACACCCTATGAGTATATAGGTAATAATAACCATCTTTTATACATGGGTAAAGTCAGACAGAGATTAAAACACTTGCCCAAGGGCACAAAGGCAGTCAGTTGCAGAGTTAAGAAAAGCACTCAAGAATTTCTGGTTGTCAGTTCCATGCTTGATCCAGTAAATATGCATTATCACACAAACAGTTCATTTACTATTCCATACAGAATTTGTAATTACTTGTATTGAATCAGTGTCATAATCTGGATTACAGCAATGAGGTGTGGGGGGTGTGTGTGGTCACATTACTGGGGAGAGAAGAGGAGGAACTTGCAGGAGAACCTGTTCTTGGCATTAACTTTGAAGTATTGGGGAGTGTTAAATCTTCAGAGATTTAGGGTTTTCAAACTTCTTTTTTTTAAGACCAAGCATCAAGTAAAAATCAAGATTTTGGGCCCCATTTCTTGCATTGACAGTGAACTTTATCAGTTTTATTTTGGACAAATTGCACTCCATGATAACCAGTTAGCACTGAGAAAGGAGATAGGCAAAAAATCTTATCCTGACAAGTGACTGGATTTTAGTTAAAACTTAACAGAAGCTGTGTTGATGTGTTGAGTTTACACCTTGCAGTAATAATGCACACTTTGATCTGATCTGAGAGGGATTTTATAACTTTCAAATGGGTCTTTGGCAGAGAGCCAGCCACGTTGTCATTTTTTATTAACTTTCTTTTTCCCCCCGTAGCTAGTCTGCTTTTTTAATATTGTTTTAAGGAATACGTATTCCATTCCTAGGGATATTGTGAAACATTAAAATTCTACATCTCAGTCTATTAGAGGGGTCTATAAAACAATTACAGAGCAAATGTTCAGTAACTAATCCAAACCACTAAAGCCAACCACAACAATACTTCAGCCCTCTTTAAATAATAAATCATTATTTGCTGTGCCTTATCTACTGTCTCATCAGGAAAGAGCTAATTAGATTTTTTATTTTAAAGTAAACATTGTCAGTTTCCTTGGTGGATGGTAACAAAGGGAGTGAAGATGAGATATATGCCTTGACCTCAGCGCTGGTAAGCCAATAAAAAAAATCTTTTGTATTGTTGTTTAAAACTGTTAGTTCCTAAAGTAGCTGACATATTTTCGTTCCTAAAATAGCTGATCCTTTGAAAAGGAAAACATTGTCCGGGCCTTATCAGGCAAAGAATAAAGGATTGTTTGGCCTGACACACAGCATACCGCTACACGTTGGTTCATTTTAAGTCTCCCAGATAGTTACGCTTACCTTCAGTCTTACTCTTCATGAGAGTATGTGAACTTTTTCATTAAGGATGATCATTGTGTGTGGCGGGGTGAGGGTGTATCTGGGGGGGAACCAATCTTTCTCTTTTACGTTGTCGAGAATTTAGCGCTACCCCATGCTGTTCTGCTCAGGTGCCTATATCCTGGTTGGGAGGTGTCACGTGTAAGCGTTTGTGGACAAGGAGAAATAGCCAAGAATGGCTGTTGCAGAATAGCTATCCACTTTGGAAGTGATTTAAGCTAAGCTGCAAAAAAACAATCAGTGCGCAAGTAAAGTATCCATGTTGGGATTTAGTGTGGAATAGCTCTTGCGCTTTGAATTCACACCAGAGCTTATTTCGCAATAGCTTCCCAGTGTAGACAAGCTCTAAGAATGGAGAATGAGCTTGTTTTCTTTGTCCTTTCATTCCTTCGTCTCTCTGAACCAACCTACAAGGAGGATTGCTAGTGTCAGTTGTGTGAGTGGATTTTAGTTAGCTTGACACCTGCCAACTGTAGAGCTGGACAGAAACCACCAGCCTGTTTCAGACAATAGACCAGCAACTAGCCGTTTGATGGTTAACACGTTGAGGTCATTAGTGACCTGGATTTGTTCCCGCTACCTAGGGGTGATAGCTACCTGGATCCCATTACCTGAGCCATCTAGTAGTCATCCCCTCCACCGTCGCCAACAGGTGGTCTTTTTAAAAGGACAGCTCTTCCTACACAAAATGAAATTGGCCTGCCCCTGCACTAGGCTTGTGAGCAGATGAAAATGACTGTACTTAAAGGGAATTTAAACTACACGGATTCTTAAATTTAATGTCAGTTGTGAACAGACATTTGTTATTTAACCTCCCTCTTTTTTATTGTCACATTAAGCAGAGAGTGCAGAGATTCATAGCTCTTTGTAATAGAGGCAGTTTTACAGAATAATAGAAAAATGCACTTGCTTTCATATAAACCACACCAAAAGGTACGGCTTTTTTGAGGACCGCCTGCCTTGGCCCTAGGCCAGTTTTCAGAGGTCATGTGGGAGTGACGCCTGTGCTATGATGTGGTTTCGAATATGTGCCTCTTCACTGGGCTCCCCGCAGATGCCTTGAGGTGAAAGAGAACATTAAAATCCAAACGTGGCTCTGATGCAGGTCGTTTTTCTTCCTTGACGTGCAGTGTCAAACATGTTGCACAGCTTTCTCTGTGCCAGAGCCCAGGAAGAGGGTGTGTGCGTGTAAGGTGTGGGTAGCAGGAGAGAGTTCCTTGGCCGTTAAGTTTACACTTCTCCATAGCAGTTTCCTCTGGGCCTCTCCCTGGCTTTCTCTCTCGCATGGTGAAACTGAAACCTTGGTGACTTCACCCAAGCTTGCTGAAGTTAAAGAAAATTTGATATTTCTTTCTTACAGGTCACTTCAGTCCATTTTGTACCTTGCCAAGTTAAAATAAAAAACGCAAACACAAGGCAAATAAAAAAGTTTTCTGGCATGTACTGGATAGAGCTTGAGTGTAACATCTAGATTACGGATCTAAGAGCATGTATCTGGTTCTTTTAGGATCTGAGCATTGTGAACTAATTTTCCACTTCATTTTAGCATTTCTGTAAGTATGTCTTTAACATAGCTGAAACGCAAGCTAAGGTAGCATCATATCAGTGTTTTACTAATCACAGTACAGGAGAGCACTTCAAAGTGATCAGCTATGGCTCAGTTGCTTTCCTCAGGGATAATGTCTGTGTTTTTTTATTTTCTTGGCGTAAGTGAAGAAAGTAAGAGTTAGTCCTTTAGGAAATGCAGCTGTGAATAGCTTATTATTTTTTTTATAGGAGACTCGTTTGTAATCCATAAAAGCATACAACTGCTTCTGATGTACTGAGAAGCTCCTAGTCTCAATGGAAACCTCTCTAACTGCCTTTCAGGATCTGCGCTGAATGCAAGGAGAAATGCTCTTTACTAAAGATGGGCCTGAACTAAAATCACAATAAGACCCTTGGAGCTGGGACTGGACCTGAATTCATCACTGAAATGCCTTTTTCTTTAGTAGGGTGAACCCAAACAATGTGAACTTCAGGAAAGTTTGGGTTTGGATCTGGATTTAAAATTCTCAGGTTTGGGAATAATCAGGTCTGGGGGCTTGGCTCTGCCTGTTAGAGATGAAGTGTTGGGCGGTGGGGTTTTGGTTCAGACCTTCGTAGTGTTCACTAATTAACAAATGTACTTTGCACTTACTAGCTGATGCGAAAATAATCAATAGCTGCACTCCTTCCAAGCAAAAGTAAAATTAACCAACAAGTTTTGCACTGTCTGAGGGAGTACAGCATGATCTGTATTCTGAGAGATTTTGGGTAATCTGGCCTCTGTTGCCATTAATTCTGTATTTCAGCATAATATGCTAAAACCTATTGAATACATTTAAAGCTTGGAGCGTAAAAGTGCAGACTCATTTAACTCCAGCATGCTCACTCTGTTGAGTTTTTTTCTCTCCCATGGCCAGTCATTCATTTACTTCTCCTACAACTTTTCTTTGAACAGCCCATTTACTGATCAGTTCAAAGATGGATGTTTTATGGAAAAATTTGTATTGGGAGATAATAATTGCTTCTACTCTTTTTAAAAAGGGCAAGAGGAAAAATGATTATATAAACTAGAGAGATTTTCATGGAACCATTAGGCTTGAATTTGGTATCATGTACATTAGATTCACTGTTAGAATTTCATTCACTTTGGCTGAGTTACTTTGACTTGAATGGGTGTATGTGAGAGTGGAAAGAAGCCTAGGATCTTTCTTGATTGGACTCTGGAAAGAACAAAGGCATATTTCTGTTTGAGTCCTAGTCCTTGGTATATGATGTTGCAATAAGTTTCTGTGGCATGGAGCTTCTGGTGTTAGAGACTGATGCAGAATTTGCCACTCTGTCTCCCCCAGTTATCCATCATGTTTGAAGTACCACAATAACCCAGATGATTTCTCTTGTGCAATACCTAATGGACAGATATTTGCCTGAGATGGTCTTGCTAAAATCTAACATTGAGCCTCATTCTGAGGCTTCTTTAGAATAATCTCTTTGCTGTTCGTTGCTCATCTCAGCCAGGTCATTATTTTCTCTTCTCATCAAAGTGTAACCTAATTATTTTTATTTCTGCTGCTTTCCAACCACTAGAGGTCAAGATTGTGCTACTACATAGTACAATAAATAGCTCCCAGGCATTTAGCATTTAACTCTGTCATTCTACTTTCTGATGCAATGATGTTCAGTGCCAACTGTGATTTTTTTTTAAAAAGAAATCCTTTTATTTGAATGGGTGTATTTATCTATTAAGAATGAGTAGATTGTGTTACATATATTGACAGCATAAAAGTTTATCAATCTTGTGACCTAAAACGGATCTTGGTATGTTTTGTGCATCAAATACAAAGTGATGTGGCATGTTTGTATAATAATCAAACCCCTAATCTCTGTAATGTGGATAAATAACCACATTTCTGAAGGTAGAAAATTTCTGCACAACCAGGCGTTAAAAAGGAGCTGACATTAAAGAGATGCTGTCCTTCTCTCCAAAGTTTTATATTATATAATATATTATATTGGGTTACTCAGAATAAATAAGAGTGCTCTCTTTGTATCTTATCCATTTGTGACAGGTTGCCAGGGGGATTTTCACTGGTGCAGAGAAACAGTTAAATACTTAAGTATCAGTTGAAATTAAATCTGGCACAAGGAGTCAGTGCAAATATGAGATGAGTCTGTTTTTGAAAGGGAGGAACCCTGTACTTAAACTCCCCTCCCTCCAAACCCGCTTTTTGGAAAGACATTCTGGTGCATCCAGTATATCTCAACATGCTTTTCACATTTAGGCAATACTTGATATACATCTTCTTGTAGCAAGGTATCAGCCCACATATTCTCCTGCAGGGTAAGCATTTTTTATGGCTGATTAAGCAGGCCTTTTCAGTTGCATATAGGACAGCGTAACAGCTGTGTACAATCCCAGGTTTATACTTCAAATTTAAGCTTTCTTCTAATATGCTTTGGCATTTGGGGCTAAGCAATTTACTTATCTCTCAGATATTATGCTCGCTAACAAGAAAATCCATGCCCAGTTTCAGGCTAGTAGATGTGTGTTTTTTTGCATAACATCATTCCCTAGAAACCTACCTTTGGTATCACACCATCTACAGATCAAGATCAGAGGCCCATAAAGCAATATTCCTGTGAAAGGATATCTATTAGTCATCCGTTCCAGCCCTGAATCCCACTGAGAGAATTTTGGTTGAGTACCTTTACAGATCATGTAAATCAACAGCGCATAAATACATTCTCCTGGGGTACCACAAAAATGCTTTCAGGAATCTCTGGGGTCCAGATGTGAATGACTTTCTGTTGTCCTGGGTTGAAAAGAGGAACATATCCAACAGTTAAGTAAGTCCTTTAATTTAGCCTGTGAGAGTCACCACATGGCCTGTGGTCTAATATCTCTGCATCCGTGTTATAAACAGATCAATATGGAAGCATGATGGATTTCTTAATTGTTATCTGTGGAGGATCATGATATCGTTTTTATTATTGCATAATCACCCTGAATGGTTTGAAATGAGTCTTCTGCTCACTTGGAATATCTAGGTTAGAAAATACGTAAAATACATTCTCAGTTCCATTAAGTGTGTGGGTTTGGTTTTGTTTTGTCTCATATTTGTAGCATTTTCTGAATGATTGCATCTTTTGGTCCAAACTAATAAATCTCAGAATGTCATCAGAAACTTTTAAATCTGCTTTTGTTCTAGGCCCAGCAGCAAAGAAACCTGGATAATATTGTATCTCAGCATCCAAGGATAGGTGGTGGAAAGAAATACAAGAAAGATGTCCGTGCAAGCTCAGATTTGGAGGTGAAAAACAGTAGCCCTATGTCTGAGCAGGATTCGGGGATCCTGGATGTTGAAGACGAGGACGACGATGAAGAGGTAATTGTATAATATCAAACCTGGGAGATTTAATGGCTCTGTGGATCGCTAATGGGACATTTCACATCCAGATTGCCAGCTCACATTTGCACTACAATGATTCTTATCATGGAAAGGCTATTTAGTGGACTATATGAAATGAATAGTTGTTTCTCACTATGGTTAAGGGTGGACTATGGACCACATCCCAGTTGGCAGCCTCAGAAGAGAAGACAAAAATTAAATGATAAATGAACTACCCTTTTTTGTATTAGAGATGGTTCCTCTAGGTCAGGGTTGCACTTCTTCTGTGGCCTTTGCTTACTAGGAATGATGATGATATAATAATCTGATGACTTTCATGAGCACTTAACTTAAAAGAAGGAAAACAGTCCATTCATCAGATATTTCAGTTTTCTTTGTAGAATTGCTCTCTGACTTATATATTGGCTGACAATTAATGCACCTTTTCTGTGTTCAGAAGTTTAAATAACTGATTATAAAGATTCTGTCTCATTCCAAACTTGAGCCATATTTAAAATTCTACTATGTTTTTTAATCTCTTGCTGCTTTTTACTACTTATTAGGGGCCAAATTTTCTTCTGGTGTAGCTCCATTGAAGCTTATTTGCCAGTAGAGAATGTAAAATATGGTAGTATGTAAATGTGGGTCTCAACCCACGGCTGCTTGCTCTGTGGCCTATGTGACATCCCCAGGGCCATACAGGTTATATATGTATAGTGTGTGAATGCAGGTCACCTAACACATAGAGAGCTCCATATGCAGCACACAATGGAAAATAGGTTGCGAACCACTGGTGTGTAGTATACGGCCTTTTTGACCCTTCCTGCTGGAATACACCATCTCCCTTCTTGCTGTTGCCTCCCCAGCCATAAATCCCTGACTCCTTTCAACCCAGCTTGGTGGCTTCTCCCCATAATCATCTTTCTCCGTTCTGTCCCTCTTTGGAACCTTAAATATACGTGTTTCCCAATGAGTAATTTAAAAACACGGAATAAAAGCAAACTCAGTTCTTTAAGGTTTGAGCCTCCAGGATGGTTACAAATAATGGAATGGAATGCTGTGAATGACACACTACGTGACAAAATTAGAAACTTTACTTGCTATAAAATAGGTAGTTAAGCAAACAGGTATTACAAAATAACCATATATGGCAATAAAAAGAAAAAATTAAGTTGGTCAGTCTTTAAAGTGCTACAGGACTCTCGTTGTTTTTGCTGTGCATAGATTAACTTAACACGGCTACCTTTCTGGAACTTTTCACCATATTCTGCAATGGTACTCACAGGTGAACTGATGTGTTTAGGGTGATCAGTCCCTAAATGAGGAGAACGGGTATAACCCTTTCTCTACAGCAGTGGTTCTCAACCTTTCCAGACTGTTGTACCCCTTTCAGGAATCTGATTTGTCTTGCATACCCCCAGGTTTCACCTCACTTAAAACTGCTTGCTTACAAAATCAGACATCAAAATACAAAAGTGTCACATCACCGTGTTACTGAAAAATGGCTTACTTTCTCATTGTTACCATGTAATTATAAAATCAATCAATTGGAGTATAAATATTGTACTTACATTTCAGTGTGTAGTATATAGAGCAGTATAAGCTAGTCATCGTCTGTATGAAATTTCAGTTTGTCCTGACTTCACTAGTGCTTTTTAAGCCATATCTATAGTTCTGCTACCATAATTCAATATTTTCTTTCTCATTGGCTATATAACATTAAACATAATCTTAATTAGCATCTGTGTTAATACCATACCAATAACTGTCAGTATAGATTGTACTTTTCAAAACATTAACACTTCAATTCAAACATTTGTAGAAACCAGATAGGACCAAACATGTTTACAACATGACCAGCGGTTATGCCTTAACATATCTCCAGCTTTTGACTTGTTTCACTTGACTCATATTTTACCAGGTCTCACTTGACTATTTGAAGCCTCCGTTTTTTAATGTTGCACCACTACTTTATCCCACAGGAAATTGGGCAGAAGTTAAACCTACGGAGAATGAATAGGAAAGGTGCATTTTTAGAAAATGAAGACCAATCTGTAAATGTACCTATAATATTTGATTTCTCTAAACCTTAATGTTCTTGAATAGTTGTCTATGCATTCCATGCTGTCGTGGAATGTCCAGCTTGCTGCAGAATAAGTCACCAGCACCCACAGAAAGTAGTTGGCACTGCTGAAGAATTTGTGACTAATGTGCCACAATGTGCACAGGGACTGTGAAGCCTACAAGTTTCTGCAGGTGTAAAATATCAAAGTTAGGATAGCAAAGCTAGTGTTACAGTATCAGGGGAAAGGGATGAAATTAAGAAAAAGGAAAATGTAGGCTGAATTTAGAAGCTTCCTGATGGTCCAATTTATTAGGCAGTTGTATAGTCTCTCATGGGAAGTGGTGGCAGCTCCATTTCTTGGAACAATAAATGCCAGACTGGCAGAATACTTGTAAGCCTACAATAAGGAATAGTTTTGCTTTGGGTAGATGATGGATGACAGAAATGAAGGATCTCTTCTAGATTCTTAGTGAAATAAGCTTTCATTTCTGGTTTACTGGTATCTTTTGGAAGGTTTAAATTTGCAACATGACTAATGTCTTTGCAGAAACAAGATTCAGAGCATAAATGAGTAGTTGCTGTCCTTGGTGATGAAATCAGGAGTGGAACAGAAGTGTAACCAGAGGGAGCGCTAATGAAAAATGACAGGGGCTAGGCGTCTTGTCAGAAGCAAGTGAAGAAATAAAGTTTTTTCTATCTACTTAGAGTCATAAAGCATGAATATAAAATGCAGCTCCTGTTTGTTGTTGCCTCACTAACTGCTTGGAGGGAGCAGTACCTTAGGGGCAGGCAGAGGAAGTGTTTAACTATCTTAATCAGATTTCTTCCGCTGGGCGGGGGGAAGCTGTTTGGAAAGAAAACAATAGTTTATTAGTGCAAATACCGCTGTTTTCATCTGGAAGGGAGCACAGTGAAATGCAGCTGTTAATGTTCGAGGGAATCTTGCGTATGTAAAATGTGAATACCGTGTTCTTCAGTAAGATCGTAACATTGGGTCTTCAGCCTGCTTGCAGCTTTGGAGACATCACACTTGTTCGCCACTGAAAGCATCCTTAGCCTCGCCTCTTGAAGAGCTCCCTAGTTATTCCTTGTCTCACGCTGACAGGCAGGCAAAGATCAAGCCACCTGTTGCTCAGTTTAGGGTATACAAGATTCCCGATTAGATTTTCCAAATTCACTGTTTTTAGGGCTAAAAGCCCACAGGGTGAATAAACAATTTTGGCTTGTTTTGTATGAAACCCCCATCTCCTGATTCACTGTGGTGAGCAGTCCCCATCTTGTGGCTTTAAAAGGAAGCCAAGGAAATAGGCTTAAAGGAAAAATGATCTTCTTGCACTTCTCTTCCTCCACCCTGTGGAGTGCACAAGAGAGCTCTGCATCTTCTACAATATACAACATTTCTCCCCAGAGGGATCGTTTGAGGCTTGCAGACCATATTCAGAATGGGCAAAGACCTCACACACACTCTCCAAGAGGATGCATAGTGAATTGACTTTCTCCAGATTGAAGACACTTCCTATCCTCTTGGGAAGGAGAGGAGTCGGAGGCTCTATTCAAAGGATCTGGTGGGCAAAAAGGGAGGATGGATGAGATCCCAGAGCCTTTAACAGAGCCCTGGTCTACACTTACCTGGCGATTTGGAAGCAGTCGATGGGAGTTACGCAAGCTACACAGAGTAGCTTGCATAAGTCCCGTTGACTGCTGTACTTCCCTTCTGCGTGGCGTCTTCACTGCACTGCGCTGACGGGACCCACATTCCCATCAATGCAGTGCTATACCACTTGAGAGGGTGGTTTTATAGCATCGACTGCTGGATCGATTGAGCGGGTCTTCACTGACCGCTCAATCGATCCAGAAAGGTCCAGAAACAAATCTTGTATTCACATGAGCTGAGAAACATGTTTCTGCCTTGCATGTAATGGGTAGTTCAGTATCATTGCAGATGGCTGAGCAGATGTGGTTAGATGAGGGAGAACAGAGTCTTTATCCTAGAGTCCTAGAGCTTGATCATTTTTAAAAAATCTGCCCATGAATGACTTTTTAATGTAAGGATGAGCGCAAGGTGGCGAAAAACTGAACTTCAGGTTTTGTACTGGTGCCCATCACCCTAGTGTCAGAGAACTTCCAGAAGAAGGAATCCAAATGCTGCATCAGTTGGCCCATAGGATTGTTCTGCTGATACCCAGTGTGCCTGGCTATGGGAATGAAAAGTACAGTGCTCCAAGTATATGTGTTGGCTCTACTCAGCATTATGGGAACAGGCAGCGTGAAAAAGATAGCCCTGCTTGTAGACATGAACCATACAGCACCACTCTTCTTTTGTCTCCATCAATAATTATGCAAAAGCCATGTTAATCTTTTGAGAGAGAGATCGCTTTACTTCCAGTCAGTCGAAGTAGTCTTGCTGGTTTCCATAACCTCAGCCGGAACAAAGTCTGAGTGTGAAGGATTATCCAAGTGAGGTCCAGTATTTCACTATTTGTGCAGATAAGATGGTACTTGGAATCCAGCCCATATCGCTAGGTTACACTACGGCATGGTCTAGGTGTTCACAGGGCAATCAAAGTACACCTAGATGACACAAGATGATGTAGTAAATCTACAGCACGATTCATTATGTGCTAGCCCCAATCTGGGGTAAAAAGCTTCAAAACCATCAATATCCACCTCGATTAGATTATGCATGTTGCAAAAGTATCAAGCGAGGAGTGGAGTTTTTTATCAGAGCTTAGTTTTTAAGGCCAGTGAACTCATCCTGGGCTGACAGAACCTGTCCATTGTATGAAGAGAGAGATAGGGTGGCTGCCGATGTGTTCGCTACAAATTTGACATAAGCCTCAGTAGATGTGGACTTTGAAGAAGTGCACTGCATAGCTATAGTGCCTAAATGCAGGGTTATAAAAAAAGAACTAATCAAATTAATGGACTCCCTCACCAAAATTCTCAGAAAGCAGTTCCCATCAACTCCAAAGTTAAAGACCTGTGGCTCTTTATTTCTACTTCAGGAAGAAAAAAGTATCCATATTTACCTGAAACCTTTCTGTCTACAAGTAGTAAGTTCCACAGACACAGCCCACTGTGGACAAACATGGGACAAAAACAAAACCGAAGCCAATAATTTGTTATAAAGGTTAAGCCATCTAGAATCCTGAGTACTAGAAGTCATCCCAAGTGGCAATATTCTTCAGGCTGAGGGGTTTGAGCTGCCTACAGGCCTGAGAGCTCTGTCTCCCACGCCTATGCTGCAAGTGAGCTGAAGACCAAGAGTTAAGGTTTGTGGACTTCACTGATTGAAGAAAGGAAAATGTCAAGTTAAGGATGGATTGTTTCTTTTTGAGGGCATGGAGGAAGAAGTGGAGTCTGAGGTGCTACCGGTAGAGTGTAGTGGCCTTTTTTTTTTTTTTGAGGGGGTTTTAGATGCCTTTCATTGCAAGCTTAGAAAAATATCTGCTGCTCCTCAAACCCCACAAACGCAAGCTTATCTATGAGAATAAAACAAGTGCTATGAAGAGAGATTTCAGACCTTAAACAATCAGTTGTATGCTGGTTATGGTGGTGTTAGTTACTTCAGTGTCTAAAAAACTCTCCATCTAGCTATTCGGGGTGACTTTCAAGGATAGTTCATTTCCTTTTCCTGCCAGTATGTGGCATTCCATCACAAACTATACGTGCTGAGCTTCGCTTTTGTGTTGCAGGAAGCATTGTCAGAACGGCAAGTTTGTAAGCAACACGAGGTAGTACAGACATCAGTCTTCAGGGCGTCTTTTGCTGTTCTGCCATAATTCCTCTTGGGTTTGTGTACGAAACTGAAATGACCAACATCTTTTTGTGATGGGTGGTGGTGAAAGTCATGCAAGAAACTAGCCAGGGAAGCTAATGACTGCTAGGAGAGCAATAAATGTATTGTTCCAGTACAGTAAAAACAATGTAGATTGTTGGGCAATGTTTTAAATTTGCCACAGTAGTTTGTTTTGAATACTTTGTACGTGCAAAAGCATACAGAGGACAGAGCCTGAAAAGAGTACAAAAGACAGGACGTGTTCTTTCATTCACTGTTGAGGTTGGAGCTGTGTGTGGAGAAAACAGTCTGTTCTTTTCCTCATATTAAGTACATTTCAGGTTTACACCCTGCACAAGATGGAAACGAATACTTCCCCAAGGATGTGTATGTTTTTTTAACAGATAGTCTATTGAATTTGTGCGTGGTTGTCTGAAAATGCTTTAGATAAACAGTTTAAACATTCATGTAAGGTTTTGATCAGGGGTCTGAAATTCTAAAGCAATAGCTACTATATTGGGTATGTGTGGGCTTTAATATTTTTAAGGAAATAGTGAGATTTAAAAAAAAAATTATGGTCTGCTCTTGTAAGAGAGAGCTCCTCTTCAGGAAAGGACCTTGTGCGCTTTCTCAGCCCTGCGGCAGGTGCAGTAAGCAAATAAATAAATAAATAAAAAGGCAAAGTCTGTCCTTTAAGTGAATTTAGTGTTGATGAAAAATGTCAAATTAGAAGACCTGCAGAAGTTCTTTCCCTCTGCCCAGGTATGGCACAGGTAGAGTCAGTGATGGCTTCTGCCAGATGCCTCAAGCCTCATCTGGGACCACCAGCTCGTTTAGTAACCATAGTCGGTCATATCTTTTGCCTCTCTGCTGCGATGACTAATAAAGGGTATAATGACAGTAAGTGTTTTTTAAAGAGGTAGATGCTAGGGGTGGTGGGTGCAGAATAAGTTGAATTTCACTGCATTGATCAACTTGTACCTGCTTTAAAAAACAAACATTGACAGTACTTAATAGCTACTGAAATTTGTTATATAACTGCAATCCTCCGTATCCACTCTGTAGCGTGTACGTTTATTCCCACATGCTGTATGCTTTATTTGTAGCCAGGTGGTTTGTACATTATTTGCTGACCCTCTTGTTTTCTGTTTGATGTTTTTGTAGGTGCCTGGTGCCCAGGATTTGGTGGATTTCTCACCCGTTTATCGTTGCTTGCACATATATTCTGTACTGGTAAGTAAGTCTGCAAAGGTGTTTTCACTGTATGGTTTGTACAAATGGCACTGAAGTTTGCCTAGTCTTCGAAAGACAAGATTAGCTGCAGCTCCTTCTGGCTGTGGAGACACTCTCGGAAAGAAACTGTAGCATAACAAGTATTAGTGTGTGCTTATGTTCACCTTGAGAGAAAATGCAATATCTAGTAAAATTAGAACCTAACCAGCATGTGACAAAGGGGAATGAGAGCAACAGTAGAGGAAAGGATTTGAGGAAAAAAAGAACTGCTCTTTTATAATAGTAGACCACAAAGATATATAAACCAACATTTTCTTCAGACATGACAGTTTTTTGGGTTTATAAGAAGGCAAATACATTTTTTCTAGCTCAAATATATTTCCCTAAAATAATTCTTCTCTAATCAAAATAACTGTTATATCAGTGCAAAGTAATTTATTGAGGAATCAAGAAAGACAGCACTTTTAGGTGGTGGTTGTTTATTGCACATTCATTCTTTTGAAGAGTGGAGAATTTCCCAATATTAAAATCATATGGCATTTAAGTTTAATTTAACCCACAACTTTACTCCTTGGCTCCAGCTTTCTGGAAGTTAGACTTCTCCATTTTACTTATCTGCTCTGAAAAACATCAAGATATTATAAGTGATATGACCATTTTCTGCTGCATTTAATCTGATCTTATTCATGGCTGCATAGTAAAAATAAATAAATAAATAAATAACCACAATGGTGGAAACCTTCCCACAATAGCAAAAATGATACCCAGGACATTGGCACTTCTATTTACTCAACTGCTTCCTTCCAAAAACGTGTAACTAACAAACCAATCAATCAACCAACAAAACCGAGAGTTTTTGTTCTGAAAACGGAGACGAGCCAAAGACTCTATTAGGCCACTAGGAAGTTTAGCTATTGCTATCATCCTGGAAGGCACTTTGATATTGAGGTGTTGTGTGAATGGAAAAAAATAAAATAAAACCCCAACGTAGATAAATCAGCATCAACTTTAGATCCCATTAATTTTCTGTCGGCATTTGAGGATTTGATGGATCTAGAATCTTAAATATTCGCTCTGTTTAGAAAGGTAGGTCCATTTAATAGCCAATAAAATTCACATCTAGTTTCTGCAGGTTGCTAGACAAAATGTGATTTTCCAGGTCTTCCGGTATAGTGATTAAAAAGTTACTCCCTTTAATATGAGTGGACAAAATGACTTTCATGGGAGACACCTTTACTCCTTTGTGCCAGAATGGGGAGGAGGTGAACATCCCGCAGTGCTGAAGGAACAGGTCCAGGACTATTTAGAAAGATTGGAATACACAAGTCCATGGGGCCAGATGCAATGCACCTGAGGGTGCTAAGGGAGTTAGCTGACGTGATTTCAGAGCCATTGGCTATTATCTTTAAAAGCTCGTGGCAACGGGGAGGTCCCAGATGACTGGAAAAAGGCAAATATAGTGCCATCTTCAAGAAAGGGAAGAAAGAGGATACAGGGAACTATAGGCCAGTCAGCCACACTTCAATCCCTGGCGAAATCATGGAGCAGGTCCTCAAGGAATCCATTTTAAGGCACTTAAAAGAGAGGCAGGTGATCAGGAGCAGTCAACATGGATTGACCAAGGGCAAGTCATGCCTGACCAACCTGATTGCTTTCTATGAAGAGGTGACTGGTTCTGTGGATGAGGGGAAAGCGGTGGACGTGATATACCTTGACTTTAGCAAAGCTTTTGATACGGTCTCCCACAGTATTCTGATCAGCAAGTTAAAAAAGTATGGGTTGGATGAATGGACTACAAAATGGATAGAGAATTGGCTAGAGCAAAGGGCTCAACGAGTAGTGATCAATGGCTCCATGTCTAGCTGGCAGCCGGTCACAAGTGGTGTGCCCCAGGGGTCGGTCCTGGGGCCGGTTTTGTTCAACATGTTCGTTAATGATTGGGAAGAGGGGGTAGATTGCACGCTCAGGAAGTTTGCAGATGACACTAAGCTAGGGGGAGTGGTAGCTCAGGAAGGGAGGGATTGGATACAGAAGGACCTAAACAAATTGGAGGATTGGGCCAAAAGAAATCTGATGAGGTTCAACAAGGACAAGTGCAGAGTCCTGCACTTAGGACAGAAGAATCCCATGCACAGCTACAGACTGGGGACAGACGAGCTAGGCAGCAGTTCTTCAGAAAAGGATCTGGGGGTTACAGTAGATAAGAAGCTGGATATGAGTCAGCAGTGTGCCCTGGTTGCCAAGAAGGGTAAGGACATATTGGGCTTCATTAACAGGAGCATTGCCAGCAGAACGTGGGAAGTGATTATTCCCCTCTATTTGGCATTGGTGAGGCTGCATTTGGAGTACTGTGTCCAGTTTAGAGCCCCCCACTACAAAAAGGATGTGGACAAGTTGGAGAGAGTCCAGTGGAGGGCAACAAAAATGATTAGGGGGCTGTAACACAAGACTTATGAGGAGAGGCTGAAAGAACTAGGCTTGTTTAGTCTGCAGAAGAGATTGGGGGGGATTTGATAGCAGCCTTTAACTACCTGAAAGGGGGTTCCAGGGAGGATAGAGCTAGGCTGTTTTCAGTTGTGGCAGATGACAGAACAAGGAGCAATGGTCTCAAGTTGCAGTGGGGGAGGTCTAGGTTGGACATTAGGAAAACGTTTTTCACTAGGAGGGTGGTGAAGCACTGGAATGGGTTACCTAGGGAGGTGGTGGCATCTCCATCTTTAGAGGTTTTTAAGCTGAGGCTTGACAAAACCCTCGCTGGGATGATTTGACTGAGGATAGTTCTGCTTTGGGCAGGGGTTGGACTAGATATCTCCTGAGGTCCCTTCCAACTCTAATATTCTGTGACTCTATACTCTTAATTTTTAAGACTCCTGCAGTAATTCATCTCAGCCTTCCAAACTGGAAATCCACAGACCCAAGCCAAATCAGAAGATAGAAGGGGGCATGGTTTCTGCATGTAATCCAGCAACTTTGCCTCCCTTGCTGCTCTGAAGCCAGACCTAAGAGAATTGTTTCTTTTATGGTAGATCGAAAGCGAGTCCCCCCAGCAATATTTACAAATGAATTAGTTAAAGGAGAGGAGACATCATAAAAATGTGTATATAATCTTTTTACGTCGTCTTCTCCGTTAGTGATTATATAGCTTTGCTATAATGCCATGAGAGTTTATTGACAGTAAAAAGATAACCTACCCAGAATGTGTTATATTTTGAGTGTACTCTGTCTTGCACAAAGACAAAATACTGTTGGAAGCCTCGTTCAGGGAGTATGCTAGGGGAAGATTACAATGGTCCGAATAGTTTTATAAGTGTCATTTGATTTGGAAGAGCTTCAATTGTACACACGTGTGTATGTATATTTAATTAAAGCAAAATCAGTCTCTATTCTCATAGCTTTGCATATATTTGTTTAACAGAAGGGTATATGTAATGCTATCACATAAGGGGTGAAAACAGGACATTTGTTTTTTGTATCAGTGGATGTTCAGGGTATTGTGGTTTATACTACATATTTATCTTCTAGACTGACATTACCTTCTGATTTACGTAATACTGGTTGTTTTTACTGTTCATCCTTTGCCATGAATAGAGTGCTTGGCTGAGTATTCCCCTATTGTATGTTAGACAAATATTACTTCTAGAAACAGATTCCAGGCTAATGCTCCACACTACTGTTTGATTGCTTTTTGCTGGAGCTGGGCGTAAACCACTGGCCAGCAATGTCCTCTGGGAGAGAGTACACCTGGAGCCTCTTGGATGTGTGCAAAAAGTAACTTGAGATGGGAAAAGTCATGTTAGATGAAGTCCACCCCTCTTCTCGAACTGGAATATAGTCCCCCAATAGATGTATATGAGACATTAAATTTTTATTCCTGCCTGCATCACGTGGTGTGGGGACCCAGTGTTTGTAAAGCGCACTGAGAACCTTAGTTGTTAGGTCAGATATTAATACTTAGCACTGTTCTAGCACTTTCTATCTTCAAAGTGCTTTGTAAACATTAATCCGCCCAACATCCCTGTGGAGTAGGTAGGTAGATGTTATTCCCATTTGACAGAGGGGAAAAAAACGGAGGCAGTGAATTCACAGAGCAAGTTGTTGATGGGGCTGGGATTAGAACTCAGGAGTGCTTGTCTCCCAGCCCTCTACTGAGCCCACTAAACCAAACCCCTCCAATACAGAATCGCAGCCAAAAGCCTCGAGAAAGAGAGACAAACTGCAAGGCAGTGTTTTCAAGAAGACATGCATATAAAGCAAGAGCAGGGGTGTAAGGCAAGCAACCATAAAGGAAAATTACCCTCTTCCTGACCTGTGGTTGAATCCCGAACCAGTTTTGTAGGCCCAGCTAGTGTTAAACAATGTCAAAGATTGGACAAACACCAAGGGAAACGGTCACATCAGTGTCAGACGGAAGGCTCATAATATAATAGTCACCAAAACCTCCTAATATTTGTCATTTACAATAGCGTTATCTAAGTGCTTGGCCTGCAGTTACAAAGGCCTAGTTTGAATAAACATTGCAATATTTATTATTTTTAGTGAAATTGACCTTCTAGTCACCTCGGTTTTATGGCTGTGCTGCTTATAAATTTCCAAAGGATTATTTGAAAAATCCTATTCATATCTGCCAGCCTTATCAGCAGGGCAGGAGTTCACATATTGTAACATGAGGTCAGCTTTCGGTCATGGTCTTGCAGACGGGGCCAGGCACCTGTAAATCCTTCCTTCAGCAACTCAGGCGAAGTACAATATCAAACAGGCAGTGAGACTTTTCCAGGAAGCGCTGAACTTTTGCAGGAAGGGCAGAGGAGAGGGAAAGAAAGTGAACCAAGGGTCAGGCCGTGGTTAACTGAGTACTGGTCCTTGACTTGGTAACAGAGCGAGGGGAGACAGGCTCTGATAGGAATGCTTTATGGGACTATTTGTCAGCAATCCTTTACCCTTTGAAATCAGCTCTCTAAGAATGGCTTGGGGTCAGATGGAGATAGACGGCATTTTTTTTAATTGTAAATATTTAAAATGACAAATGCATATAACAGTTGTATATATGTGGTGTACCCCTCTTCCTCAGCTTTCCTCTTTTAATGGCATATAGTATAAATTGTTTGGGACAGGGACCCGTTCTTCTAATCTCCTGGTACAGTGCCTAGCACAGTGGGGCCCTCATCCTGCTTGGGGCCTTTGGATACCACAAATGTTAATACTTTAAATCCTGAAATTGCATTAAAAAAAAATGAACGAGTTTGTTGAGAGAGCAAATACTTCATCGCTGAGACACAGCGAGGCTAAGTGACTTGCCTTAGGTAGGACGGGGTGTAAGTGGGAGACCCTAGAACGGACACAGGAATTCTGATGGCCTTTCCTGTGCTCTAACCAACGGACCAACGTTAATCTCCAGTCAAGGACACACAAATAGCAGAATATACCCAATTTCTGTTGACCAGCAATATATTTAAGGACCTTCACTTACAATTAGTCTGTAAATCTACAATGTGGTTACATTATTGGTCTTTCCATGTCATATATTCCTAGAGGTAATCGAGCAGTATGCTGAATTGGGTAATGTCACTGTACAGAACTGAAATGAAACTACAGTATTTGGGAGAGGTGATTCTGCCATTGATATTTGTTATAGTCTAGGTCTTCCTTTCACCCAAATGTAATTAGCACAAAAGCTGCTTTGATCAATATCCAAAGTCAAGTAGACAGATAGGGTTTGGGGTAGATGGTTTGTTTATCTGTTATGTCATCTGAATAGCTGTTGGCAGACTTGGATTTCGAGCCCAAGAGTTGGAATTGCTTTGCTTTGATATAAAATGAGAATTGGTTATTGTTGCATGTTTCCTGTAAGCTGGAGGGCATAGGGAGTGGAACATATCCCAAACCAGTAACTTAGCAGCAGTGAGGCAGTCAAAAACAAAGTCCAGTGCAGTTTTGGGCTGTGGTTGCACTGGAATCTCTGCCTGGAAGAGGCAGAGGATACTGCGATTCTGGATAAAGGAGACTAAAGGAGAAAGGTGGGGGGGTGAAACACTGCTTTGTACCTCGTGTCGAGGCAGCTTAACACTTTTGGCTTTGGTGTACAGAAATGTTTCCAGTTCAGGCAGTGAATACTGTTGTCCAGCTATATCTACACAGCCTGCGGGGAGTGAGCCTCCCAGCTTGGGTCAATAGATTTGAGCTAGCAGGGCTCTAAAAACAACTGTGTAGACAGTGCTTTGAAGTTGTGCTCCAATCTGAGTGGCATCTTCACGCTGCTGTCTACACAGCTATGTTTAGAGCACTAGTGCATGTCCCGCTAGACTGAGTCTGTTGATCCGGTTTGGGAGGCTAACGTCAATGATAGGCTATGCCTGCACAACCCAGTGTTCGTTTAGGGTTTGTCTTTCCTAGACACTTTTTACCTCAAGTTAATTGATTGCCAATTAGCTTGAGACACTTAACATACCTATAAACACTGGTGTGGGCAGTCCCCAGGCTTTGATCCCAGTCTACAGTGGGATCAACCAAGGCTAAAAAACAGGTGGCCTACAAAACTGAAATAAATATTCTGTAGACACTGCCTTAAGGTTTTATGCAACTCTGCCCCTGTTTTCATTTAACCTCTTTCATCTGCCGCTTTATTATCTTAGGCCAGGTCTACACTATAAACGTACATCGATTTATCTGTGTCGCTCAGGAGTGTGAAAAATCCACACCTCCAAGCAATGCTGTTATACTGACCTACCCCTGGTGTGGACAATGCTGTGTCGATGGGAGGGCTTCTCTCAAAGACAGAGCTGCCACCTCTCCTGGAGGTGGATTAACTACGCTGATGGGAGAAGCTCTCCCATCGATGTAGTGGTGTCTTAAAAAATGTGTCCTTTCTTACTCATCACTTACTCAGGGCTTGTCTCAAAGTACATTCAGACATTTCTTCATTTCAGTGACTACACGGTTTTATTACTCTGTACTTTGGATAGCCCTTCAGAGCCATCTCAGCTTTGGGAATGGGAGCCGGACTCGTGTGTCCATAGAATTGTTAGTCAAATATTGATTGCAAAATGTATACAGTTAGTGATTCACGAGACACAAGGGAACCCAGTTTGACTTTCAGCTTCCCACCTGAATTTTTGGGACTGGCAGTTAGAAATAACATGTTTTTACATTCAACTGAGCCGATTAAATCTGAAGTTCTCAAGAGACCATAAATATGGAACATCAGGAGTTACTTTCCTGAATCCCAACTTAAATGTTATTTATTTGTCCTAGAATTTTCTTCCTCTCCTAATGGTCCCTACTCTGGTGTATTCATGTTCCTCTTCTTTCTGACTTTGTACTCTAATATTTCACTTGCACTGATGACTGCCAGTTGTTGCTTAGTCTGCCTGTTGGCAATATTGATTTTTGTGACTGTTACTTTTCCTTTTGCTCCTTGTCCAACTCTTCAAGACTAAAGGTGCTACAGTATAGACAAAAATCTCATGTGGTCATGCTTTTGTAGAAGGGATTGAAGTAGTTTCTCTTATAACATCTCCCTTATTATTGAAACTACTGTTCACATAATATAGCTACCTAGAATTTTTCTTATTAAAAGAACTGTCTTTCCTCTTTGAAAAACAGTTATTTTATTACTGATACTGAAATGTGAATTGCCATGTGGAGTGTCTGTGACCAATTCCTATTTTCTAGGTCAGGGCTCTGAAGTTTGTTTCCACTGTGTCCTTGGGATTGTAAAGCTACTAAAAAGTTTCACCTTTTTCTCTGGGGGCTTTTTTTAGTGGAAATTTTTCTTCTTAGAAATATCTAACTCCTAGTTCATCTGAGTCACTTTGCAGATTGTCCCATCATTCTGTTCTGGCGTATCTCACTGTCTGCTGACTTGGCTGACCCGCTGGTGCCTGGTGGAGTTAGATAGCTGTAAACATGGTACTGAGATCATAGGGAAAGGCTGAGGGTGAGATACTTTGTGCACTGGATTGATAAGGACACAGGAAAAGCCATTAGAGTGAACTGGTGTCAGTGACCTCTGATAACTGCTCTGTACTACGTGCTAATGAACCCTGGATAGTGTGTCTGTCTGTAATGGCCATAGATTTAACTTTCTGTAATTGTCTTATTTCTCTTTTAACCCTGTGACCTTATTACCCATGGGGATACAACTTGACTTCGATCAAAGAAGAAGGAGAGAAATCACTGTTCATTCTAAGCTGGCTAGATATGATCACAGACAGCCTTGGCGTGCTCAAAGAACTCAGTTTGGAGACCAGCCATGTTAGGGTAAAAACACATGATTCCTTCTAAATATAGTGACAGGGAACAATAACCCAAATGCAGGATCCTTGTCACCTGAAGGTAGGAGTTGCAGAGCATGATTCGTCCAGGGCTTCAAGTCCCTTTCACGGTGATCACCATTTTTATTTACAAAGCTGTCTGTAACACTGCATACGTCAAGTTACAAACTGCAGATACATTTCAATTTTAAAACATACCTTATGGTTTTCTTAGTCAAGAATCATGTCCATTCTGCTCTCCGTGGTTAAAATAAGGGGCTAACAAGCACTCTTAGTTGCCCCAGAGAAGGTCTGGAGTCAGGAATAGGGGGGATAGTTTGTCATGAGGAATTACTCATCTTAAGGGATCCAGAGCATGGAGTGATTTGAGTTTACTGAATCCTCAGCATCACTTCTTGTATTGTTCAAGTGCCAACCCAGCCAGACCTTGGTGAGCTTGTGAGATCCAAAGGAGTCACAGAAACATTCAGAGAGTTCGGAAAACGCTCTTCAATTATGGCGCAGATCTTCTGGTGGGATCATCAAGGTGCAGTGACCTCTCGGGAGGCACAACGGCGGTGGAGCCAGTGTTGAAGAGGAGCACTGATCTGAGAAGAGTTTTCTGAGGGTATATTGGATGAGAGGAGAACAAGCTCAGCGTCCGTTATGTTTGTTTGCGCAGGCAAAACTCGGTTCAACTGGAAGGCCTCCCTAGCAGATCTTCCCATTTCCAACCTCTCCTCCCATTTCTGCTTCAGAGCAGCTCATCTTTCTGTGTTGAAATTCTCTTTGCAGCTGGGTCAAAACCACTCCTTGAACGGTTGTGGGTAATGTTGCAGTTGATCAGTTGGAGACTGACTTCTTCCCTGGGACAGAGCGTGATCTACCGCCCTACCTTGCTGATGCTCCATGCCTTTGAGGGTGAGACACTAGTAATAAAGCTCAGGGCTAAATTCCTTTGGACTTGTGCCTGGATTGTATTGGGACTCAGGTGTGTCTCATGGAAGTGCCGAGCATTATACCAGACTGTCAGACCATGCTCTTAGCCTGACATTCTGCCTACTGAATTCGCTCCCTCTCTCTTTTCTTTAGCAAGCAATACCAGTCATGAGTATGTGATGTCCATGTTTTGTTTTGTTACTTGGAAGTGCCTAGAAGTTTGGTACCCTTAGCTCCAAAGGGTGGTGTTATGCAATAGAGAATGTGGAAAGTGTGACCCTTTTAAACGTTGTTTTCAAAGAAAGTTATGAATGTGAGTTTGTGTGGTATAGTCCAGCTATCTACATTACTAAAGCAATGTATTTTGTACCAACACAGATCCTGAGAATTGTCAAGGGCTGACCTCAAACTCCCATTCCTAAAGTGGGCTGTGAAATAATGAGCCACCATGTTTCTGTGAATTGTATACAATTGCCTGATGATCAAGAGTTGGTGCTCTTTCCTTGCTACTTATATGGGTTTAGTTTAAATACCTGTGTGTACCTCAATTGGGAAATGATTGTCATCCTGTTTTGAATACAGTCCCTTTTTTATGAAGGGTTGTGAGTTGGCTGAATGCTAATTCTCAGTCTGTTTACAAATACTTATGCAGGAAGGGGTGAGCAACGTGCAGGACAGACTTATGACGCATTCACCCGCTTTTTCATGGGTTTTGCCTTTGTTAAGGGGAATGTGGAAATAAGGCACAGCATGTACAATGAACAAATGATGTCATTGCATTCCAAGAGTATGGTACCAAAGCTGCTTTCTATGGCAGTTTTTTTAATGATGGAAAGATAAGAGAAACACATTGAGTTATGTTCTAAATACCAGTGCGTCTTTGAACTCTGCAACTGGTGGGCTATGTTGGTCATGTTTTATGGATGACATGAGGCAAGAGCAAAGATTCTGAGATCTAATCTGATAAGCACTATATGTATGCAATAATTTATGCAGGGTGTTTAACAAAATGTGCATATCGCTTGGAGGCTGACTCAGTTTTGAAAAACCTGGACTCCCTGGAATCACAGGTTTAAAATCTGGCAAAAACGACTCCTTCCTTTATCCTTCTCAGATTAATAATGTGAGTTTTAAGTGGCTTACTGTTTGTGGATCTGTGGGGTGAAACCTTAAAAATTGGAGGTCCTGTCTGTTACACACAGACACAGGATTCTATGGAAAGTATTACGAGACCAGGGATTCACCTTGTGGAGTTAAACCAAATCTTCCAGCTTTTCTAATGCCCTATCACCGCAGAAGTGGTTGTATTTAAGTGTTGCTGTAGTACATAGATCAAAGTGCTTTGGGATCATAGAATCATAGCAGATTAGGGTTGGAAGGGACCTCAGGAGGTCATCAAGTCCAAACCCCTGCTCAAAGCAGGACCAACCCCGACTAAATCATCCCAGCCATGGCCTTGTCAAGCTGGGCCTTAAAAACCTCTAAGGATGGAGATTCCACCAATTCTTTAGGCATAACCCATTCCAGTGCTTCACCACGCTCCTAGTGAAAAGGTTTTTCCTAATATCCAACCTAGACCTCCCCCACTGCAACTTGAGACCATTGCTCCTTGTTCTGTCACCTGCAGCCACTGAGAACAGCCTAGCTCCATCCTCCCTGGAACCCCCTTCAAATATTTGAAGGCTGCTGTCAAATCCCCTCTCATTTTTCTCTTCTGCAGGCTAAACAAGCCCAGTTCCCTTAGCCTCTCTTCATAAGTCCTGTGCCCCTGCCTCCCAATCATTTTTGTTGTCCTTCACTGGACTCTCTCCAATTTCTCCACATCTTTCCTGTAGTCAGGGCCCCACAACTAGACACAGTATTTCAAATGTGGCCTCACCAGTGCTGAATATAGGGGAATAATCACTTCCCGCGATCTGCTGGCAATGCTCTTACTAATGCAGTTCACTATGCTGCTAGCCTTCTTGGCAACCAGGCGCACTGTTGACTCCTATCCACTGTAACCCTCAGGTCCTTTTCCGCAGAACTGCAGCTTATCCAGTTGGTTCCCGTCTGTAGCTGTGCATGGGATTCTTCTGTCCAAAGTGCAGGACTCTGTACTTTGTCGTTGTTGAACCTCATCAGATTTCTTTTGACTCAATCCTCCAATTTGTCTAGGTCACTCGGTATCCTACCCCAGCCCTCCAGTGCATCTACCACTTCATGATGAAAAGTGTTCGCTCTCACTGCCTCCTCTCTGTCATGCAGTATCAAAGTAGCATCTGTTCTTTTGAATAGTAGCTCCTAAGTTTAGCCAAAGGAAATATGTTTCTGATGGTGACTAAACTGCTTAAAATTGCAGACTGGGGACGTCACAGTAAAGGTACCTCAGCCTAAGGGCTGCATCTTGCACAGCAGCTGCTTGAAAAATCCAGAACCGTTTTATTTTACCACCTCTTTGTTTTAACGTGTGAATAACAGCAACCATTTGTATCTGGGGTCCTCCATGGGCTTTCTTGTGTCTGAAAGCACAGGGCACCTAAGCTTGCTTCCCGAAGCAATCCTGTGAAACTTGCCTAGCTTACACGATGCTGTGGTGTGCAGTTGCTATTCATGCTGTGAAATGCAAAAGCATGATGGTACACAAACAGATAGGGAAGCACTGTCCCTTCCCCAAACAGCATACAGTCTAAAAAGACACAGGGCAGAAGCAATGACTCCATCATACAAGCTAAGTGACCTGAGGGGGTGCTATGTGTATATGTGTAATACCTGTCCCCAGCTATTCCTCTACCTAGTTAGTTCCTGACCCGCCTGTCATCAGCAAACTCATAATTACTCCCATCCACCTGTTGTTTTGGGGGAGCAGGCACCCTAAGGTTACTTACAAATGCGTGGATGGAGGCACATAAGACCACATTGTTGAACGCCGCTGTGTTTCCCTGCCTAGGTGTGAAAGAATCCTGGTGTTTTTAACCCTTTCATAGTTGTACTTTTTAGTGCATTTCCTCTTGTCTTACTTATTGTTGGCTGCTTTTGTTAGAACCCTTATGTCTTTTAATGTAATGTGCTAACATTGTTAAAATTTCTCTCGGCGTTGTTTTTAATAAATGCAACCCCTCGCTCAGCCCATATCTGTCCAACGTGGAGTCCTAAACTGTTTGACTCCACCCTATATGTATTGGTTCTGCAGTTAGCAGGGTTCATAAACAGTGAACATTTCGTTAAGTTGGTAAAATAAGCAGGTCTGACTGTGAATGCACACAGGAGATTGGTCGAGTAGGAAGTGCCATCTTTCAGAGAACTACTGTGATCCAGGTCCTTTTTTGACCAGCAGTGGCTGTGAAATGTCTAGGTTGCCTGTTTGAATTCAGCCTATTTTGGTAGTGATTGAAAAGAGTAACAATCTGGTGGTTAAGTCATAGAGATGGAAAACAGCTACTAATCACCAAGTTGTTCCCCTGACAGAGGAGGTATCCAATATTAAATTGATACTGTATGCGATCTTAGCCAAGAGTCTGAAGGGGGTGAGTCTGTCTCTTTCCGGTGTATATAAGAGCCATCATTGTAACTGGAACTAGCCCCACTTCTGGCAGTCTCAATAGAGAGGCATAGGACTTAATGTGTCATAGAGACTGAACTCCTTTCTAATCCAAGCAGTGGGATTGGGTCACGTTGTTGGATGGATTTACACAACTGCCATCTATTCTGTGCAGAGAGGACATTAGTCTGTAGTACACTGGCTAAAATAAAATAAACTCCTCCCTTTTGCAGCAAGAGCTTTTTCCCTGGAGCTCCTGGTTAAGAGAGCAAACAAATACGTGCATTTAACTGATGATATCCCAAACGTAAAACATCACTTAGCCATCTTAAAAATCAGTAAATGTTCTTTCACATGAAACTAAGACAACATGTGGGATGGCTGATTTTTTAATTTCAGAGCCTGCAGTTGCATTTGTAGAATGAGGAGCTTTTTCCTTACTAAAGAGACCTTGAAATAAAACCATCTTTAAGTTAATGGCATAATAATTTTTTCCGGTGCAAAGGTCTTCCGTGTAGTAGCATATTTCCCAGTCATCCTTTTCCAGGCAATTAATGTAGAATCTGTCTGTTGGAGATTACTAGTTCTGTGACAAGGTAAAACGCAAAACAGGAAAAAATAAATCATCTGAATTCTTTGTAGCTAATGCTTTCCTAGAAACATTGTCTACCTGTGTCCTTTTCTGTGGTCATCTTCTTTCCTTGTCTCCACTGTATCCTACGGTTTTGTTGTTCCTCATACCAGTGGGCTGACTTTGGAAGTCTTAGAATCATAGAAGATTACGTTTCGAAGGGACCTCAGGAGGTATCTAGTTCAACCCCCTGCTCAAAGCAGGACCAACCCCAATTAAATGATCCCAGCCAGGGCTTTGTCAAGCTGGGCCTTGAAAACCTCTGAGAATGGAGATTCCACCACCTCCCTAGGTAATCCATTCCAGTGCTTCATCACCCCCTTGTGAAAACGCTTTTCCTCATATCCAATCTAGACCTCCCCCACTGCAACTTGAGACCATTGCTCCTAGCTCTGTCATCTGCCACCACTGAGAACAGCCTATCTCCATCCTCCCTGGAACCCCTTCCAGGTAGTTAAAGGCTGCTATCAAATCCCCCCTCATTCTTCTCTTCTGCAGACTAAACAGGCCTAGTTCCCTTAGCCTCTCCTCATAAGTCTTATGGTCTCGCCCCCTAATCATTTTTGTTTCCCTCCACTGAGCTCTCTCCAATTTGTCTACATCCTTTCTTTAGTGGGGGGCCCAAAACTGGACACAGTACGCCAAATGTGGCCTCACCAGTGTGGAATAGAGGGGAATAATCACTCCCTCAATCTGCTGAGAATGCTCCTACTAATATATCCCAGTATGCCATTAGCCTTTGCAATAAGGGCACACTGCTGACTCATATCCAGGTTCTTGTTCACTGTAACCCCGAGGTCCTTTTCTGCAGAACTGCTGCCTAGCCAGTTGGTCCCCAGTGTGTAGCAATGGATGGTCCCATGGATTCTTCTGTCCTAAGTGCAGGACTCTGCACTTATCTCTGTTGAACCTGATCAGATTTCTTTTGGCCCAATCCTCTAATTTGTCATGGTCACTCTGTATCCTAGCCCTACCCTCAAGTGTTACCATGAGTATTACTGTACTCAGTGAGTATTCTCTTTGAAATCAGTGGAACTATACACAGAATAAGATTACTACTTGTGAATGAATCCTTCTTTGCTAATTCTTTGAACTGATTTTTCCATAAGTAGGCTAGAGCAAGCTTCTTTTGGTATGCACAGTTTCTTACTTGAGAAATAATTGTCTCTAGCCAACCCGCCGAAGTCTTTGTATATGGTTCTCCTGGTGGGAAGAGTGGTAAGCCCTTAAGTACTGGAAGATTTTCATGCCAACTTACTATTAAAGTTTCATGAAGAATTTAAAAGATGTTATAAAACAGCATATAACCATAAATGCCACACTATTGTCTTCAATCATTATGGCCTCAAGATGATGGGATACCCTTAGCAAAGGAAAGAGAGGCTGGAAATAGAGGAGAGAATGGAAACCAACATACAAGTAGGGCAGACATTCCTGAGCTTAACCTTGTAGAGTAGCTAAAACAAGGGGCGATTGCCAGAAATATGACCTGATGACGACTAGCTGCTTGCTGTTGTAACAAGAAAAAATCATTCTTCTTCATCCTTGGCCAAATTCTAATGCACTTTAGTCTTCTGGGCCATGGTCGTTTTGTAACTAGTGTATTTTAGTGTGGTCTTTAAAAGAGTTTTTTTTTTAAAAGCTGAGAAGCCATATTTTCCAGACTGAAAAACACAGGCTACCTTGTTCAGTCAATGTAGTTTAGGTCAAATGTAGTTATGAAAAACAGATGAATTCTGGTGATCAAGTTGTACTTTGACAAATATTCCATTGTCTGTGCATGCAGTAATTTCTTTAAAACGTTACACAGTTCTGGTCTCAGATTGGCTGCTTTCTTTTAGCCTGCAGCATGCAGGGGTCTCGTCAGTCAAACCTTAAAGCCTCAGCTTCCTTGTAAGAGGTATTTGGCAGAAATATTCACTGCAAAATAGATTTGGATTCCTCTTTAGTTGTTAAAGTATAGGGACATGAATGCGCCTCTCATGTTTGCATATGCTCTCTTTGTGCTGTCAGGAACGTTAGAAGTGGCCTAGTGCACGTCTTCAAGAGAAATTTAGTTTCATGTCAGGTTTGTTTACACAGTGCGCTAATACTTCAGTGATTTGGCTAATCCTATTTTGCCTTCATACAAGTCTTCCTTGCATTATCAACAGAATAGAAGGTTCTGCCTTACCTACCTTAGGAACTTTTATGGCCTTCACTATCTTCGTCTCTGAGCAACTTACAGTCCTTAATGTCTGTATCATCACACCTCTGTGAGGTAGGCTTGTGCTATTACCGTGTTTCTCCAAAAATAAGACAGGGTCTTATATTATTTTTTGCTCTGAAAGATGGGTTAGGGCTTATTTTCAGGGGATGTCTTATTTTTTTCCATGAGTGTAAAGTGTATGGGGACCTTTACTTGTGAACCGCTTGTAAACTGTAACTAGGGCTTATTTTTGGAGTAGGGCTTATATTTCAAGCATACTCCAAAAATCCTGAAAAATCATGCTAGGGCTTATTTTTGGGGTAGGTCTTATTTTCGGGGAAACAGGGTATCTCCATTTTACAGATCCGGTGATCCGAGGCAGAGAGACACTAATGAATTAATCACTGTAACTCTGTGACCATGCTTCTTCTCCAATTCTTCTACCCCTTGTGCCCTAAACAATTGAATAACATTTCTTTGTATTCTCACTGCCACACTGTTCCCCAGAGATAGCTGCATTTCACAGAAGTGCTGAAATGAATTCTGTTTATAGCTTATTCTACTTTATTCAGTGGGAATAAAAATGTAGAGCTGTATACTAGCTTTTAATTTTACTGCTAGCACTGTCAAGGCCAGTTAATCCAAAATGTGCCAAAGAAATACCTTTCTCTATCCCCGAATCAATGTTCTCCTTCCAGAAAATTCCACCAACTCTTAGAAAGCCAGGCTGTAACTGGATAACCTCCTGAGACACTTTGGTGGGCATGTTACCATATAAAAATATTTACCCCATAGGTCCCAAAAGTGTGCTGGATGCTTTACAGAACTGATAGAAAGACAGGATCCCTGAATCAAAGAGCTTCACAACCTAAGCTCAACCTAAGAGATATGTTGCAATACATGGGGTAACTGATCACTCAGCTTAGGTATGTGCACATCTTGATAGATCTAGGAGAAGAATGTTTTAAAATAATCAAATGTTGATACTAAATGGGTTTTAAAAATTATTGATGATAAAGAGACTGCATCTTGCACATGTCCATCTCTGGCTGTGATCACAGGAAAGACATCAGAATAGACTGGTAGGAGAATATGCATGCTTTGACTCACTCTGCCATTAGTGTGCACTTTTGTAAATAATTTTGTCATTTAAAAAAACAAAACAAAATAAATATGTTAAAAATGAAGTGTTCTTGTTTGACATCTTTTCAGTGCCCTGGGTCTTTGTTCCACGTGATCACATGTTTCATCTCTGGTTTCACTGCTACTGCTTGGAGATAAAATTTATTAGTCAGTCTAAAGTATTACACTGGGAAGAGTATCTTAATTAGGGCATATTATTTTTCACCCTTTCTGAGTAGTATTGACTGCAAACAACTGTGAAAACCAAAGCAGCCATCTCGGAAAAGTTTAGTGTGTCTCTTACTTTTTAAAGATAAGGATGATCAAAACTTCAGATCACTTTGCAGCCAAATTATGTGGTCTTTCTGTTTTAGTTACTTAAAAAAAATAGAAATGAACATGCTAAAGATCAGAGAGAGAGCCCATAAGGAAAATGTTTAAAATGTTTCAATTCTGTGTGAAAATTAAACATATTTGAAATATGCAAAATATCTATTTATTTTTAAATACCAGAAATTTAATTTTGAAAGTCTAATCCTGCAGTACTCAGAAATACAAAATTCCCATGGAGTTCCCTTAGTTGTCAGTGCTAAAAAGGACTGCATGACTGGGAAGATTATTATCTGCGTTCTGTTATATTTTACCTATTTTGTGGAAACATTTTAACCCACACACCTGACCAAGAATGATGTAAGGTGCACAAAATTTGGCTTGGAGAAGCTGAAAATCAAACACCCCAGAGGTTGTCAAACCACAGCTGAATAAACTCTGACATCTCCAAACCAGTAACTGAAGAATAGCAAATACTTGCACCAAATTCGTCGTCTACTATTAACCTGAAATGTCTTCCTTCAGATTTAATATTTAAACCTACTAGAATGTGTGTGGTATTCTGAGATATAAATTACTCTTCAAGAAGAATTATGCTGGGAGTCAAAGACTAGACAATGGTCATCTAATCTTAAAATCCACCTTTTGGGAGGAACGTGATAGCTGTTTAAAGGGGCATGACAGTACACAACTGTTTAAGACCAGAAGTTAAGACTCTAATCCAATTGAAAGTTCAGGAGATTTCAGGTAAAATGGATATTATCTGATCTGGAATTTACCTAGCACACTGGGGATAACACCCAAAATGTTCCTTGGAATCCTTATTTACTGAAGTGGTCAAGTCCTTGGCTTTATGGCACATCCAAAAGACAGTAGCTCCTAATGCTTTGCTAGTAGCTTTGTCCAGAACTGAACTAGAGGGGAAAGTATGGTGCTCCCCACTGAACAGCTAACACCGTTCATGCTCCATATAGTTTTCTTTGGCGGTCTTTCATGAAAATACTTGCCCAGCCTTCTCCTCTGTAGCTTGTGGGATCTGATGGCATCACAGAAGGCATTAATATTTCTACAGTCTTTACTTCTAGCAAATGAAGATTAAAATTCTCTTGAACACATACTTTATTTAAAAGGGCATCAGAGTTGGCAGATCCAAAATTTCATCCATATTTTTTTTTGTGTCCATACATAAAAATCCATACATCTTTATACTGTTTGGTGTACAGTACAAAAAGTACTTCAGAATGACCTTCCTTCTTGTATTACGTTGGTTAGCTGTGATAGCCACATTCTACAGTGGGGAGGACTTGAGCAGAGAGAGCTTGACTTGCCCAAGATCAGTGATAGGTATGGGATGAGAGCCCAGATCTCTTGTCCTCCAGTCTTCTGTGTTGACTACTACATGGGCTATCCTTCTGTTTATTTAAAAAGAAAGGACAACCCTATTACCAACCAACCACTGAACATATGGACTCGTACATTCTTTCTCTTAAGAAAGTTGCCATTGGTTTCAAGTTTCCAAGGAGCTAGATTTTAAAAAACAAAGTAGAATTCAAATGGGGAATATTGTACCTGTAGCTGAACCTGCAAAGACCAAGAAAAGGTAAAATGGCCTGTGAAAGGTAAAGGTAAATTATCAGTATTACTACTTCCATCTCTCAAGTCTTTGTAAATTTTGCTTTATAAAATGCTTCCATGAAAGAAAGCAGTGATCTAATTTTCCCCAAGGAAGTCAGTTATGTCTGTTCTCTATACTATATGTTCTTTTATCACTCTCATCACTGTAGTATCTGAGCACCTTCCAGTCGTACATTGAAACATGACTAGTATTTGTCACTTGTTTGTTCTCCCTTATCATTTCCCCAGGCAGAGAATTGTGTATGTTTTCTTTTGGCAGGGTTTTGGTTTTTTTAAATGTACACGTTGTGTGTGTCAGAAAAGGCTGGTCGGAGGAGTGCGCCTGGCACTTGGAATATGGGATGGTGTGGTTTGTGATGGGTCTGTTAGTTCCCTTTGGAATTTGTTTTATGGTCTCAGACCAGTCCCCGAGAGAGCTCTGTCTCCTGCACAAATGAATTTTATCCTCTGGTAGAAAGTTCCATTGAGCATGAGGAGCAGAGCCGTTGACCACGGTCTTCATGCCAGTGTTTTAGGCCATACTTCAAATATGCTAGGCCAGGCACTTGAGGGCCTTGAAGATAAGGTCTGAGACCGTGAACTTGACTTGCTATTCTATGGAAAGCTACTGCAGAGAGCAGAGGACAGGTCTGGCGTGTTTCGGTAGCCAGTGTCGCTGAGGAGACGTCCTGAAACATTCTCTACTGATTGGCGTTTCCTGGTGCTGATGGCTTGATGCTCATGCTCTTGAGCCCAAACATCAATACTCTTCGCTTCACTCAGCCTGATCACACAGGTGAATTTTTAAGAGCTGTATTACAAAACATAAACACTGTTTCTCAGTTTTTCAGTTCCTTCTGCTCTCTTACCTCCAATGCCAATGTCATTCTATAAATGTGTTTTTAATGTGGTTTTTGGTTGATCCAAAAACCTAAGGGTTTATTTAGCTGCCTTTACCATCTATCTTCTCTGCTGCTCTCCTGTACAATTTGGACCGCTCACAGCACTTAGTGTCTCTCTCCTAACTGCTTGCCAGCACTAATCTCTCACTACTTGGCAAGGTCACAGGCCATTTCACACTGATGTGTGTTTGGGTGGAACTGCGGATGAGAAAACTATAACTTTATTGTTTTCAAAACCTGGGAACTAATAAAGGTAAAATGTTTCAAGTCTGCTTTTGAGATGAGGCTGCTGCTTTGTACTTCTGAAAATTGCAGATTATCAGTGGTGCCAGCCCCAACCATTCAGACACCCTGAGTGAGGGCTGAAGAAACCAAGAGACTTCAAAAACAGTAAATGTTGAGTTTTTATCGAAGAGAGACACCAGATTTTTAAAGGTTTTTCTCTGTAACTGTGAGGGCTAGAAACGCTTCTTTTTTTTTTCTTTTTTCTTTAAATGAAATCTTCATTCCAACCACTGGGACTTTAAGAACAACACTAAATATCACAAGACCTGTGATCAAACGATGAGAGTTGGCAGCTGTGAGATCACTTCTCATTTGTTGATGCATACTTGAGATAGTATAGAAAAAAACTGAGAATTAAAATATGAGCCCTTTGCTATATTCATCTTGACTTCTCTAGGCAGAAAAATAAACACACTAGCATGTTTCTAAGGTTAGCTCAAAGAGCAGATGGCCCTTGATAAATAGATGTGATTGCAAACTGAGATACATCCAACACAACAGTTGTATCTTCAGAATAACTTCTTAAAGTAGTGTAATGGGTATTGGAAAGGCATGACTCCCAAGCTGTTTATCCAAAGCAAGAAAATATGATACTGAATGGATCTGGAAAACATACAATGGACACTTTACGAGAGAATTACACACTCTGAAACAGCAGTTCTCAACCCATTTACCATTGTGGGCCGCATATTCAGCTCGCTGTGTATTTTATGTGATCCGCGTCCACAGACTATATATACTACCTGTACATCTACTTAAAAGTAAGGTTTTGTATTTGTTATATGACAGCAAAATGATTCAAATCTGTACTGTCCCTTTCATTTCAACACGGGGAAATGTTTATCAAGAACATTTTCAATTAGCAAACTAACGGAAAAGGTTAACTGTTAAAATGAATGAGTGTAGTGTAAGGCTGGCATGACATGGTGTATTGTCACACTCACTACCGTGCTGCTGCTGAGCGCCCAGAGAGCGGGACTGCAGAGCTTGTCTGCAAAGATGGGGAGCCCTGTCCAGTGCAGGGTGTCCCCCCAAACCATAGACTGCTCCCAGGCACCCAGCCCCGACACCTAGGGATCAGGCTGCCCCTCAGCCAGGGAATGCCTCCATTACACAATCCCCCCAGGGACTGCCCCCTCCAACATCCAGCCCCCCACTTAGGGACTGCCCTACAGCACTCAATACCCCCATTCAAGGACTGAGCCCAGTATCTACCCCTCCATCCAGGAACTGCCGTCAGTCCCCAATGCATCAGCAGCACCCCAGCTCTGTGGCCCTCACACCCTGCACCCTGCTAGTCTCCTATCTTGGCTGCACATAGCTCAGCCAAACAGCCCATGTGCATTGCAGTCCTTGTGCCGGGGCACTTGCTCCAGTTGGTCACTGGACCAACAATCCTGCGTGGTGGGGGATGCTGAGCACCCTGGCTCCCTGCCGATGCTCCTGGGGGGGAGCTGACATTAGGTCCGATCCTGCACTATGCCATTTTCCACTGCCACCCCCCAACTCTGCACCCAGGGCAGGTGTCCCGCTCCCTAGTTACAGCCCTGAGGCTGTCACATGAGCCGCAGCTGTGAGCTGATTGGGTTGAGAACCGCTGCTCTGAGAGTAGGTTTGAGTAAATACTTCTGTGGGGGATGATCACAAGGGAGCAGCTCAGCATAACTTGCAAGGTGTAAATGAAGAATTCTAGTTTGACAGAGATGGAAGTATGACATTGAAACACCTGATCTATGGCCTGTCCACATGTTCATAGAGAAAAGAGACAAGTAAAGAGAGGATGTACTCGTCTGAAATGCAAGATTTTCCTTTTGGACTTTAACTGCCCCACAGGGTGCTAACAAAGATTAACCTTTGCAGAATTTATGACAAAATATGTTAGGCAGGCAGATTTTCTAAAAATCTGATTCATGCTAGATTCTTAATGCAACCAATTTTTTGACAATTGCTGTGGTTTTAGACTGTTTGGGGATTTGTAGTATTATGTCCAGTTCTGGGCCCCCCCACTACAAAAAGGATGTGGACAAGTTGGAAAGAGTCCAGTGGAGGGCAACAAAAATGATTGGGAGGCTGGAGCACAAGACTTATGAGGAGAGGCTGAGGGAACTAGGCCTGTTTAGTCTGCAGAAGAGAAGAATGAGGGGGGATTTGATAGCAGCCTTTAACTACCTGAAAGGGGGTTCCAGGGAGGATGGAGCTAGGCTGTTTTCAGCGGTGGCAGATGACAGAACAAGGAGCAATGGTCTCAAGTTGCAGTGGGGGAGGGCTAGGTTGTACAGTAGGAAAAAATTTTTCACTAGGAGGGTGGTGAAGCACTGGAATGGGTTACCTAGGGAGGTGGTGGCATTTCCATCTTTGGAGGTTTTTAAGCTGCGGCTTGACAAAACCCTCGCCGGGATGATTTAGCTGAGGATAGTCCTGCTTTGAGCAGGGGGTTGGACTAGATACCTCCTGAGGTCCCTTCCAACTCTAATATACTATGATTCTATGATTTCACGCAGACCGTCCCAGACCTTGACTACAGTAGGTGTGTTGAAGCTGTGCTTGCAGAGTAGGTAGGCATAGGGGTGCTGGCTTTAATCTAGCTAGCATGGCTAAAAGTAGCCAGGAAGCTGCAGTGGCTGACTATGCGAGTTACTTGTCCCCAGTCCTGGACAGGCTTGTACTCCCTGTGCCGCCTCATCTTCTTTGCCATTTTTCACTGTGCTAGCTAGACTAAACCTAATGTGGGTATGCCTGCTCAAGCAGAAGCCGCACCTCTGATTGCAGTATAGGCATCCCTTAAGAGGAGGGTGGGAAAAACATGTTTGAAATGTACCCCATTCAAGCATCTCTATGAGAAACATATGGGTTTAAGGAGTCTGTCGTGGCAGTAACCAAGGGTGTTAGCTTGGCACAATATTCCTTATGATATTATCATGAGTCTTGCAACATTCTGTGCTTTGCTTAAAGCCCCAACTCCTACAGAAGCAATTACATGAGAATCTCAGCTTTCTTTGTTTTTTTTTTTTTTAAAGTGAGTTTCTAGCCCTCATGCTGGTGAACAAAAGCTTGTCAACATAACCCAATGCGCCTGAAAGACTCAGAAAACAGAAGGCAGATAAAAAGACACACCGCTCCCCCCATGTGGGTAGTGTTTTTTTAATCTCATAATTTTTAAAATAATCTCAAGTTGTTTTGTGCCTGACCCATGGGATAATGCTGGAGGTAAAGCCTATTGTGGACTGGGTACTTCTATCAAGATGAAGTATTGCATGCTGGGATTTCTAGTTGCTCAGACATTGTCAGCATGGTGGCAATTTGCCCTGTTTTAAACAAATTAGTGCGGAACCAGGGCATCCAGCAGTTTGTGAATGGTGGCACTTTGCTTCGGTTCTGGCGAGTTTGTTCCAACCTGAGCTATGTGTTTGGGTTATTTGCAGAAGGTGAGCTCCTCTGAAAACCCTTGAGGTAGAGTTGTTGGATTGGAACCCTGTGTACAGACAGGTCACACCCTGTCTTTCTGCCTATTGTAACTTGCTGCTTTCCTTCATCTTCCAGGCTAGTGCCTTCCAAAAAAGTGCCTGAAAAAGAAGAAAGTGGCAATTTTTTTACTGAAACAACTAATTTTAATTAAGAATGGTCTGAGTGCAGAACTTGGGAGCCAGGAACTTCTTGAGTTCTAATATTAGCTTTGATACAGACTCTCTAGGTGGGTTTGGACAGGTTATTAACAGTTCTGCACCTCAACTCATAGATTTTAAGACAGAAGAAACCATTATAATCTAATCTGACCTCCTGCACAACACAGACCATAGAATTTCACCCAGAGATTCCTGCATCAAGCCTGTGATCTGTTTGAGCTTCAGCAAGTTTCTTTCCAAGACATTCAGTCTTATTTACCTGTTTGTAAAATGGGAATATTGATCTACTAAAAAGGGATGTGAGGATAAATTAGTTAATGTTTAGGAATAGCTTTGCAGATGAAAAGTGCTTTTCAAGAGTTAAGTATTAATGCAAATGCACAGATTTTTTGTTCTGTTTTATTCAAGCGAATACATTTGAGTTGCTAAGTGTGAGCAGGATGCAAACTCCTTTGTGGTTTACCCTTTTGCTAACATGGCCCAACTGTTTATCATCCTAGGTCAGAGGTTATGAAAAGCAGTAGTCAATTAAAGCTTTATTAGTTGTAGGTGGTAATGCTATGAAAGGAGCCAGCCAAGCTGAGGTCAATAATAAAGGCCCTTTGTTAAAATATTGAATACATTAACACTCTGATCTGGAGGGGAGGGGTGGAAGCCGATTACAAAGGCCATGCTTGTTAATCTTAATGTTTACTCTCTTCAAAAGTCCAGGCCCTATGGCTCCATAATCTTTAGTGATCAGATTTTTTTTTCTAGTACTGCAGACTGTTGCTGGCCCTGCAGGGGAAGTTCTTCTGTGGGTCAGGCCTGGGACACAGCAAGGAGGAAGTGCCAAGACAAACATAGGTTACAAGGGCCATCATGCTAATAAACAGAGTGCTCGTTAGTCAGAAGGTCAGGCAGCTAGTCAGCGGCTTGGAACGGTGACAGCAGTTAGCACAGGTTCATATTGCAAGCACATTGAGTGAAAGCCCGTTTTGAGTAGTCTGTGGAGTTTGGCAAGTGTTTCTGTGTGGGGATATTAAAATATTGATACAACTGGGATTCCCTAAAGCAGCTTTCCTTCTCTGCCTGCTGCCTTGTTTGCTGGAGCGCTGTATTAATGCATCTTCCACGCTACTACTTTTTGTTCTTTTAAAAAGGTAAAGATGTGATGAAGTAACACTCGTCTGTGTGACTAGAATTCCGTGCAATGGCCTTTTTGTCTGCTGTCTGGCAATTTCTAGACTTGAACAGTAGGGGGCATCTCTTACTCATGCTTTTTTTGTTTTGTTTTAGTGACGCTTGATCTATAGGGCCGTCTTTAAAAAGCAAATAGAGCATTTGACCTGCTGTGCAAATTAGCCATATGGTGAAGTGTAATATCCCGCTGACCCTCATTACAGAGCACTATGAAAAGCTCTCCCCTTTTCACATGCAAGAATATTAAAGTGGCCTTTTCAGCATTTTCCTCCATATAAACCTGTCTTCACTCCCATGGCCAGGCAGTTAAAAGGGAATTCCAGCTGCAGCCAGGATGGTGAAATTAAAGGCTTTACCTCGTCTAAATGGAAAATAGATATTGCTTCCTATACTGAACTGAAAGAACAATGCACCACTGCCATCCCTATCGCTAGAAAGGGATAAGGCCCCTGTTTTCTGAGAGGAGAGAGCACAAGTCTCTTACAAAGTGGCTGCTCTGAAAACACCCCAAAGGGGGGAATTTTTTTTTCCAAAGAAACCCTCCTGTAGAGTTAACCTATTCCTGGCTGCATCCTCATAGTGGTTGGAAGCAAATCGGCAAGTGAGACTGGGGAGATTGACGCAACTATTGATACAATATTTAGCCATTTGAGAGACACCACCACCAAGTCTAATGAGATCCGCTTTCCTTCTGTGAACAGTTGCTGTTAGGCTGACGTCCATTGGGACCAGAGACTCGTCTTGTGCATCTTACTCTCTGTGTAGAAAACCAATTCTAAATTCAGTCTGGCACACGCGTCTCACCCCCACACGGACAAATGTGTGCTTAAAACCAGAGGTGAACTAAAGCTTTGCTGGGTCAGCCGGACGGAGGGTTACAGCCTCATCTGGAAAGTGATGGGAAGCACCATCTCTCTGAAGACCTTGATCTTCCTTCCAGGGATGCAGGCCAATCAGCTCAGACCGTCTTCGGCTGACTGGCAGCAACAAGCTGTGTGTTTCACTGCCGCACGCTGTTCTCCTGATTAGCGCTGTCATGTTGCTGCTCACTGTAGAGGCCAGGGAACATACTTCAATCTATACCTTGCTTAAAACTCTTTTTTAAAAAAAATTAATCACTCAAGGGGTTTAAATGGGTGGGAACTGACACAGGATCCCGGAAATGGGATACTGCATTCTTCCCCACTAAGTCATCTCTTTGAATCTGGCCCAGGTTGGTAGGATCTGAAAGTGGATATTGTTGAGAGTCTGGCTTGTGTGACATTGAGTTGGTGGGGGAAAAGAGGAAATTATAGAACAAGTCTTGAGTATATATGGAAAGGCTACAAGTGGGGCCGGATGTTTAGCTGTGCAGTGTCCAGTGTACAATATGGACCCTCTGAAAGAAGAGAGGAATTAAATAAAACCTCAACACACATAGTGAGTGCCTGTGAAAGTGAGGTAGGATCAGAGACTAAAATAAGGAAAGAACAAGTTAAAAATTACTTAGACAAGTTAGATGTCTTCAGGTCACCAGGGCCTGTTGAAATGCATTCTAGGGAGCTGACTGAGGAGACATCTGTGCCACTAGCGATTATCTTCAAAAAGTCATGGAAGACAGGAGAGATTCCAGAGGACTGGAAAAGGGCAAATCTAGTGCCCATCTATGAACAGGAGAATCAGGACAACCCAGAGAATTTGATCAGCCAGCTTCACTTCAGTACCCAGAAAGGTAATGGAGCAAATAATTAAGCAATCTATTTGAAAACACCTAGAAGATAATAAGGTGATAAGTAACAGTCAGCATGGATTTGTCAAGAACAAATCATGTCAAACCACCTGATAGTTTTCTTTGAGAGGGTAACAAGCCTTGTGGATAGGAGGGAAGTGGTAGATGTGGTATATCTAGACTTTAGTAAGGCTTTTGATACTCTCTCACATGACCGTCTCATGAACAAACAAGGAAAATACGAACTAGAAGGAATTACTATAAGGTGGGTGCATAACTGGGAGAGTAGTTATCAGTGGTTCACAGTCAAACTGGAAGGATATATTGAGCGGGGTCCCGCAGGGATCTGTTCTGGGTCCAGTTCTGTTCAATATCTCATCAATGGTATGAGAGTACACTTACAAAGTTTGCAGATGATACCAAGCTGGCAGGGGTTGCAAGTGCTTTGGAGGATAGGATTAAAATACAAAATGATCTGGACAAACTGGAGAAATTCTCTGAAGTAAATAAGATGAAAATCAATAGGACAAATGCAAAGTTCTCCACTTAAGATGGAACAATCAATTGTACGCATACAAAATGAGAAATGACTGCCTAAGAAGGAGTACTGCAGAAGGGATCTGGAGGTGATAGTGGATCACAAGCTAAATATGAATTAACAGTGTAATGCTGTTGCAAAAAAAAAGCAAACATCATTCTGGGACGCATTAGTAGAATCATAGAAGATTAGGATTCAAAAGGACCTCAGGAGGTCACCTAGTCCAGTAATTTGCAACTGTTTTGATACCAGGGACTGGCTTCCTGTACTGTGTCAAGGAGATCTCAGGGTCCGGTGCCGATCCATGGAGTGGTCACTGAGAAACACTGATCTAGTTCAACCCCCCTGTTTGAAGCAGGACCAACCCCAACTAAATCATCACACCTAGGGATTTGTTAAGCTGTGCCTTAGAATCACCATCTTTGAAAATTTTTTATCACCTCTCTAGGTAACCCATTCCAGTGCTTTACCACCCTCCTAGTGAAAAACCTTTTCCTAATATCCAACCTAGACTTCCCCCACTGCAACTTGAGACCATTGCTCCTTGTTCTGTCATTTGCCACCACTGACAACAGCCTAGCTCCACCCTCTTTGGAACCCCCCTTCAGGTAGTTGAAGGCTTCTATCAAATCCCACCTCACTCTTCTGTAGACTAAGTAAGCCCAGTTCCCTCAGCCTCTCCTCATAAGTCTTGTGCTCCAGCCCCCTAATCATTTTCGTTGCCCTCCGCTGGACTCTCTCCAATTTATCCACATCCTTTCTGTAGTGGGGGGGTCCAAGAATGGACACGATACTCCATATGTGTCCTCGCCAATGTCATCTGTGAACTTGCCGAGGGTACAATCCACCTCCTCATTCAGATCGTTAAGGAAGATGTTGAACAAAACAGACCCCTGGGGCATGCTGCTTGATACTGGCTGCCAACTAGACATTGAACTGTTGATCACTACCTGTTGATCCGATGATTTTGCCAGCTTTCTATCTATCTTATAGTCTATTCATCCAATCCATACTTCTTTAACTTGCTGGCAACAATACTGTGGGAGACTGTATCAAAAGCTTTGCTGAACTCAAGGTATATCACATCCATCGCTTTCCCCACGTCTACTGAGCCAGTCAGCTCATCATAGAATGCAAATCAGGTTGGTCAGGCATGACGTGACTTTGGTGAATCCATGCTGACTGTTCCTGATCACCTTCCTCTTCTCTGAGTGATTCAAAATGGATTCCTTGAGGACCTCCTTCATGATTTTTCTGGGGATTGAGGTGAGGCTGTCTGGCTGTCCAGTTCCCTGGATCCTCCTTTTTTAAAGATGGACACTATATTTGCCTTTTTCCAATTGTCCGGGATCTCCCTAGATTGCTATGAGTTTTCAAAGATAATGGCCAATGGCTCTGAATTCACATAAGCCAACTCCTTCAGTACCCTCGGATGCATTGCATCCAGCCCTGTGGACTTGTACATGTCCAGCTTTTCTAAATTGTTATGAACCTGTTCTTTCACCACTGAGGGCTACTCATCTTCTCTCCAGACTGTACTGCCCAGTGAAGTAGTCTGGGAGCTGACCTTTTCTGTGAAGACAGAGGCAAAAAAAGCATTACATACTTCAGCTTTTTCCATGTCATCTGTCACTTGATTGCCTCCCCTATTCAGTAAGGGGCCCACACCTTCCCTGACCACCTTCTTGTTGCTAACATACCTGTAGAAACCTTTCTTGTTACCCTTCACGTCCCTTGCTAGTTGCAACTCCAGTTGTGCTTTAGCCTTCCTGATTTCACCCTTGCATGCTTGGGCAATATTTTTATACCCCTCCCTAGTCATCTGTCCAAGCTTCCACTACTTGTAAGCCTCCTTATGTGTTTAAGCTCACCGAAGACTTCTCTGTTAAGCCAAGCTGGTCACCTGCCATATTTGCTATTTTTTCTGCACATCGGGATGGCTTGTTCCCACGCTTTCAGTAAGGTTTCTTTAAAATACACCCAACTCTCTTCGGCTCCTTCCCCCCTCAGATTAGCCTCCCAGAGGATCCTGCCCTTCAGTTCCCTAAGGGAGTCAAAGTCTGCTTTTCTGAAGTCTGGGGTCTGTATTTTGTTCCTCTCCTTCCTTCCTTTTGTCAGGATCCTCTACTATACCACTTCATGGTCACTGCTGCCCAGGTTGCCATCCCCTTGTTGTAAGTATGACATGAGAAGTAATTATTCCACTTTACTGTGAGCTGATTAGGCCTCACCTGGAATATTATGTCCAGTTCTGGGTGCCACATTTCAGGAAAGATGTGTACAAATTGGAGACAGTCCAATGAAGAGCAACAAAAATGATTAACGATCTAGAAATGTGACCTGTGAGAGAAGATTAAAAAAAAGGGCCTGTTTTCTCTAGAGAGAAGAAGACAGAGAGGGATCATAACAGTTTTCAAGTACATAAAAGTTTGTTACAAGGAGGAGGGAGAAAAATTATTCTCCTTAACCTCTGAGGGTAGGACAAGAAGCAATGGGTTTAAATTGAACAAAGGGCGGTTTAGGTTGGACATTAGAAAAACCTTCCTAACTGTCAAGGTTGTTAAACACTGGAATAAACTGCCTTAGGAGGTTGAGCATTCTCCATCACGGGAGATTTTTAAGAACAGGTTAGACAAACACCTGTCAGGGATGTTCTAGTTAACGCTTGGTCTTGCCATAAGTGCCGGGAACTGGACTAGATGATCTTACGAGGTCCCTTCCAGTCCTATGATTCTATGAAACTGACTTGAACAAAACAGTACGAGGCAGGGGTTCAGCTGCGTGATCCAGGACACTGGCTCTTTTTAGACTGGAGGGCTCAGGACAATGGAGTAATGGAAGAATGAAAATGTGACAGTTCTCTGCTCTTGCCATCAGCACATGTATGCAGTTCTGTAAATATCAAAGTGGAGAGTTCACCTCGGAAACAGCAGCCACTGCATTTTCCCCCCGTTTGCTTTACCCTTTGTTTTCACCATCAAAGTGATGTTAATTCTTTAATGTAAAGAAATGAACCCATACTGTGCTGATATTTGAGCTAGGCAGAGGCCTTTTTTGAGCCCCAGTCTAGCAAAGCACTTCAGCATATGCTTAATTTTAAACACACGTGTAATCCCATTGAATTAATTGGGAATATTCGTGTTTAAAGTTAAGCAGCATGTGTTTAAATACTCTGCTGGATTGTGACCTTGTTTCCTTGTGTTCCCCAGTTGCTAATGATTTATTCTCGTCTTGAGGGATCTCTAAGCACCTTACTGACTTCTCCCACATTCATCTTTGCAACTTATTTCATGCTTCCCTGTATGCTTCTAGCATTTTCCTTTTTCATATGTGCCAAATGACCATCATCTCCTTCAAACCTTTCCTTGAAACACACCACGCTTCACAAAGTCTTTTGGGGCTGGTGTCTGCAAGATTCCAAAACGTCTGCACTACCTCAAACTGGTTCTGATACCAGGTGTATCATGTAGGAATGGCTTTCCTTGTGACGCAACTCCTACTTATTCATGCAGCTTGTTACAGCCCTTTGGTACTGTGGTTCTTATTCTGATTTTACTTATAGCAATGTAAGTTTGGAGAATTTCAATCAAAGACAACGGCATTATGATGGGGTGAAACAGGAGGAAGAGCAGACTTGGACCCTCATCTAATATTTATGTGATGCAAACTAGCCAGGGGGCCCATTCACTCAGGTGAAGAGGATGGTTAATAATGCACAGCAACACAACTCAATGGGGTAGAGAAGGAAGTGTATACTGAATCTAGTTAAAACTGGTGGAGGATTTTCGGATGGCAGAATGTAAAACCCCGGCACTGTAGTTTGGCCAAGACCTTGGCATCAGCAACTCACAAAGAGTGCTCTGGGATCGTAAATGACTAAAAATGACCAGGGCATTTGATCCGAATTCTGCAAGTTGGTTGTATGTGGAACTGCTTTTGGCTTTGGTATTAGTTCTGTGCACAGAGAATTTGCAAGAATGGCCCTCAGCTTGAGATCACCAAATTAATTTGTACCTGTGACTTCAGGCAATTTGAAGATAGGTCTCCACAGGTGCAAAAATGTCCTTGTATACTTTTTGTGGAAAGTTGCGAAAAGCTTAGAATGGAGGTGGGGTGGGGTGTGTGTGTGGGGGGGGGCGCGCACATCTCTGTGTAATTGAAAATCACCATGGAACAAAGTCTAACGACGATCAAAAAGCCAATGAATGCCAAAAGTAAATTTAAGAAAAGGCTGGGCCAAACAGTAGCAAGTACTAATACATCCATAAATTCAGATGGGAGCATGCTTTAACTCAGGATTAGCACTAATGAGTGGAAGATCAAGTTCATTGTTAATCTGTTTACTTTAAACCAGAGCTGCAGTATTTAGAATGAGATGAGCTGTGGATAGAGGATTCCCAGTGCTGCAGATTAACTGTGTTCCATTGCATTTGAAAGCTAGGTTTTTCCAAAGGACTAGAGGACTAATTCTGTAGCTAGTGTATAGGCACAACTCTTATCAACTTCAGTAGGAGTTGTACTTGGGGAGTAGCTACAGAATCAAGCACTAATTGACTATAGATGGGAAGGCTGTGCGGGGTCTTTTGGTTTGAAATGTCTAGGCTCCTTGTAACTGTGGGTTCCAATGCCAGCCTGTCCTTCTGAGATGGATAAATAGCAAACTGTGCCATTTATGTTTTTGAGTCTTTTGTGTGAGATCCTACAGAAGTCCTACCCGGTCTCTGTGGACAGTAAAGATAATGTGAGGATTAAAAAAAATCCTTGGAGTCTCTCAGCTGACAATCAGTGCATGAGTTCAAAGTGTTATCACTACCATGTTTTACAGTGACCTAGTGCTCTCTACATGATTAGTACATTCTGTATGTTGGCCGGTTCTGTTTCAGGGTTAACAGCACTTAAGCCTCTTTATTATCCTAGTGAGACATGATATGTTCAACTTGTTCTGGATCCAAAATACATTTTGCTAGGCATGTAGTTGTGAACCTTCTTAAAGTTAGGGAGTAGTGGATTAATTATTTGAAATAGTAGAAATAAATTAGATGAAAATGTATATTAAAATAAAAAAAAAATCAAACTTACAGTAACTATCCTCATGTAATTCATACCTAGATTCACTTTCACCTCTGCTACCTCGGAGCTATAGCCTTTTTTGGTTACTTAAATCTTGCATCTGACTGTGTGATTCTATTTCATTTTCCCTTATGGCAGCCGATGTGGTGATCATCAACAGGTTCAATCATGTGGCTGTCATCGCCAAGTTTGTGAACTGGATGCTCCAAAGCTAATTTGAAAAATAAAGTTCTGCCCAGTAATTTTATAAAACATGTGGTGTTATTGATGGCTTTTCCTGGACCAGTGATTAGAATAAATGTGTAGTTGTGACTGTAATTTTGAATCTTTGGCTGCCTCCTTGAATGGTGGGGGTTGGTGGGGAGAGAAATATGTTCCAATCAAATAAATCTAAATAAACGAGCAAGCATGTGTGGGTTTTTTCTTCTTTTCTGGGGACTGTTTACCCCAGAGACAGGCACTGAGATATAAAAAACCATTTGCACAGACAACAGTCTGTTTCGGAGGAAAGTTTTCGTAGTGAATTGCAGATCCTCTGGAACATACCTTGGAAACCTCACTCTCTGTGTACAGTTGTAGCTGCTAGTTGATTCAAGATGTTTAGGATGTGAAGATGATAGTATTTTCAGTGTGACTTCTGTTTTGTTATACAACTAATATTTGTCTCTCATTTTTTAAAAAAAGAGATGACTGGATTTTGCAGATATACCTAATATACTAGTTGTTATTGAGTGCTAAATTTATGGAGAATGAAATAGCTGCTTTTAGGAACATTGGTGGGTGGGGTCAGTAATGAAGAGGACCGGCCACTGATACAGAATGATCTGAATTGCTTGGTAAGCTGGGCATAAGCAAAAAGTGTGTGTTTAATACAGCTGAATGTAATGTAGACATCTAGGAATGAAGAATGTGGACCCTACAGACAGGATGGTGGACTCTATCCTGGGAAGCAGTGACTCTGAAAAAGATTTGGGGGCTGTAGTGGATAATCCTCTGAATATAAGCTCCCAATGCATTGCTATGGCCAAAAAGGCTAATGTGCTCCTTGGATGCACAAACGGGAATCTCAAGCAGGAGGAGAGAGGTTATTTTACCTCTGTATTTGGCATTGATCTAACCACTGCTGGAATATTATGTCCAGTTCTGGTGCCCACAATTCAAGAAAGATGTTGATGATCTGGAGAGGGTTCAGAGAAGAGCCACGAAAATAATGAAAGGATTAGAAGCATGCCTTATAGTGAGAGACTCAAGAAACTCAGAGAAGGTTAAAAGTTGAGTTGATCACAATCTATAAGGACCTACATGGGGAACTTATATTTGATAATGGCTCTTCGGTCTAGCAGAGAAAGGTACATCATGATCCACTGGCTGGAAATTAAATCTAGACAAATTCAAATTGGAAATGAGATGTGTACATTTTTAAATGTAAAGGTAATTAACCAGTCAAACAATTTACCAAGGTTTGTGGTGGATTCACTATCACTGGCAATTTTTAAATCAAAATAGGATGTTTTCCTAAAGTATCTGCTCTAGAAATTATTTTGAGGAAGTTCTATGTCTATATCTAGTCTGACCTGCCGTATGATTGCAATGGTCCCTTCTGGCCTCGTAATCTATGCATACGACTAAAAGCAACTGCAAACATTGTTGACCTGACAAGAAGACATGGTGACAATCTGTAGGAAAAGGTCTGTGTGGGAACGTGGTGGCTGGACAGGTCAGTGATGGCCTCTCTGTAATCTGATTGTTGAACAGCCTTTAGATACTAAAATGATAGCACTTTAGAAAAAGAGAAATAGGGATGTCAACAGAAGTAACCATTAGTAATGACCCTGTGTGGTGATTATAAGGGAACAATATAAAAATCTAAGTTATTTTTTGCCAGTGGTGGTTCTAGCCTCAATATCGATTCATTTATAAAATGTTAAAAAAGTACACAAACCTGGAATATTGCATTCACTACTGGTCATCTTATTACCAGAAAGGGTCTGATGTGTTACAGGGGGGTTGTAGAAGAGAAACAAATATTACTTTTGGAGGGCTGACTAGACTGTCGGAGGATAAATGAAGAGTGAAGAAAAGTATAATTTAGATGAGCGACAACCCAGGAAAAATACACTTCCAAGTATTTGGGGAGTTCAGAACAAAAAAGGAACGAGAAACTGTTTAAGGAGATGTAGGGGAATATTATTAAGAGAATGGGATGAAATTAAGAAAGGGGGAAAATGTAACATCAGGAAATACTTTCTGAGAGGTGCATTTATGCTTTGGAATAATCTCTCAAAGTTCACATTACTTGGGACATTTAAAAATAGACTGGACAAGGTGTTGAACAAAATGGCATTGGCTGGGATGTCAGTGGGATGAACCAGCATGTCTCTTCTGTCTCTGATCTCTACAATTCTGTTAAATTTGAATGTCTTCCAATTATGTTGTTCCTCTGCCTTCAGACCCGCCCTCCAAATCTAGGACTAAAACCATGTGATAGATTGAAACATAGAGGCATTTGCTTTCTGGAATTTCGTAAGTATGGAAGTTCCAGGGGATAAAGAGGTTGCATTCCAAAATTGAAAGACTAATTTATGGATATAGCCCTAAAGGGAAAGCATTTGTCAGCCCCTCTTAACTTTTGGAGAGAAAGGGAGAGAATAATGTAAAGCTGCTTCAAATATTCCATAGAATTATAGAATATTAGAGTTGAAAGGGACATCAGGAAGTCATCTAGTCCCACCCCCGGCTTAAACAACTGTCTTCAACAAACAACTCTCCCCCCTTATTTTGTTGTATAAAATAATTGCTGATGGCTATAGGATTTATAAAAGACAAATGGGAAACATTTCAAAAACTAAAGCTGACAAGTTAGCTTTCAAACACTGGGCTGAGGAAGATCAGGTGCTTGGTTGCACTGGTGGCTTTTGATTGAAGTAGGCCCTTCTGAGTCCTCTCCTGCAGTGAGGTTCAGCACCAAAGGCACCTTCTGTGCAAAGCCCTGTTGCCTTGTGTTCAAAGAGTAATGCCCCAAGATGCATGACATGCCGCAGAGCAGGGTTCTCATCCTTTTTCTTTGAGGCCACCCCTCCAACATACCATAAAAGCCAGTAGAGATGGCCCTAGAGCTCCTGGCTTCAGCCACAGGGCGGGAGAGAGCTCAGGGATTCAGTCCTGCTGGGGCACTAGGGCTCCAGGCTTTAGTCCTGCTGGGGCACTAGGGCTCCAGACATCAGCACCATGGTGGACATCGGGTCTCAGGGTTTTAGCCCCAGGGAGAGTGCCTGGGCTTGCGGGTCCCCATGGTTCTGCTCCCAGTTTCAGCTCCATGGAGGCGCCAGGTCACAGGCTGCCAGGCTTCACCTGTGGGGACTCCTGACACCCTGAAACCAGTTCATGGACCACCGTGGACCCCTGGAACTGCTGCTCTAGAGCACACACAATGAATATCAGACCTAGCGGAGAGGTTGCTGGAGTCACTGGGTGACTTAAAGAAAAAGGGGTATGGGATCCCAGGAAGATGGAAGAAGCAGGCTTGGAACAGGTGGTTCGGAGGATGATAGGACAGCATAAGGGCCATATTTGGTATGTTTCCTAATCTTTTTCCTTTTGAATGTATGGCAGGGAATAGGAGTTCTTAGCTGTGCATCCTGAGGGTGAGTGAAAATGTGCCTTGTTTTAACTGAATGGTTGGGGCCTATTCCTAGCAGAAATATCATCGTCGTTTAAGTTATTCTGTAAGTTATTCTTGAAGATGTCTGACCAGTTACAGATTGCCTTTGGGCTCCTAGTGAATTGTGTTCAAAGGCTCCAGGAAGCCCTTGAGGTCACTTCAAAATCTCACCTACATTGTTTCGTGAGGTGGCAACTTTTGTGTACAGTAAATATTTGGAAATTAACCAACAATTGACTCTCAGAAGACTCTGTATAAAACTGTTAGTGTCTGATTTCAGTAGCTAAAGGAATCCCATGCACTCCCTTCCGCATTGAAGACTGCACCTAACCTCAGTCTGTTTACACTTCCCAGAGGGAGCTGTTTGCTGCTGAAACTCACCCAGTCAGGTGAGGTTGCTTTTTTAAGCAGTTTTTCCCAGAAGACAAAACTAGAATGTAGTATGAGGTCACGCCATGATTTCAGTGTGAACAGGAGACTGTCCCATGTTAGCCTGACTGGCTTCGCTCAACAATCTGAATGATGCTGTCAGAGGTGAGCTTGGCAGGTTCACCCCTTAGAAGTAGCCGGTAGAGAAACCAACTTTCTCTGGCCAACAGTCTGTTCTGGCTGTTTGTGAAAAGGTTATGGCCAAACCCTTCAGCAAGATGGACACGTACCTGACTGAAGGAGGCCTTCAATTTGCAGCGGTTTGAGGAGAGTTGATGTGGTTGCATGACTTGTTCTGTACCACCCGTTGTGCTAATTCAGGGCCTTCTGTTAAAAGAATTTGACCTGGCAAGGCCCATATATGCGGTGGAGATGTAAAATGGGACGATACAAGACAAGTGTTGAAAGGCTAGTGAAGGAAACGTAAAATAAGCTGGGGTAAATTTTGAACATTGTAAACTGAGCATGATGATTCTGCATTTCTGAGCTAAGTAATGTATAAAATAAAAGTGAAGGGAACGGAGTGGGTCATAGGAACGGGATGAGATATAGAGCCTTTAACCCACTACTCTAGTTCGTAAATTCAAATCCCAGACCAGGTTAGCAGTGACACCTTTTTTAAACCTATCTTGGGCCTATTGGAATACGTTGGTCATTTCAAGCCAGTTCCTAGTTAACAATATCCTTATTGTATAAGCCGCTGATACATCGGGTATTAATTTACACCTATATTGGCAGTGTGAGCCAAGTAGCCACGGGTGAGTAAGTTGTACAGCCTCTCCAACTTCTAACACACATTGGAGAGTGAAGCGTGGAGAAGCTGCTGATATTACTGCTCGTGCTTTGCTTGTCATGTGGCTAAGTCAGGAGTTTGTCAACAGACAATTTCAAAAGAAAAAATAAAGACAAGCACTCTATTTGTGCGGAGTAGAAAGAAAACTAAATCTAGCCCGTAATGAAGGTACGGTTGAAAGCCTTGGTCTTGAGAAGTGCTTGAATTACTGTAGTGACCGATAGCTATTGAATTCTTGCATGGCACAGGGGAAACGCAGAGATGTGGAGAAATTGTTTCAAAGATTCTTCGTTTAGAAGATAATTTGCACTTGTGGATAGTGTCTTTCATCCAAGGATCTCCAACTCTTTTACAACACAAACACCCCTTGTAAGGCAGTTACATTTATTATGCCACTAATACAGATTGCAGAAAGTGAGGCATAGAAAAGTTAAATGACATATGTAAAGTGATGGGGGGAAATCAGTGGCAGAAGTGGACTAGAATCGAGGCCTCATTACTATTATCCCAGTCAGAGGAAGTGAATGGCAACAATTGCCTGACAGATGTCTCTGTATTTATTATACAAGTTGGGGGAGAAAAATCTGAAGGTTTTTCAGAGTTTACGGTGGGGGCACCATTTGCAGTTCCTGAGAAGGAGGCAAGTATTATTAAATCCCCAGATGATGTCTTTCTAAAGGAAAATTCTGTTGTAAAAAGTTGCTCGACTTTACACTGAGTTTTGGCATTTCCCTGCCTTAGTTTCTTTCCAATTGCGAGTATGACCCTGCTGTTTCTAAGGCTGATAACATAACAAGCAGGAGTCCTCAAATTGGAAGTCTGCCTACAGAGAAATGGCTGTGATCCTCATAAAGGAGCTAGGTTGAGGCGGAAAGTGAGGGGAAGAGGTGAGGTTTTAAGGGTGTCTTTCTAAAAGTTCAACCAGAAGCTGTCTACTTGGTGTAGACGGGAATCGCTTTCTGAAATTCTCTGGCCTGTGTTATGCAGAAGGTCAGACCAGATGATCATAGTGGTCCCCTCTGGCCTTAAAATCTGCGAATATCTTACATGCAATCCTGTTATCCCACACCTGCTGATGAGGGGGCAGATGGCAGTAAAGTCAAAGAGAGAAGGGGGAGGGACATGGAGAAAGGCTATTCCTAAACAGCTTCTGGCTCCTAAATTCTTCTTTTTAGAATGCCAAACTTGCTGTTGACTTAAAGCCAATTTGAGCCCTGGTGCAAGGTAGAATGACTTTATTGACTTCAGGGGACTTGCCATAGTTCACGCCAGGTCTGAATTAGCTTATGCCAAGTCTGCATTTGCCTCTTGGCCTTCAGTAGGGACAAATGCATAGTATGTGTTTTAAGAAATGTAACTTTTAAGAAAAGAGAACCACTTTTACAAACCTGCAAAAACTGTTTTCCAAGATCTAGATTCCTAGAGCATATGGGTGACTGGATGTGGAGGAGCCACGCAAAGAAATCAAGGTGGCTGCATTTTACCTAATCTGCTGGAGGTTTATAACCTATTCACAAGAGGGGGACATGACTGCACTGCTAGAAATATTAACTGCAGAAATTTCCTGAGAGCCTTTTAATAAAGGGGCTGTTAACTCAACCACTTTGTACAATAATATGGGAAGGAGGTTTGTGTGTGGGAAATATAGAAACAAGTGTGTTTCTTAATTCACTTTCCCATTTAAACCAAAAGGGCCCAAGTCCCATGTTGTACATGGAGCAGACTAAAAATACTTAGTAGTTTTTTATTTTATTGTTTTTGTCCAGCATCCAAAAAGTGTTTAGTCTTTAAAGCACAAATAGAGACAGTGTCCCTGCCTTGAAGAGTTTATAATCCAATTTCAGTTGTGAAGAAACAAGGGGGTGGGGAAGAAAGGGTGGTAACAGAGTCAGGAAGGAATGCTGAGAGATAAAACAATAAGGTACCACAGTAGCCACATAACCTGGGCAGAATTTGGGTTTCTTGATTTCTCAACAATAACGTGGATTCTGAGGCTGCTCAGACGTTTTTATTGTGCTGTCTGGATGGTCACACTCGTAAATGTGGACAAGATGCCCAAGATGAAGCAGTCAACAAACGATAAAAAAAAATTGATACTCCTTAAGTTTCCTAGTGAGAGGGGAGCCCCTCACCCTGTGTAGCTTAACTGAGAGAGCTTTCTTTTTCTCAGATGGGAGAGACCTGTGTGCTTAGAAGTGTAGGGCCAGAGTTCTAGTCCTGGTTTTGTATGTCTGGGTTTTCCTGTGGGTGCTCGGATATAGTGGTAATGAGATCCACATACCTGTCTAGATAAAGGAATTACTGTAACCTTTTTCCAGCATTGTTTGGGCCGTCTCACAAAACGTTTGCTTGCTATCACTTGAAGTGATCACTTGACGTGATTTCATTTTCCACCATGCCTAGGTTTTTTGAAGTGTGCAAACTGTAATGGAAGTATTATTTGCATCTCAGTGCAGTAAGCTATAGCGACTCCATGCAGTAGTGTTGGAAGAGAATGTGTCTGAATGTAGCAGGAGTCTTCAGAAATACTGGTGCCAAAATAGTTACACACACAAATATCCAGAACAAACTGGTGTTTTTAAGCTTTTTAAAGGACTGTTGACACCGAGGTCAGAAAAAAATGGTTTAAATCAATATTTAACATGTAAAAGGAGCAGTTTTATTTGGAGGTGATTGGGGCTAACTCCAAGGCCGGGAACTTGAATTCATTTGATCTGTTTTTCAGGGTGCTAGAGAAACCTTTGAGAACTACTACAGGAAACAGAGAAGAAAACAGGCCCGACTAGTGCTTCAGCCCCCCTCAAACATGGTATGACTGTCTAATGGCTTTAGTGGTCAGAGACGCTTTGCCTAATAAAGGAGCAGAACTTTGCCTCTGCACACGTTGTTGTGTGTGTGTGGTCTCTTATTTGTTTCCAATGTCACGATCCTTTGTTTTAAACTTTGTTCACTTTTCTTTGTTGCAGCACGAAACTTTAGATGGCTACAGGAAGTATTTTAATCAAATTGTAGGGTAGGTATGCTTTTTATATACACATTCTCTAAATATGCGTGTGCTGTGTTATTAAATGGTGCAAAACAAGGAAATGTTGATCTTTTTGACAATTCCTTTTAGGAGCCAAAACAGGAAAAGTGTGGTTTGTGCTTCCTACGCAGTTAAGAGGAGAGCGCTATTTTACTGCACCCAAAATCCTTGCTGTGTCACTAGTGCAGGTAGTCTAAAGGATGAACCGTTACTGTGCACTGCTTGCAAATTTCACAAGCAGTGAGTTCAAGAGAAGAAACATGCTTTGTGCACGGTGTATGTCAGCTTGCTGCTATGATGAGATGAATAGGCCAATCTGACTGAATTACGCAGATGTAATAATATTTGGTTATAGTTCTTAGATATTCCACTCCTTGCTTAGCTCAGGAAATTGATGTGATCAGCCTCTATTCCTTGGCTTAAAAATGAGTTTGTTACCGTTGCAAGCTACAGTATAGGAACAGTGTTTCAAAAAAACATCCAAATTTGAGTATAGAGACGATAAGTCTGCTGCACCTGAAAAGAGGGGATATGCTGGAGAAATTTCATCAACCAAGATTGAATGTAAATCACAGCATGCATTTATACCAACCTGAGAAGTGATTGTTAGTAATAGCATTCTGATACGGATTTGTAATATCTTAATGGGTTTCCTCCACTGAGCTGATATTTCTATACAGTCTAGGTTTTCTGAACTGAGCTTTTTTACACACATTTTCAAAGTATAAACACCAGAGAAGGAGAAGAAATATTTGGGGTGAAATACAGGTGTAATAACAAGAAATTAAGGAAAGGCTAACACATGCTAAAAATCAGGAAAACGTCCTGATAATGTGAGATCTATTATCTTCTCAAGGGACTGGGTGGAGACATCCTTGCTTGCAGCTTTGAAACCCAGACTGGACAAGGCATTAATAAATTGGCAATAGAGCACAAACCTCCATGATGTAACAGGTCATTTCTAGTTCTAACGCTTATGATTCTGTGATTACAAATTCTTACAATTGAAAATACCCCATGTACTGAAAGCATCTAATGATTGCTCCTTATACTGATGCCCAGTTTATTTAGCACTGATTTAAAGAACAAACCTGTCATTCCTGAGGCAGGGACTTTAACACAGATATGGAAGCCAGAGACTAAACAAAAGCATGGATTGGGTTTATAAATTCAGGAAAATGAGCAAGAAAACAAGTCGCTGTTGGTTAGTTCCCTCCACTCCAGTAATCCTGCTGTTCTTCCCTTCCCTTTTATGCATGATGGGATCATCACAAATACACTTTCCTCCGCTCTAGCATAACTGATTACAAGGCAACTATTGGTCAGAAGGAAAAATGATAGGAAGTGTTTGCCCCCTGAGAACTGTGTTGCGGGGTGTGCTGGATTTTGGTGACATGATTTAAATCTGTCTCCTTGACACATACTTTAATTGGACATTTACCAGCTTACTTATGGCTAGCAAGAAATTAAAGCCCTGTCTCGTTCCATTACTCAAAATAATCAGTGAGGTTTTCTATCTATCTGATTTTATTTAATCTAATCTAATCTTCTGGTGTTTATTTCTGTACATGTAGACAGAACTGTGCAACACATTGCTTTTTTTGAGGTGGGTGGATGAGAGTTTTGCTAGTTTTGCATGTGCCAGTTGCATGTGATGTTTGTAAAACCATGTTGAGATCATAGACACTCTAACTTCTGACAGCTGTGCCTTCTCCTTTGTTAGGTTTTTTGTAGTTGAAGATCACATCTTACATACGACCCAGGGCTTGGTAAATAGAGCCTATATTGATGAACTGTGGGAAATGGCTCTGTCAAAAACTATTGCTGCTCTAAGAACACATTCAGTAAGTAGAAGCCACAGATTGTTTAATTGATGCTGTAAATATAATTAATCTGAGTCTTTGGGAGTTTGATTTTTCTTGTGGTATTTCTTGACTGTTCATTTTTTAAAATAATATAATGAATATATACTTATATACTGATGATGCTTTTAAAAAGTCTTTATTCAGCTCTCATGACTCTGGATAGTTCAAATCCTCCTGCTGAGAGCCCTTCTCCATTTTTAGGACTGGAACGAATAAATACTGCTTCACATTTCCATTTCTCCGTTATTTGGTCAACCATTTTTAAAATGCACCAGTAGGGGGAAGTTTCCTTGTTCTCTATAACTGAAGTAATGTTTTTTGTATGGAGTAGTGTGTTTTAAACTGTGAAATATAGAACTTTTTGGTATTTTATTGAAATTAATGCCAGTGAAAGAGACACTGTTGGGTTAAATAGAATACGTTTTAAAGACAAACCAGTTGATTTCCTACTCTGTGTTACAATGTCTTGTATGTTTAAAACTGAAAACATGTTTAAAAAGGTTATTTTCAACACCTAGGTGACTTATTTATTTTTGGCATTTCTCTGAGCTTGGTAAAATAACCATAATAATTAAGAAACTGGTCAATATTACTTTCAGGGGCTCACACACTAGCACAATACTTTTTATGTCCCTTTAAAAATCAGATGAAAGTTAGAAATATCTCTTTGGGGGCGCAACAACAATAAAATGCGGCCACTCCGCTCTTAGTGAAGGCTGATGATGTCTGAAAAGAGGAAGATGAAATTGACACACCAAGTTGTTTCAGATTCGACTTATGGCATGTACACATTCTACTGTATCCCACTATGTGAGGTAGGCAAATCGTACCCTGTCTCCCTTGAAGAAACTCCACTGGCTATTGTGATTCCTAATGTGGATTTTGAGAAGGCTCGGACAGCTGCAAAGTGCTTTTGGGTACTGCATCACAGAGTTCATTATTATTGCTGCCTGTTCACACTAGCAGATTACTGACCAGATTTATACAGCTATAGTGCTAATACCGTTTAACTCTGCTCATTGAAACTGCCTTCTGCCCCATGTTAACATTTGCATCCGAGTAGCATAATGGCCCAACACGTCCATTCTGTATTGTCATTCATTTCTCGTTTGGTGGGAAGCTGTCACATTATTGAGCCTGTTTCACCCGTGTCCTTTCAGCCAAGATTATGACTGGAGTGGGAGATCTTTTATCATTTCTGATAAAGGAGATGACGAGTGGTCTATCTTTCTTTCCTACTTCATTTTTTGGGCACTGAATTGGGAAATGTTTCTTTCAGTCTGTCACATTGATTAACAGAGTTATTCCTCCTTGAGTTTCCAACGGGCTGTGAATCTTTCAGTTTCTCTTTTGCAGTTTAGGATCACTGATTATATATTTGGTAAGAGTCTGTTTGAAATTTTGCATATTTCACTTTAGTAGGCTAGCCTGCTAACGTAAAGATTATGTGCAAAGAGGACGTATGACATATTTTGTGATTTTGATCAGTTGTCCCCAGTAGGCTGTGTATCTTTTTGACTAGTGTCTTGAGCTTTAGTAATTGTTTATATCATGGGATGGAGGTTAATATTGCTGAGACCTAAGCATGCAATGTGTTTTCCTCATATTGCCAGAACCCTCTAATTAAAAATGAAATCTTCTTAACATACAGAATTTGGGAGTGTTTTCTGTTTTGCAAGACGTGATGAACATTAGACACAATGTAATTAACAATTTTATTCAGCAATAGATAACACTCAGTGTCTCTGATCTGTCAGTGCACTGGCTTTTGCACCTTTTCCCTTCTCAATTTCCTAATAAATATAGTAACTTCTGGGTACTTTTAAAGACATCTTGCTTGGGTATCTACTTGGGTGACCAGATAGCAAGTGTGAAAAATCATGATGGGGGTGGGAGGCAATAGACACCTCTATAAGACAAAGCCCTGAATGACTGTCCCTAAAAATCCAGACATCTGGTCACCTTAGTAGCAACTGAAATCCTTATGTCTCCTGTAGAGCTTGTGGTTGCAACATGTTCTGGAATGGGATAAGGTATTAGTATTTCTGTCTTCTGTTACAGTGTATCATGCATGATATGACCTATCAGGCTGTATAATAAAAGGCTATTAAAAGCCTACCAATAATGAGGCTGTATCAAGTGTCTATGTATTATTATCTAAAATGAAGGATTACAGAAGGGGGTGTGCAGATTTTTTTTCCTGTTTGTGATGTTTACAACTTTTTTTTCAATTTTCCCCTCCTTTTTCAGTCTTACTGTTCTGACCCAAATCTGGTATTAGACTTGAAGAACCTCATAGTTCTGTTTGCTGATACACTCCAGGTATGTGCCTGTCTGATGCTGATGTTCCTCTTGTTAAACATCTGTGTTGCTCATGAAAGACGTCATCCATTTCAACTTGTTGATGGGCACTGGCTCACCATGTCAGCGCTGTTTCTTTATTTTGTGGTGTGTGAATTCAGGTGCCAGAGTGGCAGCCTTAGCGGCTGACACGCTCATCTGTGGGCAATGGCCATGTGAGCCCAAGTCCTTGCCGCCTTACTGGTGTGGTTGGTCCACCTCGACCCAAAAAAACTACCTCTAGGGTTTAAACTAGGTTGCTGGCCTTTCTACTGACACCGCCTACAAGGGTGTCAAATGTGATGGGGCTTTTTGAGATGCCCACACCTGTCCCTTAGGAATGAAGCCTGTGAAAAGCCAATAACATTCAACCATTACTGGTGTAATCTGGATTTGAACTGGCTGCCTAGAGTTTAGTACACAGGTATTAAATCCCTGAGCCATATAGTCCTCACATCAGATTAAATTTGATGGCTGTCATGGAAGTGTAGAATCAATTCCCTTAAAAAAAAAAAAAAATCCCAGTGTTAACATTTCTTACTGAATGGGGGTGCTTGCGTTTCTCAATGCAGGGGTATGGCTTCCCAGTAAACCAGCTGTTTGACATGTTACTGGAAATCAGAGACCAATATAGTGAGACTCTGCTGAAAAAATGGTCAGGAGTTTTCAGGTAAGAGGCTTTTTATATACGCCGGTAACATTTTACATGCAGAGATATTTTACATACAGGCTAAAATGTTTTTTATTTAAATGGATATGCTTAAGTCTAATGGACACGTTTATGTCTAAAATTTGGCCTATGTTAAACTTGCTATAACTTGGTGCAGGCTGTCCTCCTTGGGTGAGGGAGAGGAAATACCAACATAGCTGAACATCATATATACAGAGGTGAAGTCAGGACAGCCGGGCAACTGGCCTTGGCTAGAGCAGGACACAGGCTGAGACGGGGGAGGAGCAGGACACAAGCTGGAGCAGGAGCTGTCTGTCGAAATTACCAGGTAGCAGGGAGCATAACCAGCAAAGTGGTGATGTTGAGCAGACTGAAGTGGTTGCTTTTTCAGGGTGGATTGATTTAAATCAAGGTGATTTAAACCACCAAGAGAAATCACTGATTTAAATCAAGTTTCCCACTGATCCTTCTTCACCTATTTCTTAAACAATGGTGCAAATCTGAGCAGGAAAACATGTTAATTTACAACTCCACATGGCATTTTACAACATCTAGAAGGGTATACTTTGTCATTTTCTAGATATCTTTATTTGTATTAATTTAGGAAATAGTACATTATACTCATTACCTGTGTCAAGCTGCAGATGCAGCAGCAGCACATTAGGAATGGTAAGAACTAAATCTCTCTCTCTCTCTCTCTCTCTCTCTCTCTCGCACTTATTAAACTAAATCTTAAATGTTACATAAATGTTTCACATTTGCAATTGCAGCTGTCTCCTGAGTTGACGGCTGATGACTGTTGTTAAACTCTTTTTTTGTTTTAATTTTCAAATTTTATTAACTCTAACAGACAAGTCATCACAACACTAAATGTACGCTGTCCTTAAAACTTCTGCAACTAGCTCTCATCTTCCCTACTCCCATTGTCACTTTTATTCAAAGATTGAAACAGAAATAGGAGTTTTCCTGCTTTTTCAACTCCCAGTCAATTTCTTAGCTTTGAGTGAATAATACCAAATGATGAAAATATTCTCTGTGCCTGCAGAGGAAACTACTGCCGTGAAAAGTTAGCTTAGCAACTGAAGGATTCAAGATGCCTGGCTAATGATTTCCATCAATTCAGGGCAGTAACTTTGTTTAAAACATCATCAGTAAACATGTACTGTTTAAATGGTTCTCCTTCAGCCCTGAAATTTACTGTGACTGGCATAACTGAGGAGTGATTTTGAGATACGCATGCCCATGGCAGCATCATGTTCTTCAGAAGTTAGGCATCTACCTTTATATCTGGGGTTGAGAATGTTCACTAGAAAATGAGGTGCAGTTAGTGCTTGATCCATTTATTTCTTTATTACCTGCAGTTTGTTTCTGGTGAGGTATTTCTTCAATGTCTCTTGAAGTGCCTTCCAAATTTCAACAGCATCAGCAATGCAGCAAGAATTTCTCTGAAGTTTGTTTAAGGCTATGGAAATACTGAGTATATCCTCTGTATTTCTCTTTAATCCAGTGTTAGATACTTTGGATGAGATACTTCATCTACTTTATCATGGTTTTCTTCACAAAGTTTTATGAGAATGGGCCAGTTTTTAATAAATTGTTCAAAACAATCAACCACAGAATTCCATCGAACAGTTTGAGAGAGAATTAGTTTGGATTCTCTTGCTCTGTTCAGTGAAGCTGAAGCAATATGGTTGTTACAGAAGTATTTTGCGACTTCAGCAACTTTTTCTTTTATTCCTGGAGAAGACGTACTTAAGTCTTTGGCTAAAAGATGCATTAAATGGGCACTGCAGCCATATGTTATTAAGGAGCATCCTTCTGTTGTTTCTTCTAAGTATCGTCTCATCTTTGCCACGTTTCCAGCATTGTCTGGGACAAAACTGTGCACGTGACAGTTGAATTTTTGTTCTCAGTTTATTACAGCTTTCACTGCCACTTCTTTTAAATATTCTGTTGTGTGGGCATTTCCCTGTGTATCTATTGTTTCTGAAAGATATGCGACCCCATCTTCTGTTGTCACACAGGCACATGTTACTGGATCATTGTGTACATTGCTCCACCCATCAAGGCTTAAACTGGCAAAATTCCCCTCAGTATTTCTTGCACACTGTTCCAAGTTCCTTCTCATACACTGTATCTAGCAACCTTCCACCAATGTCTGCTCTACCAGGTGGAGTGTAGCCTGGTCATAAGGCTTCAACCATGTCAATGAAGTGTTTACTGTTAACAATGTGAAAAGGAGAATTTGTGGCATAAATGAACCGAGCAATCTTTTCCTCTATGGTGGCTTATTGGTATTTGCTGGTCCTTACTACAAACCTATCCATGGTGGTGATTTTACTGGATGATTGAAATCTTTTGCTTGCTACTGGTACTTTGTTGTCTGAAATATGTTTACTTGCAGCAATGCAGCTGAAAGTGCCAACGGATGACTCTGAAGTTGTTTTAGATAGACAGTTACGGTCAGCCTCTTGTGCTTAAATGGGATCCTGAAACAAAATTCAAAAATGATTTTGAATAGTCCTTCTCAGTTCTTCTCACTCTATTATTCAGTTAATTATTTACATTTTTTTCCAGCAAGGATGCAGATCCCATTATCAAAAAAGCTAAGACTAACTGCACTTTAACTGCACTTAATTTTGGAGTAAGCCCCATAGAACTCACTGGTATGTCTGGTTTTTGAGCAAACAAATATAGGATGAGTTCCCTTGGGAAAGCTGAGTTACGCTGAAGTAAAACAGGGAACAGACTTATGGCATCACCATTATGGTCTGTGGCCATGATGTTCCAAAATATAAGGGGCATGTATTATGTAATATAAAATAAGAAAATGACACCCAGTGACAGCTGGCAACTCTAGATTTTCCTTTCTGCAGCTTTCTGTATCATATACTTTCAACATCCAGCATAGCAAACAGCTTGGGAATTTACTTGTTAAATCACACTTATACTAAAAGGCACAGAGAGAGTCTTGAAGAATGATGCATTACCAAGTGAATTATTTAAGTTACTAACCAGTTGATCCACATAGCCACTTTTTCATCCACATCATTTTCTCCCAATAAGCAGTTTTCATTATGATGTTTCATTCTTGCAGCTAGGCCCTGCATCTCCTACTTGTGCTGCTTACCCTTAACACATTTCCCCCTTTTTACCCAGAGAAGGAATTGCTTCAAAATATTCCCAGATAGGGTCTCTCTTACGCCCAGAAGCCATGACAGTTTTTCTGTGGCAAAAGTGTGGAGGAATATAGGAAGCTGGGTGTACTGAATAATGTCTTCTCTTTTTCTTTCCAGTCCACTCCACTGTTCCTTTCTACTCTGCCTCTGTCCTTTGGCTCTCTGTCTTTATGACAGTGTCTTAACTAATTCCTCTGCCTTGCTTGGCCCAGCTCTATCACTACATAAGCACAGAACAACAACAATCCTATCCAGCCTGTGTCATTTTTGCACATGTGACTTTAGTCTGCTGAGAACAGAAGCCGAAACAAACACTGAAAATCCAGAACTGTCAAGACCCAAGAGCTGGTAGTTAGGCTGGACAGACTAGAGCCATTAATTCATTTTTATGAGACTGTAGGTGTAACGTTAGCATGTTTGTGATGACATTTAATTGTAATAGTTATTTTTTAAATGAGAGAGAAATTTAGTATTTGTTGATAATTTAAAAAAAACCCAAAATCCGATTTAAATAAAAAAAATCCGATTTTTTTTTTAAATCATTGATTTTTATCCACCCTGGCTTTCATTAGGAGTCTGTATACCTGCCTTTTGATCACCTGGTTGGATTTTTACTTGTGGATTGACTGAGCCCTTAGATCTTACAGGTGATTATCTTAAGTGACTCATCAGGCTCGGAACATTCATAATGGTACCCTCCACCTCCTCCCTCACTTTCCCCAAAAAAGATGCCTACGAGGCATCCTCAAACCTTGGGCTGTGATTGAGGGAATTCTCGAAGTAGGGCAGATGCATGTATGTTGTTGGCCTGCTTCCATAACCCCTCCCAATCAACAAGGTACACAAGCTTCCATTGGTGAACTTTGCGGTTCAAGATCTGCTTCACCAGTTGCATTTTACATCTCTGGACCATATTGGATGGAGGTGGTGGTTGAACTCATCCAGGAAAGGTAGTAATATGCTTTTTCAGCAAGGAGATGTGGAATATCAGTTTAATTTTCATCCACTTGGGCAGTTGGAGTTTGAAGGCTACAGGTTTGATCTACTGGATGACCTAAAGTGAGCCAAAGTATCAGTAATCCACCTTTCATGAAGGTTGGCTGGAACCAATGTGCTGTGAAGAGAGCCATACTTCATCTCCAACCATGATGTGAGGGTTGCCTGCCAACAGAAGTCAGTGTAGGATTTGTAATCCCTTTTGGCTGATTCTAGATAGGCTTTCAGCTCATTCTGGATGCAGTGCAGGTGCTCAACTAGATTAAAGGCTGCAGGACGTGAGGCATGGATGGATGAAACTGGAAATGGAAACCACAGTTGATGTAAAGATGACCTGGTGGATTGATCTGTGGTCAGAGTTGTATGCGAATTCAGCAAAAGGAAGAAGCGAAACCCAGCCATCCAGGTGGTAATTGATAAAGCAACAGTGGTGTTGCTCAAGAATTTGGTTCACTCATTACATCTGTCCATTGATTTGAGGTGATAAGCCAAGGAAATACACAGATCCACATCAAGAGCTCGAACAACTCTCATCAGAAATGTGAAATGACCTGCAGTCCTTGATCAGATGTAATGTTAGATGGTAGACCATGGAGTTTCAAGATATAGTTGAAAAACAGCTGGAGCATTACCTCTGCAGTGGGAATTTGAAGGCACAGCACAAAATGTGACTTTTTGTAAGCAGATTGACAATGACCAACACAGTCATGTGGCCCTGGGAATCTTGAAGGTCAGTGATAAAATCCATATAAATGGATGACCAGGGTTAAAATGGAGTTGGCAGGGGAATCAAAGCAACCAGGAGTTTGCTGCAGGGAGTCTTTGTTTTAGCACACGCATCACAGGAGTTGATAATATAGGGCTCAATGAACAAATGCAGTTTTGGCCATCAGAAATGTCAAGACATCAGCCTGTTTTCCAGTGACTGAAATGGCCAACAGAGCTGAATCCTGACACAGCCAGAATATTGCTAGGTGTGGTTGGCCATTGGGGATCTAAATCCAGGCTTTAAACAAGAGGATCCCATTGTCGACTGAGAATTTAGAGTCAGAAGCTGGGCCTGTACCAAGCAACATACATCTTGCCATATATGGATTGAGGGGTAGGAGGGGACTTCACAAGATGATCCAAGCTGTTGTTCATGGCTACATTGGCAAAAGGGCAAGGTTTCAAGATTGTGGCATGTTCTGGATCCCCATCTCCTTTGTCCCGGTACTGATTTTCATGAGACCACACATCAGGTTTATCATTCCTGGCACCCAGGTGATAGGTCAGGTTGAAGATGAACCTGGAAACAAAAGAAGAAGGGGGCAGATGAACCAATGGATCTGGTGTTGATTGAATTTTGCAGTTCACAAGAATTCTAGGTGCTTGTGATCATATATACATGGACTGGGAAAGGTGCACCTTCCAGATGATGGTGCCATTCTTCAAAACCGCCTTGATGGCCAGCTGTTCTTTGTCACTGATCTCAGTTTTACTCTACGAGCATCAATTTCTGGGATTAAAATACACAAGGAAGATGCATACCCTGGAGCCCATGCTGTTGTGACAAAACTACCTCTGATTGTGTAATTGGAAGCATCTACTTCAACATCAGAGAGTTTTGCCAGGTTCGGATGTAGAAAACTGTGTGCTGATGTATGCTCTTCCTTTAATTGATCAAAGGCAGACTATGCTTTGTGTCCAAGCAAATACAGTATTTTTCCGGAGCAGTTGGGTAGTTGGGGTTACCACTTTTGAAAACCCTTTGATGAACCTCTGGTAGAAGCTGGCAAACCCTAGGAAACGCTTCGGAACAGTCTCTAGGAAGAATCCCGTCAGTGTTCCAGACCCCTAAGGGGTCTTGCTCTTCCTCCAGAGTAAGCCATGTGGCTTCACTGCCTCTGTAGACCGGACCTCTCGTCCATCAGCACTTCTGCTCACACTGAGCTCTGTTCAATGTGTCCAGTAGATACAGTGACTTGTACGCTCTTCAGGGATTAATGCACCTCAGCAAGCATTTGAAGTAACACTCAAACAGCTTTGTCCATGCAGCAGGGTTTATTAATCAGCTGGAACACAGCATAGAACGTCCTGAGGTTAGCATAGAGAAATGAAGGTCAAAGCATACATCATTCTGTTTAGTCCTGAGCCCAGCCAAGCTGTAGTATTGAAGCTCTGTGTGTTGCTCCCTGACCTCCAGCTTAGATGAGAGCCCCAACTTCTTTGAGCAGCCAGCTCTAATCCCCCTTCTCACATTTTCCCTGTCCTTTGTTCTCGAGCTGGGGGGATTATGCTCAGCTTTCCTGAGGAGAGTTGGGGAAATCAGTATCACTCCAGGTTGTCGGTTGCTAGGCATCAATGGCCTGGTCATTGGATCTGCCACTCTCTTCTCAGATGCTCCACTGATATAGGGACTAAGGCACATACAGCTAGGCAACATTCATACCTATGTCTCTTAGCCTTCTCTGAGAGCAAATAGTCCTCGTCCACCCACTAGGTAATAAAGCAGCAGGTAGGGGAAAGTGAGGCGCATACAGCATTCATAAAAATATTACAGAAAATTCCCACTTCATCACACATGAACATTTCAAGGATCCATACCTGTTTTGTCAGGGGACACGATATGTAGCCTAAAAAGTCAACAGACTGGTGGTCAAACTCAGTTCTCAGATTTCCCTGACAGGCTGTTTGCTCAGAGGTGCTTGAGTAGGTCGTATATATTGGCCATGGAGGGTTTGATTTTCTGAGAAGATGAGGATGTCATCTGGATAGATTATCATGAACTGGTCTTAAGACCTTTCTAAAAATGTCATTGACAAAGTGCTAGAACATGGCTGGGGCATTGGAGAGATTGAAAAGCTAAAGCAGCTACTTAGAATGGCCATACGGTACAAAATGCAGCTTTCCATTCGTTGCCCTCCCAAATGTGGACTAGATAACAAGCAGTATGAAGACTAGTTGGGATAGGTCCTGCTTTGAATCACACTGGGTCTGAATAGGGACTTGGGGTGGTTATCTCATTACAAGAAGTAATTGTCACTATTCACACATCCTCACCTTCTAATCAACAGTTGTGAATAGGCCTCATCTACCTTACCTCTATTGACTTTGTTAGCACTTGCCCTCTCCATTGTTATGTTTCTTGCCCTTGGTGGGGTGGGGTGTGTGTGTGTGTCTCTCTCTCTCTCTCTCTCTCTCTTCTATATATATATATATATATATATATATATATATATATATACACACACACACACACCTCCTCTCTGTGGTGTCCACTTCATGCATCTGGCGAAGTGGGTTGCAGCCCACAAGAGCTTATACCTGCAGAAATTTGTTAGTCTTTAAAGTGCTACAAGACTCTCGTTGTTTTTGCTGTATAGAGACTAACATGGCTACCCTCTGGAAGAACAAATGAATTTTGTTGCTAATTTCTCATCAGGGTAGTCTCATAAGGGTCTGTGTTCTGGTTCCAGTAAAGGCTACCTCTGTCCAGATGGAATTCTGACTCCTGCCTGGAGTCGTTGGGGCAATTGCAGGGTCTGTGCAAGGTAATCTGCTGAACACAGAAGGCAATGGCCTTTTCCATGCAGCTTTTTCTTTTCTGGACACCCTACTTGGCTAGGTCCAGTTGCTGGCAGTATCTTGACTTGAATTGTATCTATTGTGTCTTCCAAGATCATACACTGAGAGATAGGGAATGCCAAGCATGATGGAGAAGTGTGACAAGATGATTAAATTAAACTGCAGAATTTCTGTATGTTCTTGGATTTGGACCTGGAGGGGCGCAATTTCATGGGTGACTGGACTTGAGAAAAGCATGCTACTTCAATTGACTCCACTTGGTCTTGGATGAGCTTTCTCCACACTGGCAGTTGGTTAGCTTTGGTGAACCCAGACTCCATAAGATTACTAGAAGCACTGGAATCCAGAAGCATGAGCTGGGTTCAGCTCACCTCAGGTGTAGTCGGGATGCAGAGATGGAGCACGACCTGCAGATATGAAAAGCGACAGTTTCTAGCTGCCAAGATACATGATAGCAGAGGAGCAGACTTGTGTGGAGAATTCGGTTCCATGGATATGCCCAGTTGCGGCCCCTGTACGAGGGCTGGATTTGGTTGTTTCTCAGATTTGCTGAGGGCCTGGATTTATGGGGGCATTCAGTGGTGAAAGAGTTTTGTCCACCACAGTATAGGCAAAGGCTGTTCCATCATCTTTACTCCTTTTCCTGATCCATGAGGTGCTTTCATGTTGTAACAGTCTGTGTAAGCTTCCGCTCTGGAACAGTCTGTGGGAATGGCCATAATGGAGCAGAACTTGCCTGAAGTTGTGGGCATATCCTCCTCTTTACTTGGAGTCATTCAGATGACTCTCAATCCAATGCATAATTCAATGTGAGTTCAAAGGAGTGGGGGATTCTTACCTCGGCCAATTCATCTTTTATATTGTCTTTGAGACTCTGATGGAATTGGTAGATCTGGGCTGCCTCGTTGCTTGATGTATCAGCAACTAGATGCTGAAAATAGGCAGCATGTGCCGAGACAGGCCAATGGCCTTCTTTGGGAATCTGCAAGGAAGCTTCAGCAATAGGAATGAAAGTGTGTGGATTAATTCACTGAAGTTAGTAAGGATCTGACTTGCCTTTTCCAGAAGCATCGAGGCCCATTCTAGGGCTTCACTGATCAATAAATTGATAAGCCCCAGCTTGGTCTGGTCATCAAGAACAAAGGCAGCTTTGGTTAATCATAGAATCATAGGCCTGGAAGGGACCTCACGAGGTCATCTAGTCCAGTCACCTGCACTTATGGCAGGACCAAAAGCCAAGACCATCCCTGACAGGTGTTTGCCTAACCTGCTCTTAAAAATCTCTAATGATGGAGATTCTACAACCTTCCTAGGCAATTCATTCCAGTGCTTAACTACCCTGACAGTTAGGAAGTTTTTCCTAACGTCCAGTCTAAACTGCCCTTGCTGCAATTTAAGCCCATTGCTTCTTGTCTTGTCCTCAAAGATTAAGGAGAACAATTTTTCTCCCTCCTCCTTGTAACAACCTTTCATGTACTTGAAAATGGTTGTCATGCCCCCCCTCAATCTTCTCTTCTCTGGACTAAACAAACCCAGTTTTTAAAATCTTCCATCATTGATCATTTTTTCTAGACCTTTAATCATTTTTGTTGGTAAACTAATTAATTTCTGGCACTTTCCATCAAATCTTTCTGGCAGTGAAACTTTTGGGCCGTGTTCCAGAGGAACTTTAGATTGCAGTACTGGATCTCCCGTGGTTTGTGGGTGGAAGGAATCTTTCTCCCTTTGCATCTAGGCAAGTTGACCCTGAAAGTTGTGGAGCAGCTCTGACATCTGTGACTGACATGCTAGGAGTTTTCATCTCAGCCACCGAAGCTGAGCGCCTGGGGAGCAGTTTACTCAAACTGTCAGAACAACTGGGCGCCCACCTGTGGCTTGAGCAGGAATAGGAGCTGAGATAGGCACGGGCTGAAGCAGGAGCAGGCTTTCAGAACAACCAGGTTGCGGGGAGCATCTTCAGCAAGGTAGTGACTGAGCACACTGGAGTGGCTGCTCTCATTAGGAGCCTGTGTAACCTGCCTTGTGATCACCTAGTGAGACCCTTGCTTGTGGTTTGGTTGGCCCTAGTTATCTCAAAGGATTCATCAGAGCTCTCATCACAAGTGATATCGATGTGATAAATTCACTTGTGCTACTGCTTGACCACCTCGAATGCAAGGCGTGTCTTCATTACAGAGTTAACTCGGGTAATTGGCACTCAGGCCTGAGCACTGGGATAGCCTAACCTGGGTGTTAACCAGCCACACTTCAAAGCCATACGCAAGTTACATGTCTTCACTAGATCTGCACTGACCTTGTGGTGTTAGGGCTTCTGGGGGCACATCCCGTGGTTCTTTGTGTTGCAATGAGCTGAGCTACTCTGTGCTTTTTTTGTCAGTGCATTGTGGGAAGGCGTATCTGTCCCGGGAGGAATTGTGGGAAGGCATTGGAGGACCGTTAGCACTCGAGTGATTTAGTCTGGATCCTCACTGTGAAGTGGGCAGGTTACTAACCTGAGTGAAAACCTCACTCGGGCTATAGCCTGTAGCCCCAGATGAGCCAACTAGCATAGACTGAAAGCACCACTAATTCGGATCAGAAGTCTTTGTGTGTGGACAGGACTGAGATTAGGGGCAACACCTCGGTAAGAGCAGTGCTTGTAGCCATTTTAGGTTAAGGAGCCACAAACTTGGTCTGGCACCTATTTTTCACTTTGAAATGTTCTGCATTGCCATACTAGCCCTTTTTGAATGCCATTAACCCTTGGTTGTTATGCTCGGCTTCTGCACAGGTACTGCAAAGTAGCTCCTAATGGTAACGTTATTTCTCTTTGCAAGGAGGGTTACTGTAACTGTTTTCTTCTGTTTTACAGAAATATACTTGATTCAGATAACTACAGTCCTATACCAGTAGCTAATGAAGAACTTTATATGAAGATAGTAGGACAGTTCCCATTCCACGATACAGAGCTGGAAAAGGTAAGGATGCTTCTGAAAGGGGCTAAAACGGTGTCCATTGGGATACCATTAAGAAATTAGCGTCTTCACCTCTGATACTAACAACCCTAAGATGGTTAAAATGGAAAGAATTTTAAAAAACTCAAGTGTGCTTTTCATGAGTTGCCTTCTCTGGGTTTAGGTGAAGAGAGCAGACGTGTCAAGATCTCGTCTGTTTCCCTTTCAGACATTGTGCTAGCACAGCTTGCAGTACATGGCCATGTTTTATTTTTGAAATGTCCGTTTCCACTGGGATTTAATTTTGATTCTATTGACTTTTTGTTTTAATTTCTTAAATTTTTAAAATGCAACTCTACCTTCACTTTTGTAGAAGTGTGGGGGTCTCGAAACTCTAAAAGTAGGGCCAGATTTGACCTGAAGGGTGTCCCTTTAAAGCATGATTGGCCTTAGACTCAGCCTCTGGGAAACACTTTGTTCCTGGCCTGGGGAGCGTAAGTACAAACTGGGTTGGGGAAGGGAAGGAGTTCAATCCATGTTAGGTGCTGTGGCTTTAATAAATCAGTTTCCCCCCTCCCCACCCACCCACCAAGCTGTGTGGCATCCAGTCTCTTCACCACTGTGCTCTGGACCCTGGGGCTGGGTCTGTGCTATAGCTGAAGCCAAGCTAGTAAGAGTCTGACTTGAAGGATAGGTCCTTTCCTTCTCCCTGCTAGTGGCAGTGTAAGCAAGTGCCTGCCTTAGGCAGAAACAAAAAGGGGTGACAGAGCCAAATGTCTGGTGTAATACATGGTAAATAAAAGTGGAGGCGTCTTCCAGTATTTTCTTTTTATGAGTAAGGGAGGCTATAACCAGTCAAAGTAGGATGGTCCTCTGATTATTCTCTTCTAGCTGCAGATTTCTCTCCAGGCAGCTCTTCTACAGTTAAAGTGCGACTCATGGAGCCCTTTGTGCTCTCTTCCCCCACCCCTCCCTTCCCCAGACCAGTGCGGGGAGCTCAGAGCTTCTGGCATGCGGCAGGGTGGTTGGCTTGGAGTATTCTGCCCCGCAGGGAGGGGGTCTTGGAGGTCAGTAAGATTGACCACCCTTGTCCTATATCCACCATATTGCCATTTGTGAGTGGTTATCTGGTCCTTCCCTTTGCTGAGATGGTTGTATAATATACAATAAATGCTGGCTTGTGGTTTCATTGCTTAATTTGGCTGAATATTAGAATTAATTTGAAAACATATAGTTGGAAAGCAGTTAGCGCTCTAGCTTTTGCTGGAAGAGGTGCTTCCTCTCTGTTAAATACCTGCTGAGGTCCTTATTTTAGTTCTCTCCTGCATTTTACAGCAGCCGTTTCCAAAGAAGTTCCCCTTTTCTGAGTTTGTGCCTAAAGTTTACAATCAGATTAAAGAATTCATCTATGCCTGTTTAAAGTTCTCAGAAGACCTTCATCTGAGGTACGGAATGAGATCTGATGTTTGTTTATGTACATTTTTATTTATTTTTATTATGTAAAGCATTGTTACTTAGCTGAGGTTGATCCTGCTGTGAGCAGGGGGTTGGACTAGATACCTCCTGAGGTCCCTTCCAACTCTCATCTTCTATGGTTCTAAATGTGATAACTTTGCAATTCCATAGCTTCTTTCACTGCAGGATGTCAAAGCACTTTATAAACATTCATTTTCTCCTTAATCCTCCATGCCAGCACGAATGCTTGGGTGTAGTCCCTTCTATCCAGAGGACAGAGATCGTACACTCCTTCTTAGTTCCCCTTGCATATAAGGGGCTTGCCAGCTCCTGAAGAATAGCTGTGCCTGTCTCCAGTTGGTGGAGAGCATGTAATGTTGCCAGCTGCATAAAAAGCCAAAGAAAGACTAGGGTCTGTTCCCTCTGTGATTCCTGTGAGTCAATCTACAATACAGCTGAACCCAGCCATCTTTGACAAAGGTTATGATGGCCTTTGGCCCACCAGACCAGTGGTGGGACTTCATAGTGTGGCTATCTCACACAGGTCTCCCTGGAGTGCTTCCAGAGGAATATTTTGAGACAGCTGCAGCCAAGAGCTGTTGAAGCTAACCTTTAACAGAGTTTCCTTCTGAGGTTGCTACAGTGGTAGGAAGTGTAGGTAGAGTGTGCCCTCCAACAGGTCTCTTCCCCTTTTCCAGGAACTCAAGGATAAGTTAAGGACCACCCCTCTGGGTCCATGCAGTGTTCCTGGGCATCTCTTAGACCTAAGGTCATGTCACAACACAAGGGCCTACCTACTGAAATCTGTGCCTTCCCATGCCTCTTGCTTTCCCTTCTCCAAGGGACACCCTCCCGTACCTAAGTGGTTAACCTATCAGCTTCCTCCACCAACCACCTATTTCCCTTCTTTTTGTTCCCACCACTTAGCCTCCAAGCTCTCCAAAGAAGCTTGCAATGATGAGTTCTGTGCTATCAAAACCAGGATCATGTGCCACCATCTTGGTCCAGCAGCACAAGAGAATAGCAGCGAGTCCTCCACTCCCTTTTTCTGCCTGTTAGTGTCACATAGGACAGTAATGCCCTATCCTTAATGCCAGTGTATGTCCATGCTCACCCTTTCCTCTTCCCCCAGTTAGGCCATACACTCAGCAGCTCCTCACAATTTGGAAAAGGTACATGTTAACGGATGCACTCAGCAAAGAGAGTTCACTCTAAATAGTGCTTCGGAAACATCAGGTATTGCTCTCCAAGCATCTACCTACTGAATCTGTTACTCTAAAGCAGTGCTTATATAGACAGCCATCATGGAGAGTGAGTCCAGAACTCCCAACGCTAAAAGCTTGGGTTTCTATCACTTGAGCTAAAGGGAAACTCCTCCAGCTGGTTACTGTAGTAAACTCATATGAATCACGTAAGACCTTCTTAGAGAATAACTTGTAAAGCTTCACCTGGCTTTGGCGAGCCAACAAGCATCTTACGCATAGGGTCTGACATCACCAAAAAGATTCAAAATTCTCCACCAGCTGGCAGAGAGGCGCTATACCCAAGTGTCTAGATTGGCAGGAAATAACTGTGAATGGAAAAAAAAGGAAAGAGCAAACAGGAGAAATTTCCCATTCAACCCTCCAAACATGCTTGTGAGGAAGGTAAGGAGTATTTATGCCAGTTGTAAACTAAGCCCAGAGCAATCAAGAAACTTGCTCATGGTCACAAAATGTTGCAGTTCCAGAGTCAGGAATAAAACTCAGGAGTTCCAGCTCATAGTTCTCTGATCTAACTACTGGATCATGCACTCTCTATGCTAACGGCTCAGATGCTATCAGAATATGTTTTCCTTCAGCTCTGTGGTTTTGGAAGACGTGACTTTTCCCAGACAAGTTGTCTTCATTTGTTTCCATGGATTTTTATAAATAAAACAAATGAAATTTTAATCTGTTTTTTAAATATCCTAAAAAATTTTTTGTTTACTATCCTTCCTCCCTGTCCAGGTGCCTAGATGCTATTTTCACAAGTGTTTTTGTGTCTGTGGAAGCCTGGAGAACAATTATATAACCTAGTAATTATAAGTTGGGCTTTGCTTATGCTCAGTAATATATTTAACTTGCAGAAGCTGCATAAATAAATGGTGAATTCTCACTGGAAGGGCAAGAAAGGAATTCTTCTTCCCTAATGCCTGTGTACAGTACCCAGGTAGCCAGGTGTTGTGCAGTTTGTGGATGTTCCCGTTCCTTTGCGACTTCGAGTACTGGGCACTGCAGGAGGCTGGATATTACATCAGTGGTCTGATCTTACATTTGACAACAATGCTACTGGGAATGCCTGCATGCTAAGCTTTTCCAGAGCCCATAGAATGCACAGTAGGGATGGAATAGTTTGTCTTTTTCGGTCTGGGATCCAGTTCTTGGAGAAATCACTGTTCTTTCTGTGTCCTTCTGTGGAAGCTAAGATCCATTGTCAGTTCTAGAGTTAATCATCCCATGGCTGATGGCAAGATGCTCTTATTGGTGGGTCCCACAGGTGTTAATCTGTGCGGTACCATTAAATATTTAGGCTTCTAAAGCTAGTTTGCCCTCTGCTCTTTTTGCAAAATGGGCCTGTTTCACAGAGCAATCAGATTCGCTTAACTCCTCCAGTGGTGCTTGCCTTGCAGGAGCGCGGCTCAGCACTTTGTGCTCTGAACCAATACTGAGATGATTAGGTTTGTCAGAGAATGGAAGAGAAGTGCTCTCCTGGGTACCACCTCAGGGGTTCCACAGGGACAAGTTATTAAAATTCCTTTCAACTTTGGAGTTTTCATTACCCCCCCCCCTTTTTTTTTTGAGGGGTGCATTTGGGCAAGGGGGAAAGGAGCAGAGAGGTTGGGTTTTTCCAGCCAAACACAGTGAATATTTCTCTGAAAACCTCTGTGACACTTTCTTCATTTCACCCTGACAGTTTGAATTACTTTTTATTAGGAAGGTTGGCTGCAAAGCCGGCAGCAAGTTTTCTTTCTTTTTTTTTCTTTTTCTTCCTCGGTTGTCATTTACCTTGCACCCTGGAGTGATAGGGTCAGGCTGTCAATCACAGCAGGCATGAAGGTCACGGCTACTGTTATGGGATATGGGACATCAGCCGTCATTAACATAGACAGTTCTCTTAAGTACTCTACTGACTTTTCCTGAAGAATAGACCCTACAGCAGAAAACATGAGTCATATATTTTTAATTATTTTTCTAACCCAGCACCTTGTATTTGTTGGACAGAAATAGTCTCCTTTATAATGAGGTGATTATGAAAGATGTTTAAAATATTTAAAGAACTGTCTTATTTTAAAGTGCGTGCGTGCATGTGTAGAGTCTTCTCTAGTAAGTTGTCTTAAAAATTTCCACTGGTTTAAAAGATTCTACCTGTTCTACTGGAATTTCCCATTTTAAAGATATTCCTTATCTTTAGAACTGATAGAAATGTTCAGACAAGTGGAAAGTTTTAAATGTGCCAACTGTTTCCTAACTGGACTTTGATTTTATAAACATGGGGCCTAATCTCTGCAGACATGTAGAGGGCATTTTTTAAATGCCCAAGTGATTTAGGAGCACAAATCACATTGTCAGGGGCTTAAGCTTATAAATCACTTACTCTTTTGAAAATTCCATTCTGAAGTAGCTGAGTAACTTTACTCACTGAAATCAATGTTACTCATGGGCTTAAGTGCCTCTAGGACATGTCCTATATGGAGTACAATGTGAGAAATAGTCCATTCTATACAATTGTGTCTAGTCAAGGAGTCCATCTTATTACTTCTGTCTATAAGTCTATTTCAAAGTCCATTTTTAATAAGTGAGCACATCGCATTGTAGGAAGGGCGAGAAAAAGAGTACAGGTGCTACAATCATGGAGGCACTAATATAAAGGTCTAAGACATTCTGTAGGTGGAACTCAGCTGAGACCAGACTTAAAAAAACAAACCACAAATATAGTAAATATTACAAATACAGAGACCTTGCCTTGAGGAGTTTAGAGTATAAAGAAAAAGAGGACAGATTTTTCATTCCAGGTGACTTGGAAATAAAGTTAGTAGACTTGATTTATTTCAGAAACGCAATCTGGGCTGCTCAGCACATTAATAGCGAAAAGTGGTTGCTGTCAGATTTTTTGTTTGTTTGACCTATGTGAACGAGATTCATGCTCCCAGTCCATTTCCTAGCAAACAAGTGTTCCATTCCATAGAAATCACCAACATAATTGTCACTAATTGGCCTTTGTCAGAAAGCGTCATCGGAGGGACTAAGGACTGATTTGGTCTTGGAAACTTGAACAATTGTCTCATTCTTGGTTGGGATGTATCCTATTGGTGGGGCAGTGTGGAGAATCTTGTACTGCTTCGCCCTTTGCTGCTTTCTGTCTGTGGCTAGATTTACCTGCTCTGTGGATGAACAAAGACCTCCGGGGTTAACCCAGCAGCTTTAACTAAAAGGAAAATAGGCTGAATGTCCTTGTTAGCCAGTGTCACTCAGCACATACCCACCATAAAAATGAACCATCCACGCGTTCATGCACAGATCCTTCATTGGGATGCCTCCAGATTTTTCTGCAACTGAGCCACTGTGAGATGCCACGGTGGTAGGTGCAGTGTAAGAGCCTGAATAGAACAGAAACCCTACTTGAATTTGGAATCTACCCACCAAGCAGTCATGTGAATGGGTCTTGTATAGCATATGGAATATGTTTAATAGTGTTATTAGCAATAATAGACTCTCTTATTTCTTTGGGGCTCTAAACCCAAAGGAAACCCCAGCAACCTTATCCAAAATATAAGTAAAACTGAAGTATTTGAACAGGCAATGTTGCCAACTATCTAAATGACAGTTAAAGAGAGCTTTGGAAATTGTACCATATTCCATGCTAACAACCCATCACTTACCTTATTTGTGTCACAAACTGATGTATTCATGCATCAAAGGAGGAACTGGAGCCAGACAGCATAATATTAGGGGACTGAAAAAGAAATTGAGGCTAGTTTTGAAATGCTTTGAAGATGTAAAGCACTGTGTAAGAGCTAAGAATTGTTATTAAGAATTAGTTGTTTATGTACTAAAGGCTTTTATAGTTGAAACGTCCTTTGCTGGCTTTGAGGGTGAAGTTAGTGACTAAACTAAACCATCAATTTTCAGAGCATTTTGTCATATTCTAGCCAGCTTGAGGAAAATGGTGCAACCCCCCTCTTGCAGAAAACATTGGTCTCGGCAAAACATTGTGAATTTCCTGCCAAAATCATAGATTCAAAGATCCCAAGGTGAGAAGGGACCATTGTAATAATCTAGTCTGACCTCCTGCATAACACACACCAGAGAACATCCCCAAGATATCTTTTTTTGAATAGAGCGTACTTTTATAAAAACCATCCAGTCTAGGTTTAAAAATTGCCAGGGATAGAGAATCTACCATGACCCTTGGTAAATTGTTCCATTGATTAATTACCTTCACTGTTAAAAATGTGGGCCTTATTTCCAGTCTCTATTTGTCAAGGTTTAAATTCCAGCTGTTGGATCTTGTTATGCCTTTGTTAGATTGAAAAGCCCTTTATCAAATATTAGTTCCCCATTTGGGTACATAGACTATGATCATGTCACCCCTTGGCCGTCTCTGGCTAAGCTAAAAAGATTGAGCTGCTTGAGTTTATCACCACAAGGCATGTTCTCTAATCCTTTAATCATTCTCATTCCTCTTTTCAGAACCCTCTTCCATTTATCAAAATCCTTTTGGGGCATATATGCGTAGAGATGACCAAATTGCTGGACCCCTAAACCCTGGTGGAAGGGGCCATATTTTAACTAAATAATGAACTTTTGTATAGTGCACAACTTACTTGTTGGCTAATGTGTTTAAATAATAATAGTTGATGTAATTAATTTCAAAAAGGGCTTTTCCCGTCCTATCTTTCTCTAGCAAAACCTCCTAAAACAGCAAAACGGGCTACGTTCAAAGTAAATGAAAAGCCCCCTCCCCCCGTCATCCAAATTCATTACAGTATTTACTTCAGTGAAATAGTATCTCATCAAGACAGTCTCCACTAATCGAAAGCCTATAGAATGGCCTCCATACAGGTTTCCAGAAGACATCTGTTGTGTGGTGAAACACAAGCAGAGACGTGGGAAGTTTGCTCTCCTGCCGGCGTGCAAGTTGAGCAGCTCATGTCTAGTCATATTACGGCCCATTGTTTGCAGGGATTCAGCCCTCTCTAAAATCTCATTTCTACCAGCTTGCCACCCTCCACTTGCATTCAGCCATTAAAAAATAGAGGACGTGAATTCTGGAACTAGCAAGAAGCTGCCTAACCTCAGCAGTCCAAATGAGATGGTTTCTGTGTCACCCTCATCACTTCAGGCTGTAAGCTCTACTCTCTTATTGGTGTGTAAAGTGCCTTCCACACCTACAAAACCTAAAAACTAAGAGGCTGATTTCATGACTTTTTGTGTAATTCACCAGAGGGACAAAGCACCCATGGTCAAATTGTTGCTGAAGACTTCTGTAGGCTGTTAACTCTGTTTTAATTCCCTTCTGAATGTGGCTTTTCAGCTCTCTTCCCCCCCAAATCTCTGCAAGCCCTTATCCACACATAGTGTCCCCCTGTTCTGTTCCGACATTGAAGACAAGCTGTGCTGTGGTAATATGGGGCATCATGATAGAGAAACCCTGGCGACCATCTGTACTAACAGTCAGCTTTATATTTTGTAATGTAGTGGCTTTATTTAACCCCTTTGTTTGCTTTTACCCGTTGTGAATTTTTCTTGTGGCAGCTCACATTACGATTGTTGTATTTAATCTTTGTGTTGTGTGGTGTACAGAGCCACAAGTCACTCTGGATGGGAGGAGATGGGTAGCACTCTATAAATAAAATGTGTTGTATCGATGACCTGTGCACTATAAAGAGCCAGAGGTAGAGATGGACCTGAAGCAAGAAGTTGGTGTCTGGATCGCAATGTCCCTAGGGTTTTGGTTCTGTCCCAACATATTAAAAATCAAATAAATCTACGAGTTGAGGAATCAGAGAGCGTGCGTCATGTCAGGATGTGTGTGAGGCTTCAGCTAGTAATGTTTAGTTTAAAATGAACCTTAGCAGCTGTTGTCAAGAGTCAAATCCTGTGGTACTGACTGTTCTGCGGGCCCGTAGAAGTCAGTAGCAGATGAAGGTGCTCAGCCCCTGGCAGGGCCAGCGCCCACAAGGGCAGATCCTGATTGGCATTAACCAGAAGAGAAGCAGTGGTTATAGGCGCAGAGAGGTCAAGCTGCGGTGACGAGGCAGCCGATGGTGGGTTCAGGGATAGGAGGGTGGCTACTGCAAGCATAGGCACTTAGGCCAGCTTTTTTCCTTCCTTGGGGAGGATAAATAAGAACAGAGTCTCCTTTATCTCACTGAAATAAGAGCAGCTGTGCACGAAAATTACATACTTGGGTCAGAAGTTCTGGGATGGGAAGAGGTCTGCTGGGCCCATTAACTTCTGCTGCCAGCACAGGCTTCAGTGAGCTGACATGCTCGCTAGCAGAGTACAGAGGAAGGCTACAAGTGGACAGAGATAATTTGAAGGCTTTCTTTTGTTTACTGTGTCATTTTCTGCTTTGTAATCTCTCCATTTGTCAGGTAAAACAGGATAAGGAGCCAAAGGTCACAGGGTTGATTTACCAGGAGCCCTAAAGTTATTAATGTTTCTGAACCTTCCAGTTTGAGATTTTCTTCACCAGCAGCCGCCTGTCATCCTGCTCTTGGAGATAAAGTCTGTGTTGTTTCAGGCCTAATGTGATGCCGATGATAGATCAAAGGAGCCAACATTTCAGTCACTTTCCAAAACCTGCTTCAAAAAAAAAAGAGATTACACCTAACTGGAGCGTGGGGGAGGGAGAACAGGACGTCTTGGGACAGGAGCTTTCCAGCAGCAGTCAGAGAGACCTGCAATGAGCGGATATTCTTTAATGTCCTTCAGATCCCTCTGTATGTTGAAAACATCCACTCAAAAATAAAACCCAAAGGACATTGACACTGTTGAAGTGAGTGGGCTTTGTCAATGTTACGTGCTATAATGGAGTCATGTTAATTATAAGTGGATCTGGTTTTTCAAAATAAGCATTTTGTGTGTATAACGATCCCTCCAGTCCCTTCATAGATAACCAGGGAGGTTTGAACTGGGGACCTTCAGCTCCAAAGCATAGATCGCTACCATGTGAACGAAAGGATTAATTCAGTGAGCAGTAACAGGCTGTCCTCTAATAAACCAGCCAGTGCAGGCGGGTGTACCATGCTTTTTGCCAGTGTCTACAAAGGCGCCCTGTTATGCTTACCAATCAGGTCTGGGTGTGTGAACAGATCTGACGTGCAAGACTAAGCGCATGCAGCTCTGTGCATGCGGTTTGCACACGGCCAGCTTTGAAAAATTAGGCCCTGTCGCTCTGTTTCTTGACCTTTTACAAAGTCCATCGTCTTAGAAACATATGTACTTCTGTCCTGCACAGCCCTGTCATCCCTTTATTGCAAGTGCAGGTAAAATGCTGCTATTGGGGATGATGGAAAACTGGATGTAATGGAAATAGGTATTGAAAGGACTGTTGCAGCAGGGAGGCTGGATGTCTCTCCCTAATGTCAGTTCATATCATGAGCCTAGACCTCACAGCAGGGATTAAAGCCATGGACACATGTTCCCTCATTGCCTCTCTGCCAAGGGGAGGGCTCAAGAAGACAGTGGAGAGTAGGGATCCCAGCCCACCCTCTCTGTTGAGAAGGTGGGTGGAGTGCCTCTTGCTCTCCACTTCTCTAGAGCCCTTCTTTTCCCGCCACGGCACAACCAGCAGCCGTTCTGCCAATGACTTGCTGTCCTCTGCTGTGCTTCCTCACTGCAGAGTACACAAAGGATCGTTAATATCGCCTCCAGCCTCATTAGCTCTTCACAGCTTCTCCTACAGATCACAGTTTTGAGCAGGGGGAAGCATTCTGCTTAGCCATATCCAGGGTCTCCTTTCTGCCTGCAGCTTTCCCAGTAGGTTTGCTCTACCCTGCTTTACTTGGGCATGGGGAAGGAAGCACTGATCCACAGGAGGAGAACCAGTTGTAGGGACACTCTCCTAATTTCCTTTGGAGAGACACTGAGCTGGCGTGTTGTCACTTCTGTGACATTAATTGCATTAAAAGCAAGCACAGTAGAAAGCTTTGGGGGAAAAAATCTGTTTTTATTTATATTCAGACCTACCCAGATATTCAGGAGCGTCACAAAATGCCATACCTAATAATACATAAATATATACACACATGGCACTGCGTAGGGGTGCACACGGGTACCCAGGATCTGGTTTTCAGGAGTGTTAAGTCCCCACAGCTCTGATTTGAAGTCATTGGGAGCAGACGGGTGATCAACACCCTGAAAATGGGGTGCTGGAGTGAGAGGAAGGTTGGTCCAGGCAAGAGGGCGCTAGCCTAGGATTCTGGGGCTAGAGTTCACATCACTGTTCTTCCACTGATCCCGTACGTGACACTGGATAACCCTACCTCACCTGCCCAAAGGTGATAATAGCGCTTTCCTATCTCACAGGGGGGTTGTGAGGTGCTCAGATATGGGGGCCTCGGATTGTGCTCCTGCTTCAAAATGTTTTGGCAGTTCATTTTTTGACTCTTTCTCAGCTCCACGGAGGTTGATGACATGATTCGAAAATCGACCAACTTGCTGCTGACACGAATGCTGAGCAACTGTTTGCAGAATGTCATTAAGAGGAGGAACACTGGCCTGACAGAGGTAAGGACTTCAGTTCTCATGGAAAAGCTAGTCATGGCAGGAGACCGTGCCCACTCGTCTGATGTTTGTAGATCCGTCTGAGTTTTCTAGGACATGTCTTTAAAATATTGCCGTGGGACCATTATTGTAATGTAGGTTCTGTGAGAGCGATAGGAAGCTGCTCAGAGCAACATTTCTCTGCAGGTTTCTCAGTTGTGTCTGTCATGTGATGGCTTATAATTCTAGAACATTCATATGCTGCCTGTGATATTCCTTGTTACAGGAATTAAAAATAGAAATAAGGTAAAACATATGCTGCTATTTGTACTACAGCAGCAAGTCAGTCAGACCCCAGATGCCACACAAACATGGAGTAGAAAAGACAGTCTCGGCCCCCAGAGCACTTTTCTGTCTCGATATTGAGAAATAACATCCCCAACTCTATGAAAGACAAAGTTTATGGCAGTTAGTGTTTGTTAGCCAGCGATTTTACTCTGGTGTAGACGTTTTTTGTGTCGGACATTTCTCTAAACACACATCAACTCAGATTTTAAATCTGTTTAATGTGGGTCAATTATAAACTGTTTGAGACACGCACATGTCTTTTGTACTATGCCTAGGCTAATGAATCCCTCTTGAGGCCTCTGGTGGCTACTGACCTAGGAATATTAAATAAAATATAGCTGTGTTTAATCCATGTAATCATTGTATGTGAATTGTGACATGAGCCCTGGCTAATGCTCATTGACCCCAAGAAATCCGTGACTGACTTTGCAGAGAAAACCTTTCTTGTGTTTTGGGACCTATTATATATCCAAGGTGTAGGTGCTTCTAGGAGAATTTCATCAGACCAGAACTGGTGTATTCCTTTATGAGCACTCAATTTTACAACTGGGGTTCACCCTTACTCTGCTGCCCTCTCTGCCCTTTGGGGGCAAATTCCTCCTCTCCTACCCCCCAGGATGTCCTTGGGAATAAAGAATGTAGTGTTATTTCCTACCCTACTCATCGCAGAAATCATCCTCTGCTGTGAGTGTATTTGCTGCGTGTAACTTTGTGGACAGCTCTTGAGAGCTGACTGGTTAACTTACCCCAGGAGGCCCTCCAGGTGGCTTACCCCCTGCTTAGTGAAGAGCCTGACAGTTTGTGTGTGTTCTACTCTGAGGCAGAGGAAAGGTGATGCCAGGAGAAGAAAATAATGGGGTTGAGAGAGAGTGCTGTGATGGAGGTTTTTTCAGCTGTCTTGGCAGTGCTTTTCTGGAAGCTGAAGTGGGATTCCACAGGAAATGCCTACAGGTCACAGCAGTTCAGACTTAATGACTCCAATTTAAAATAAAGATCTAATTTGGCAGGAGCTGCCTGCCTACAGTATTTTGCTTTGGCACTCTTTTCATATTAAAGCTGGCGTCACCCTCCTGCATCGTACCACTTATCAACATACAGTTTGAGTAGCAAATTTCGCTCTTTTTCTCCTCTGATCTAAATGGAAACTCCCCTCCACTCCTCGCAAATTTAGTCAAGGTACAGTAGGAAAAGACATTAGCACTGTCTCAAAACTAGTTCTCTGTTCTTCACCCTGACACACTCTCTTTTGCAGGACAAATAGTGGCCAGTGTTTATACAATGATAGCGCATTGCATTTTTCATTTGAGGATCTCTGAGCCCTTTACGCTAATTCTGAAAATGCGTCTGAGACAGACACACAGTGAATAAAATTTCCAAAAGCTCCCAGGTCACTTAAGAGCCAAGTCCCATTTTAAGAAGTGATTTAGGCTCTTGGTCTTAGAAGTTGAACTTAGACTAAGTCTCTAGTTCCTTCCACGAGACAGTCCCCTCCTCTTATATTAATACCCACTCCTGTATCATCTTCCAGACAGCATCTTTGATGTTCATGTAGAGAGCCATGTATCGATCCCACCTAATCTTCCTTCCTACCCTGGTTTTCATTGCTGCCTTTTCTGTTTTTCTCAGGATGGGCTCTAATTACTTCAGCCCAGTGGGTATTCGAGTTTGTTACTGAAGTTTACTCCATATAATTCCAACCCTTGCGCCCCTCACCCTCCTTTCTTTTTCATCTTCAGGGACCCATCTTCCTTATTTGAACTAGAAACCATAGAAGCAGAACACTCAGAGTTCAGAGGGGAGTGTTTCTGTTCCTTCTACTTTTTTTATTCCCAAAAGGAAAGTAGGCATGCATCCTGTCCTGCAGGTGAGGCAACTAAACAAATTCATGCCCAGACTCAGTTTCAGAATAGTAGCACTAGCGTCCATCATCCCCTCTCTAGTAGCTCTGGATTGGTTTGCATCTCTTGACATTGGGGATGCTTATTTTCATATAAGCAGTTCATCCAGACCACAGAAAATATCTCCATTTTACAGTACGACAAGACCAAAACGAATACCTTTCAGCCTGTCTGCAGTCCCAAGAGTGTTCACAAAATGGTTGATGGCAGTAGTGGAGATCCATCTAAGACATCAGGGAAAACCATGTCCCCATTTTTGTAGAACTGGCTTCTTGAGAGAGAAATCCCCTTGGATATATCCAGTGCCCTGTCCACACTTCTCAACCTTTTCTGTTCTTTAGGACTATGTGTGAATTACGAAGACAAGGTGGGCGAGGTAATCCCTTTTGTTGGACCATCTTCTGTTCATGAGAGAAACGAGGTTTCGAGCTTACACAGAGCACTGCTTCAGATACGGGAAGCATACTCAGTGTGTCACAGCTAAATACAAGGTGGAACAGATTCTTTAACATAAGTAGAAAACATATTTCAAGAGGCCATTCAAGGTGAAGTGGCTTGCTAACACCCTTCCAATCATACAGGGGAAAGGAAGGAAGCAGGGGGAAAAGGCAGCTTGGAGGCAGCTTGTGAGTTATTGATTGTTGTAATAAGTCAGAAATCCATATCTCTATTTAGTCCATGATTTTTAGTGTCTAGCAAAGTTACGAATTTAAACTCCCAGCTTCGTCTTTTGAAGGTGTTGTGCAGATTTCCTTTGAGGATGAGAACGGACGGGCCAGAATCAGCAGAACCTCCGAGTTAGATAGCCCAGGGATGCAGGTTGTTTGTAATGCTGAACAGAACTTTATGGGTGTTCTTTCAGAGTTTACAGCCGAATGTACAGCCGAACATTGACTTCATACAGCTTGGAAGAAAAATGCTGCTTTTAACCATCTTAATTTAAATGAAACAAGCCCAGACACGGTTTATTTACCTTCTCAAAATTTTTAAACATTCCCTTTAATTTTTAGTGGTTTACGTTTAGCACAGCACTCTGCCTGTATTGGCTGCTTGCTTTGGTTTGGTTTGGTTTCTGCTGCTATCTGATTGCGTAGTCATGGTTCCAAATGAGGTGTGTGGGTTACCGGTCAGTTCGTAACTCTAGTGCTTGTAACTCGGAGGTTCTGCTGTATTAGAGTGATTTCTTTGTGAAAAGTTGATGTGGCGTCTTTGTCTCTTACAGTTTTCCTGTGTGAGTTCCTGAGAGAGTGTGCTGATTGTCTGGTTTCACCCGTGTAGTTGTTGAGGCGTTTAGTGCATTGGATGAGGTACACCATATGTTGTGATAGGTATGTGTAGGACCCATGGATTTTTAAAGGTAGGTTGTTGGCAGTGTTGATCATTAAAGCAGTAGAGAGATGTCTGCAGGTTTTGCATGTGTTATCCTGACAGGGTCCAGTGCTGCTTTGAGTTGGTGCGTCCTGGTCTGTGAAGAGCTTGCTTCTGATGTTGAGCTTGGAGAGATTGGGAGGTTCTTTAAAAACCAGAAGAGGGGGTTCAGGAAAGATTTCTTTCAGGATTTGGTCCCTATCAAGAATGGGTTGTAATTATTTAATGATACCCCATGTGGATTCTGGTGTGGGGAGGTAGGTGTCAACTAGAAGTGTGCAATCAGAGAGGGTTATATTTCCATATTAAAGCAGGTTGTCTCAGGGAATTTGGGTCATCCCTCACTCATGTCGTGTCCATAGAATGTATAGGGGCTCTTCTTGATTCCAGATTGGAGGCATACCTCCGTCTAGACATCCCTAATGTCCAACCTCAGGGAAAAACCTACAACAGCAGCAAGAATCTCTCAGACTATTAGCGTCAAGGTGGATGAGATAATATCTTTTATTGGGCCAACTAGTGTTGGTGAAAGAGGCAAGCTTTCGAGCTCACACAGAGCCCTACACTGCAAACATCAAACTATTAGGTCACATGGCATCCTCCACTTTTGCCAGACTTCTCCTCTGCCTTCTCAGAGGCTGCCTGAAGTCTGTTGACCAATCAACCAAACATCATAAGCACGCTTATCTCATGGTGTGGACTACTATACTAGCTTGTCTCCAACCCCAAGATTGTCTGCAGAGAAATATTCTGCACTCTTCTTCCCACAGTGACCCTGATTACAGGTGTCTCCATGGCAGATTGGGGGCCCATCTAAACCATCTACAGGTTCAAAGTATATGGTTCTGAAAAGAGTCCTCCCCTTATATCCATGTGCTGGAGTTCTGGGTGATTTGAACTAAACCGTGGAGCCTTTTTACTGCTTCTGAAAGGAACCACAGTAGTGCAGATCCTGACAGACAACATCTCCACAATGTTTTATCTTAAGAGTTTTTCTTATCATATCTTTCTTATCTTAATGTTTTATCTCTATTTGGGACAAGTCAGGCCTCATTTGGAGTACTGTGTCCAGTTTTGGGCCCCCTACTACAGGAAGAATGTAGACAATTTGGAAAGAGTCCAGTGGAGGGCAATGAAAATGATTAGGGAGTTGGAGTACATAACTTATGAGAAGAAGCTTAGGGGAAACTAAGCTTGTTTAGTCTGCAGAAGAAGAATGAGGGGGGATTTGCTAGCAGCCTTTAACTACCTGAAAGGGGGTTCCAGGTAGGATGGACTTATGCTGTTTTCAATGGTAGTAGATGACAGAACTAGGAGCAATGGTCTCAAGTTGCAGTGAAGAAGGTCTAGGTTGGTTATGAGGAAAAAATTTTTCACTAGGAGGGTGGTGAAGCACTGGAATGGGTTACCTAGGGAGATGGTGGAATCTCCGTCCTTAGAGGTTTTTAATGCCCAGCTTGTCAAAGCCCTGCCTGGGATGGTTTAGTTTGGGTTGGTCTTGCTTTGAGCAGGGGGTTGGAGTAGATACCTCCTGAGATCCCTTCTAACCCTAATCTTCTATGATTCGAAGAACAGGCAAGGATTGCCCTTTCATTCCCTCTGTCAAGAACCAGTCAAGCCATCTTCATGGCAAAACTTCGGTGTCTCTTCACCTAACAGGAGTAAACAAAGATTTGGCATATTATGTCAGCAGACAGTACTCAGCCATTCGTCTCAACCATTCATGAGGACTCAGTCACGGAAAGACTCATTCCTGTTGTCAGCAGTCCCTCGGAGTTCAAGGATGATTGTCTTCCAATAAAATGATAGCCCATTGTTGCTGGTGGATCTGCAGGTGACTAATGAGACTTATCCAGGATCCACAGACCTTGTCACAGTTGGGGCAGATGTTCTCGGTCTGCTACTCCAGTAATAGACTCATAATGTCTGGCTGAGTTACTGAAGTCCTCAAGTCATGGTTTAAAGACTTCAACGTAAAGAATCACATTTACACAAGTTTGAACTGCAAGTGGCCCACCACCCATATTGCAGGGGAGCATCCATAGCAGATTCCCCTTATATTCTTTTCCACACAGGTGAGGTGGTGTGGAAACCTTATCCTAAATTTCTTACCAAAGTGATGTCTGTCTGATTTTCATTTAAATCGGACCATCAACTTCCCTGTTTTCTTTCCCCAAATCATATTCACACATTAGAAAAATCAAGCTCCATACTTCATATGTTTCCAGAGCCCTTCTTTATTTAGACCTGCCAGGGATGGTCAAGATAATGCTTGGTTCTGCCATAAGTGCAGGGGACTGGACTAGATGACTTAGTGAGATCCCTTCCAGTCCTTCAATTCTATAATTTTATGATCATTTAGACAGGACAAAGCCATTTAGAAAATTAACCCATTTATTGGTGGCATTGGGGAAGGCTGTGAAAGGTCAAGCCATCTCTTCCTGGAAAGTATCCAAGTGGATCACTCAGTGCATCACAATTTGTTACCAACTAGCAGATATGCCCTTCTCCTCAGGTGGCATCAGGGCCCCCTCAACTGAAGACCATACAACCTCCTCTGCATGTCTAATAGATGTTCCTATACCAGAGGTCTCAAGGGCTCACATAGAACGTAGTCCATATCTTTATCAAACATTTTGCCCTGGTTTTGGCAACTAGATACGGATGCCAAATTCAGGAGAGCAGTTCTGCAGTCCTTATTTAGTTAGCTGTAGTAGGACTCCTCAGACCCTTCTCCTGTTAACTCATAGACTCATAGACTCATAGGTCAGAAGGGACCAATATGATCATCTAGTCTGACCTCCCGCACAAGGCAGGCCACAAAACCCTACCCATACACATTTATAACAACCCCGAACCCATGACTGAGTTATTGAAATCCTCAAAAGTGAGATTTGAAGACCTCAAGCTGCAGGGAATCCACCAGCAAGCGACCCATGCCCCATGCTGCAGAGGAAGGTGAAAAACCTCCGTGGCCCCTGCCAATCCGCCTCGGAGGAAAATTCCTTCCCGACCCCAAATATGGCGATCAGCTAAACCCTGAGCATGTGGGCAAGACTCACCAGCCAGCACCCAAAAAAGATTTCTCTGCAGTAACTCAGTTCCCATCCCATCCAGCATTCCCACAGACCATTGAGCAGACTTATCTGCCGATAATCCAAAATCAATTGCTCAAATTAAACTATCCCATCATAACATCCCCTCCATATACTTATCAAGCTTAGTCTTAAAGCCAGATAAGTCATTTGCCCCCACTACTTCCCCCGGAAGGCTATTCCAGAACTTCACTCCCCTAATGGTTAGAAACCTTCGTCTAATTTCTAGTCTAAATTTCCTAATATCCAATTTGTACCCATTCGTCCTCGTGCCTATATTAGTACTAAACTTAAATAATTCCTCTCCCTCCCTAACGTTAATCCCCCTGATATATTTATATAGAGCAAGCATATCCCCCCGGAGCCTTCTTTTGGCCAGGCTAAACAAGCCAAGCTCTTTGAGTCTCCTTTCATAAGGCAGATTTTCCATTCCTCGGATCATCCTAGTAGCCCGTCTCTGAACCTGTTCCAGTTTGAATTCATCCTTCTTAAACATGGGACACCAGAACTGCACACAATATTCCAGGTGGGGTCTCACCAGCGCCATATATAACGGCACTAACAATCTGGATACAGCTAGCTAGTTGTCATAAATGGGATCCATATGGATAAAGACTCAGAGAGGTCCTTTTACATAATGTATCGGTATATCGCCAAGGTGTTTCACCCATGTGGATCCCGCAGCCACTCTCCATCCTATCTCCTTGGTTGTCCAGCTCGCTGGGATTATGAATTAGTGGATTTGAGAAATGGTCAGGGCCGCTCTACCCTATAGACCAGGGATGGGCAAACTTTTTGACTCACAGGGCCACAATGCGCCACAATGCGTTCTAAAATTTGACAGAGGGGCCGGGCAAGGATCGGATGAATGGAGCACTCAGCACCCAACACACTGCACCCCAGCAGCCAGCACTTCAGGCCACTCTCCGCCGTGAAATTGACTCATCCTGGTCAATTTCGGCAGTGGACCTGGAATCGCAGGGTACAGTCTCCGCCGTGAAATTGACTCGTCCTGGTCAATTTCGACGGCGGACCTGGAATCGCAGGGTACAGTCTCTGCCGTGAAATTGACTCGTCCTGGTCAATTTCGGCAGCGGAGCTGGAGAGTGGGGCTCACACTAGGTGAAGAATTTTTGATCTGGTCCCCTAGTCACTAGGGGAGCCGCGTTCCGGAGCCGCGGCTTACCGCGGCTGAAGAGCCGCATGCGGCTCGGGAGCCGCGGTTTGCCGACCCCTGCTATAGACCCTTGTGGGAGAGGGCACGAGGACATGCAGGACAAAATCACAATCGCAATGGACACTGCTGGTCAAAAGATTCCAATCTTTCACATATGAAGTGCATGTGCACCATAAAGGGGATCCAAACAGACAAAATATCTCAACGTTACTATAAGGAAATCATAGTACCGTAAGGGAATCAACAGTTCATTTTCTAGACATGTTTTTTGTTGGAACTTGGTGGAGGCCTGTGGGACTGAGCCTGGTAAATTGAGATGTCTTGTCACTCTGATATACCATATTAAACACTAAGAGGACTGCAGTGAAGATAATGAATGCCCCTTGTTGATTTGTACAGTATCAGTTAAAACCATTTGTTCTTTGATCTCCCATCCAGAGACAAAGGACTAGGGACAGCCTTTAGCAGGGAAGAAGGGGATTAAGCAAATGCATAGCAGGGACACGAGATTGATTACAAGAGGAGGAGAAAAGAGCCACCAGAGGCAGGAGACACAGGGAGCATTCTCTAGGTCTGGAAGCAGATGAGGATGGGAAGGTTGTGATTACCAGAGGGAAGAGGACCTGGAGTTATTCTGCATAGCTAGAAGAATCCAATCATTAGCAGGTCCTCCATGTGCAAACCTGCAGAAAATATCTCTGGCTGAATGGAATGGAAAGCAGATGGGACATACCTGAGTATGGCTGCTCAGCCCAATGCACAAGACAATCAAAGTTGCCCACAAAGAGATCTCCAATCATCCAGTGAAGAAGGACAATCCTTGTTGTGGATTCTATACTAAGAAGAATGAAAAGAAGGTTTTCTGCAAGACCTGGGTGGACGATCGGGCAGCATGCTGACTTCCAGGAGCCAAGACATGAGGTGTGACTAAGATTTGGTAAGCTTCTGAAGTCAGTGAAAAAGGATCCACTGGTGATGGTTAATATTGGCGCTAATGACACGACTTGGCAGGATAACTCTCAGAGAGCAGATGACTTCCAGGAACTTGGGAGGATGCTGTAGGAGAAGACTGTCCAAGAGCTCTTCTCTGAGATCCTTCCTGTTCCATGAACCAAGGAAAAGATAGGGCAGAAGATTCTGGATGTGAACTTCTGGCTAAATATGTGGTGTAAGGTTAGAGGGGTTTGGTGTTGTAGAACATTGGTCTCCTTTCTTTGGGGAGAACAGGCTACACAGATTGGATGACCTCCTAACTCTTTGTAGAAGGGGAGCCAATATTCTGGGGAGCAGGCTAGCTAGACTAGTCAAGAGGGTGTTAAACTAACAACAAAATGGGAAGATGAAAAGAGGGAACAAATGTGAGCTCATTTCGAACAAAATCAAGTTGATGAGACTAAAATTAATCAAGACATCAAGGGACATAATGAGAAGAAGTTATTTACTTGTCTGTACACCAATGCTAGAAGCCTGGGTGCTAAACAAGAGGAATTGGAATTATTCATTTATGAGCATCTATTCAGCCTACTTAGTATTATTGAAACTTTCTGTGAACGTTTGCATGACTGGATTGTTAAAATCAATTATAATCACATTGAGAAGTATTTAGTAGGGGAAGAGGGAGTGGCCGTTTGTCAAATATGACTTTCCTGTTTCCAAATCACTGACACTTAGAAGCAAATGATCTTGAAAACATATCGATCAGTGTTCTAAGATCACTGAAGTGCACATACTCTCTCCTTGTGTCATAAATGCAGTTCCTTTGGTCTCTAATCTGTCATTTTGGAATTCTAATATTCCAGCTAAATAGCACAACTGTCATGGAAGATATTTTGGTGTGACATCCGAGTTAAATCGAAAGTTCTTGGAACCTTTCCATTATTGCATCTGAAGCATGTGAGGCAATTTGCAAGACAGGTCCTGCCTGGGATGTTAATATGAATGAGGAATTAATCATTTATTTGCAATGTAAATAATTATCTATGAATGAATCAGAGGCAAAAGCAAGGTCACTGTGCTCTAGATTTGCAATGCGTGAGCTGAATCAACTTTAGCTGAGCTTTTCCTTTTTAGTGATCCATACTGTAACCATCTATTATCCTATCTACAAGCCACCTGCTCAGTTCATGGAGGAAGAATGAAGAGTAAAAGGATAAAACAGCAGTATTAAGTGTACTGTGCTAAATGCTAGGAGCATAAGGATTGTTGCGTACACAGCCTGCAGTGAAATATTTTTGGTGAAGAAGAATTAGAGAGAGTGCTCAAAATGTGATTCATCTGGATCTGTAAAATCAGTTCATAGTTACCACTGAACCATCTGTAGTTTCGTTTCTAAATCCCTCAGTGTGATTTTTGTGAGCTGAAATACTTTATCCTCTGTAACCCATTGTATTTTAATGGTATTTGAATGAGCAATGAGTTTACAAAATTCATTATGGTCTTTTGTGGTATTAGCAAACGTCATGGGAAATTACTCAAGTGTGAGCTTTCAGTTTAGATTCATATGTTGTTAAAACAGGACAATCTTTTTCTTTTTTTTAGCCTTTAGCAGGATACAGTATCATGGTAGATCACCCTGGATTGTCATCCATTAATCTGATATATCCCTTACTTTAAAAACACAAGCCACACCTGAATACATCTCCTTGCCTTCACAGCTGGTGCAGATTATAATAAATACAACCCATTTGGAGAAATCTTGCAAGTTCCTAGAAGAATTCATAACCAATATCACCAACGTACTCCCGGAAACTGTCCATACTACCAAACTCTATGGCACTACCACTTTCAAGGTGAGAAAACCCTAGTAACCTTGGGGTGTCTGGTGGATTATGTCTGATACTAGATATATCACTAGTGTGTTGTGCATAATCCAAAGGTTATTTTATGTTGTGAAATGTGTTTGGAAACTTTCACACCAATCTTTTAAAACGTTTTGTAAAGTCTGTACAACCCTTTCAATATGTGTTGTTTTAAATTGTTTTAATACTGCTTTCTTTAAAAAAAAATATTGTCAGCAAGTTAGTGTTTATCACCAACCCAACAGAAGCAAAACAGCAAGGAAAACAAAAACAAATGAGTCACTTTCGATTACTCACGTATATAATGTTCGAAAGGTAGGGTTATGTATTGTCAGTCTCCCCTCAGATTGTGCTCCCGCTGCGTATTACATACACACGTTCCATTTTGCTGTAGCATTCTAAAGCCGCCAAACTAAATCACCAACAAGTATCTGCCACTACTAAGGCATTTTAGCAGCCGCTAATGCCCCTCCTGGTCAGTTCTTCATACAAGCAAAAGGTTAGGAAGTATACTACATCACAAAAAATATATATCCGCTGGGGGGGAGGTGAGAGTACAAATTACAGATAAATGACTTTTTTTCTAAAGAGCAAAACTTCCCATGCCTGGGCTTTCTCTGTGAACTGGGGAACTTATATCAGGAAGGTAGTAGCACAAGGAAGACACAACATGCAGCTTTCAAAATGGCAGGATGCTGGAAAAACAGAAGTGTCAGTTTTTTTCATTTATATGGTAAACTAGCACCGGTTCAGAGGACACTGCTGGGTTTGACTTTCCTACAGGACATCAGTCGTGGAGGCAACTGAACTAATTTGCCCATGTCCACTGACGTTCAAGCCAACGTTCTCTCAAATCCCAGCTTTCTGCATTTGTTGCTGAGAGCAGCTGTTTCCCTGACAGCTCTCTAGGCAATAAGTTTACATAGTTGTGATTTTTATGCTAAAAGAAGACTGTATCCATGATAGAAATCATAGAGATGGTGGGCTGGAAGAGACCTTGAGAAGTCAAGTCCAGCCTCCTGCACTGAGGTGGGAACAAGTAAACCTAGGCCATCCCTGACAGGTGTTTGTCCCACCTGTTCTTAAAAACCTCAAATGATGAGGATTCCACCACCTCCCTTAAAAGCTTATTGGAGACTTTAACTACCCTTAGAGTTAGAAAGTTTTCCCCAATATCTAACCTAAATCTCCCTTGCAGCAGATTAAGCCCATTACTTCTCCACGTCCACTGAAGTTAGGAGAAGAACACGTGATCACTGTCATCTTTATCACAGCCCTTAATGTATTTCAGTGTTAAAGGCTGTTAATTCATCTAGATATGAAGTATTATCTAGCTATAAAACAATGGCCTGATTTTCAATGGTTCATACCTGTCGTCGTGCTGTCTGAGATCTATATACATCAATACGAACGATCTACACACAAAAAATGAGTTTTCTTTTCCATGACCCAGGGACAGGTAGGATTTCCTAGCACTCAATTTGTTCGTATCCTTCTGTTTGTCTCAGTGGTGTCTGGTAGAGCCTCCCCTTTGGAGATTCGTGTCCCACGTGCTCCTATACACAATCGGAGCTAGAGGCAGGGGAAGGAGGAGTGCCTGGTCCCACAGGATCTTGGGGAAGGAGGCAGTGGTTCCTGGTATCCCTGGGGACTTGGACAGAGCACTCACCATGTGCCAGTTGAGGAAGCCTTCCACTCCCTACGGTGGTCCGGCAGTCTCCGCTGTGGGACAGGCTCCGTGCCCATCTTGCTCCCTCCTTTGCGCAGGGTGAGCGAATGGTGAGGCACCGAGTGGCCAGGGTCAGAAGGCTGCGTGCCGCTCTTGAGCACTGGCCTTCCTCCCGGGCCCATCCCTTCTACAGCTCAGCTCCATCCACGTCCCCCGCACTGGCTCTGTCCGACAGGAGAAGCGGACGGGGCGCTGCCCTGGGGCTGGCATCAGGAGAGGGCTCTGTCTGGTGTGGAGATCAGTAGTCCCAGAGTGCAGCCTTCTGCTCCCTGATCTAAGTCCCCACCAACCTCCTCAGCAAAGGAGGAAACTCCCGGTTGGTTGCTGTGGCAACGGGGGAGTCAGATGGGCAGAGTCTGCTCCCAGCAGCTGAGACTACCCACACAGACCCCCGAACACTTCCCCTGCCAGACAGATCCCCTCCTGATCCTGGCCCTTCAGTGTGGCCCCGACATTTGCCCTGGCACTCCCTGATAACCTTGTAGCACTCCTCTCCCTTTCCCCCACCTAGGAGGCTACACCCCTCAGGTAACGAACTTCCAGGCTAGAGGACAAACACCTGATTTTTTGTGAAGTCAGGAATTCAAAGTGAAAGGGATTTTGTCTTTCGGTGTCTCTCTATACCTTATATTTTGACATGTGCCTACAATGCCAACATGATATCTCAACTGTGGTTCCATTTTAGGCAGAAGATCCAACATGGCCATTTCAAAGCTGATGGGGATTTAGCCGCACAACTCTTGCTCTTTTTAATGGGAGTTGTGTGGCTAACTCACCTATTTGACTTCGAAAGTCTGAACCCAAAACGCCGTTTATTGGAATTGTGTAAGCAGATAACCACAGGTGTGAGGGAGCAATTAAGTATTTAATAAGAGGAGGATCTGGCTGCCACCAGAATGTATGTTAGAAATGTTTAAAATTTGAGAATGTATAAAATCTTTGAACCAGGTCTCACCCAAACCAATGTTCAATGTAAATGACCTAGTTACAACTACTGAACATAGGTTCTGCTAATGCATTTCTCTGAATGATGGCCTCAGAATTATATTTCCTTGTGGATGGAAACCTCTTGCTAGATGCAGGAGATACCTGGCTACTCTTTGTGATGTGTTCAGAAATTACTGTCTTTCTGGGACCTCAGCAGGCTGAATTCAAGACAACATTCCTGCTTTCACTTTCAAGTAAATAACTTTGTTATGTGGTAGAAGAGGGAAGAGAGCTCCTAATGGGAGAATGCAAAAGGATTATCGGCTTGACAGATAGGAAAAAGGAAGGACAAAAAAGGGAAGCTAATGAAGAACAAACCATGAATGTGATACCACATCTTGTGTTACTTTAATAACGTGGAATGATGTGACCCAGTGTGCAGGACTGCATGCTCTGTACACCAAATGGGCCAACTTTCATTCCAGCCCCATTTCAAGGAGTCTCCTCTTGTTTCCCAGGATGCCCGCCATGCTGCGGAGGAAGAGATTTACACTAACCTGAACCAGAAGATAGACCAGTTTTTGCAGCTAGCAGATTACGACTGGATGGCCGCTGAACCAGGCAGCAAAGCCAGTGATTACCTGGTAGATCTCATTGCTTTCTTGCGAAGCACCTTTGCTGTGTTCACACACCTACCTGTAAGTGACAGTGGTCAATTTTTTTTTTTTTAAACTGGGAATGCCTGGAGGGTCTGATGCCACTGTTGAAACTTTAGGCTGTTAGAACTTTACCTCTGAGGTGCAGTGTCAACGATACATTGTGCAGTTAGGAGATGTCATGAACAGAACTAATTTTTCAAATAAGCCATTTCAAGAGTTATCAGAAGTCAGACTTCCTCAGAGAGCTCCCCAGACCCCTCCTTAAAGATGGTGAAAAATGTACAGAGCAGTTGGTTGAAAAATATAGGAAGGGACGTCATTAATGAGGCACTCATTTTAAATTTGGTTTTAAATAACTGGGATGATCATTTATTTTAATCATTGTTAAGTGACTCTTTTACAAAGGTACCAAGCTTGAGAATATATTTTCTTTTTGAGATGCATATTTTGTAACAATGTGCTCATACGTCACCAGTTCAAAATATAGCTCTGCATCATGCAGCAGAGTAGCTTTTTCTCTGTTTACAATACACCTGCATTTACTTATTTCTAGAGAAAACACCCACTGTTATACATTGAATTCTGGTGTTGACCTGGTGGGATATTATATTTCACTGAGCAAAGTACATTTAATAATTAGGCATTTTTACTTATCCACAAACAGCTCCTTCCTTGTTCAGATTTAATTTGGTTCCTGTGGATTTGTCCCTGGTAATATTTTCCATCAGTAGAACTTTGAAATGTCAAAACCCATTGAAAAAATGTATTTATATTACATGTGGTTACATCTTTTCACTCTTTCGTTTTACTACTTATTATTCATTCTTCGCTGCCCAACTCTGCAGTAGCTGCGTTCTCATATTATGTTACATTTCACCAGCCATGATACAGACTAAGAAGGCTGATTCTTGAGCAGTTGAAGTTCTCTCTGTCTTAGCTTCATCCTGCTTGTTCATCTCTCTGACTGAACTACTACAAAGCTTTTAGACCACTCGTCAGTGTCATTTAGTCCATATTCAAGCCAAAGCCTTAGTGATACCTTTTAGAAGTCCTGTGCCTAAGGCATCTGGATCCTGTAACGGCCCTTGTTGTGGTTTCTAGAAGATTTGACAGCTGGAAGGGAATTAGTTCTGATTCCTAGGGATGAAGAAACAGCCAGAGGCATGATGAGAAAGGTTTGTTCCAGTTAATCAGATTTGAAGACACCGGTGTGAATGAGGTGAGAAGAAGGGAATGTTAAGCATTGCAACTAACTTTTTGGCAAGATGTTGGGCTGTGGTGGAGAGAGATCATGGAGTCCTCACCCATCTCTTCCTTTTTGGTTCCCTGTATTTTCAAAATGACTCCATCCCATATTGCATCACAGATAGGGAAGTGATATGTAATGACCAGACAGGGACTTGTGGATTGCTTGCTTCCAGATGGATTCCTACTACCTGCTGTCTTCTGACTAGGGATCTGGACAACCTACCATGGGTTGTCATCAGGTTTTGAATCTGGACCTTCAGCACCATAGTACAGGCATCTACTGCTTGAACTAGAGAAGTAATTCAGTTAGCTGGTAGTAATAGTAGGTTGTTGTACTCTATGTGGACCAGCCACTAGAGAGGGCTGCGATATACAATGCAAAAGTTTCTTGAGTGTTGCTCAGAGACCATGGTAACAGGTACTGTATCTAAACCTTAGATAATTATAAATTCTCTAAGTAGTGAGTACAGTAAAAAGTAAGAAGAATTCATACTTTCTCAGTTTATTCTGGATGCTTTATTGGTGTTTGTAATGTGTGTGCACCTGGGGTGAAAGGAGAGGCATGTTTTTGTAGGAATCCAAATGAATATTTATTTAGGAAATTAAATACTTAAGTGCCCAGAAAATCATTTTAACATTCCCCTTCCCCCCACTACCTTTCTCTGTCCTCTCCAGTAAGGAGAGAAACTCTTTCTTTGTTCATCCTCAGCTTCTGTGTTGTTTTGCTGTAGGCCCTGATTGACTGGGTGTCTTTTCACCGAACCATGAAGCATAGCTAACGTGGGGATGTGAAGAAGGAAAGACATGCCTATGGTGATTTATGAGATGGACCTGGAGTGATTTATCTTCCTTAAAACACTAATGTTTCCTTTTCGAATGAATCAAAATTGTTTTGGGAATAGGGAGGGTGTCTGCTTATTCCAAAAAAGGTTGAAGAGGGTAGAAGCAACCTCTCTATCACTCTAATACATATAAAAACACCCAGCTGCTCAAAAAGTCACTCTCTTTCCTAACGGGGAGGATGCCAGGTAACAAGTTAACAATACTGAGACAACACATACATAGCACCTTCTCCGCAAAGTGGTGTACAAACACACATCCTCACAACTGCCCTGTTGAAGTATGGGAGATAGTTAATCAGATCCAAAAGTGAGATTTGTAATGCTGCAGGTCTGGTTTAAATAGTTCGTAGGGGAAGGTGTGTGTGGAATTTTTGATATTTCAAAGCTACGTTCTTTATAAGAACAGTGTGAATGCTCCATCATTCTGTTTCTCAAGGTTTCCCATGTAACTTGTAGGCAATGTTAAAGACAGGGAGAATTGTGACATTGTATACATCCTGCTCTAAAAAAAATCCTTTACTTAAAGTAAATTGACTCCATTGTTAGCCTTGGTCTCTGTTCTCTCCTATTCTTATTGGGTTTTCCTGATTGATCCCATAATTTCGCTTTGTTTCTAAGGCCAGGTCTACACTTAACTTGAAATTTGGTGGCAGTTGACAGGAGTTACTACCGTCAACTTTGTAACTCCTCTTTTACACAGTGTCTTCGCTATGCTGCGCTGACGGGAAATGCATTCCCGTCGATGCAGTGCTATGCCACTTGGGGTGGTTTTTATGTGTCAACTTCCAGATCAATTGAGTGGCTCTTCATTGGTCACTCAGTTAATCTGGGTAGATCGATCTGACAAATTTGTCACCATCAGTGAAGACATACCCTAAGACGATTTTTGATTGGTTTCAAATAAAACTTGAATCACTACGCACAAAAGAAATCCCAAGTCTAACAGTATAAAAGCAGTATGTAGAAGCAATATAAAAACAGTATGTGCTTTGTAGAAATATATGGATGGAAGAGAAAATACAGAGAATATGGATGAAATATATGGATGGAAGAGAAAATAACTAAATACAAGAAGATGAATTATAGATACACATGAGAGCATTGCTGATGGAATAATAGTCTTCCACCTCTAGGTTATTAGTTTGAATCCAGCTCAAGTCATTAATGGCAGAGTATTACAGCCATAGGATGGGTATTAGTGCATTGTGTAAAGAGAGTTTTCAGTCTCAATTCTTTCCCCAAAAATCACCACTGTGGTTACACACTGTTGTCAGTCTAATAAGAAAGGTAAAGGATTGAGTGGTCCATGGAGAATGAACTACCCTTTCACTGCTAGAAATGGCCCTGCTAAACAGGGGCAAGACATGCTGAGGGAAGTTCCCGCTTCCCCTGCCCATCCTGCCCCTGTTTAGTGGTTATGTAGTTGTCCTTGTTTCCCAGAGCTGTTGATGAAACATGTTTTGCAGTGATTGAATTCACACAATTAAAACTAACACCACAAATATTCTCGGCCAATTTTTTTTTAACTTTTCACATTCTCTAGAAGAAAAATCAACATCAGTCTCTGGAAGTGACTAATTCCAGGAGACAGGTTAAATGGCAAGCATTAAAGCAGCCTTGAAAATTGTCATGAAAATTTACCAGCCCAGAATCAAAAGCAACTTCATTGTGATGATCATAAATAAAAGTTTTTAATGTTGTGCCTGCTGATCAAAGACACTCACCCTGGGCATGCAGAATTTTGCAAGGCAGCACAGAAGTTACACAAAAAGAACTTGACCTGAAGTGTAACCCTGAAATGAAAGCCTTCATCCTACAAAGACTTATTCATTTGCTTAACTTTATCCGTGTGAGTAGTTCCCTTGACTTAAATGGGTCTGTTCCTGTGTAGACGTCTTTGCAGAGTCAGGTTGCTAAACGTCCAGCAGGTCAGATCTTGCAGAATCCAAGTGCCTCAAGTCAACATTTCTACTAAAAAGCCTAGAGTGGTAACGCTGAATGGTATGCAGGGTAAATTTTGGTCTGAGAGCTGGGCTCTCGTCATGTAATTCTGTTTTGAATCCAGAAGAGCCTCTGAACTTTCATGATAGTTGTAAGGTAAAATTTTAATATTGATCCAAAGTATTAGTGGTTAATAGAACTTACAGAGAAATTTGAAAGTCTCCTGTGTTTTCATATATTCAAATGGGAGTTGTATTTTCCGGTTTAAACTCTACCATGTCAAATTGGACTTTGTAGGTGGTGACAGGAGAGAAGTGTCTATAATAGCTTCTACTGAGTCGTCATCTATCATGATGGGGAGAGAGTGAAACAGTAGCTGGTATTTTTAAGGAAAATAGCAATTGCCTTACATCCTGAATTCCCTGGATTAGTTAGTTTCCCTCTCATCCTTTGACAGCATTTCGGCTTTAGATATGGGTTTTATATCACTGATTAGTGTATAGATGGCTAGGATGGAAAGGACTGCTTAGGGAATGACATATTTGCATTTATTCCTAACTTTCTGTTAGTTTGGGAAGATGGTAAATTCAGGGCTGCAAATGGGAGCCAGGACCCACCAGCATATTTCTAGCATATGTTGCAAGGTGAAGAGTTCATGGGTAAGCCAACAAGACTCTAGTGCATAACACCACAGCACAGAACTTTAATGGTGGTTTATAGCCACAATTTAAAAATGGTCTTCTACGTGCACCAAATGTCTCGAAACAAATTATACGTTGTAGGAAATAAAAGCACAGCTAACATTTGGCCCTCAGGTTCTTCCCTTTCTGAATTAGCAAGTGCAAGTTAGTTATGTTCTTCAAGTGCTTGCTCATGTCCATTCCAATATAGATATGTGTTCACTCCAAGTGGTACGCTTTCCCCTCGGTGGTATCCTTCAGTTCAGGTTGGTCTGGTGCCCCCTGGAGTCACATCGTCATGGTGCCAGTATATAGGGCCCTGCCACGTCGCTGCCCCTTTAGTTCCTCCTTACGGCCTGTGGTGGTTGCTGGAAGTTCAGTTTATCCTTGCATTCACTGCAAGCACTTCCCTCAGTGGACTCGTTTCTCTACTTGGATATAGTTATTTGTAGTAGTTACATTTCAGTTTCTAGTTTAGTGGTTAGTTAGATTAGAGAACCTCGCTTAGCAGCGTTGGTAACCCTTCCCCGGCACTGGGGCATGCCTCAGTCTCCGGGGTTTAAGCAATGTGCATTGTGCCATAAGCCGATGTCTATCAGTGACCCCCATTCTAGCTGCCTTAAGTGTTTGGGGGAATCCCATGTGTGGGAGTGCTGCAGAATCTGCAAGGGATTTAGGCCCTGCACCAAGAAGGACAGGGCGGATCAGAGTCTAAAACTCCTCCTCATGGAGGATGCTCTCTGTCCCCCCTCAGAGATGAACCGTACTAACTCAGATCTGAGCACTTCAACCTCAGTGAGAAGTGCTCCAGCCTTTCTCTGGGAGAAAGACAGAGTAGTTCAGCCTTTCTGGCACCAAGGAAGGACTCTCACCACCGTTGGTTATCTCTGGTGCAGAGGAAGTCTACTGCTCCACGGGACTCTTGGCACCGCTTCCCATCACCTGTGCTGAGAGAGAATCAGGGGAAGACATCCAATGGCTCTCCCCAACCCCAAGTTCTCCTTCGAGTGGTTGCTCAGATGCATTCCACTTAGGTGTGTGCGCGCCCTCGTGCACAGCCTTCCGGAGAACTTTTCCTAGCAGCCCCTGCAGGGGCCGGTCTCAGCGCCCCCTGGAGTCCCGCCCTTATGTGGCGGTACATATAGCGGGACCGGCCCCTCCCCTCCTCAGTTCCTTCTTTCCGCCCGTGACGGCCAGTTGAGAACTACCCCTGCTCTTCAACAGTTTGTGTTTCTCCTTTAAAAGTGAGTAGTTAGTTTATCAGTTCACCCTGAACTAAGTTAGTTTTTAGTTAGTGAGGGTTTTTAGTTAGTTAGGGAGCCTTCGGGCTCAAGGCGTCCCGGCTATGCCGGGTTCGCCGGGCTTCAAGCCATGTGCTAGCTGCGGCAAGGCCTTCCCAGCTAGCGACCCCCATGACCGTTGTTTGCGGTGTTTGGGGGAACTGCACCGGAGAGACCGGTGCAGTATCTGTAAGTCCTTTAAGCCTCGGACTCAGAGGGAGCGTGAAGTGAGGCTTAGGGCTTTTCTGATGGAGTCCGCGTTAAGTCCGGCGTCCGAGCCATCGCGGACTACTCCGGCACCGAGTGTGTCTTCGGTGCGGAGTGCGCCTCCGGCACCGGGGGTCTCGGTGCCGAAGAGGAAGAAGCGCCATCCACGCTTGCAGCGCTCCCCCGCACCGCAGGAGCGGCCGGGGTCGAGTTCGGAGGTGCTCCTCCTCATGGACGTGCCGCCGGCATCTGCTCCGGCACCGGCCCCTGCTCCGGCACCGGCCCCGGCACCGACACTTACTAGGGAGGCTCCCCCGACTCCTGGAAGTGGGGGACCCCCTATACGGGACCCTTCGACGCCGGAGGCTATCGAGGCGGCTCAGGCTTTGTTGGAGCTGCCTACGCCTCCGGCACTCTCTCACCGGAGAGAGCCAGGGCCCGTTTCCCGGGGCAAACCCGCGATGGGGGGCCCCGAAGGGTGGGCGGCCCCGGCACCGGTGGACAGGCCGCCCACCACCCGACGCAGGAGAGTCGAGCTCGGAAGCTCCTCTCCATCTTCGTCCTCGGACGACGCGTCGCGGCACCGTTCCCGGCACCGCTCCAGGTCCCGGCACCGCTCCCGGCACCGTTCCAGGTCCCGGCACCGCTCCGGACATCGCTCTTCGTCGCGGCACCTCTCCTCGTCGTCGAGTTCTGACTCGGCACCGAGACGGCGTTCTCGGCACCGCTCCCCAGCATCAAAGCGGCGAAAGACTTCCCGGTACCGGTCGCCTTCTTCTTCGGCGTCTCCTCGTCGGCACCGAAGTCAGAGTCGCTCCTCGAGGTCGTCGCGTGGCGGATCTCGGAGCGCTCCTTCCCGGCGTCATCACCGCCTGCGTTCTCCTGACTCGGGGTCCCGGACCCGACGTCAGGAACGTGTATGGTCGTCGGCACCGCAGCCGGCACCGCAACCGGCACCGCAGCCGGCACCGCAGCCGGCACCGCAGCCGGCACCGCAGCCGGCACCGGACCCAATACTGCTACCGGCACCGGCACCGACTGTTGCGGCACCGGCTTTGCCCTCGGCACCGGTGCCGCCTTTGAGCTGGCCACAGGGACCCTGGCAGTGGCCGTTATGGGCCCAGTGGGCGGCCCAGATGGGGCAGGGAACTATGTCGGCCCCTGCCTCTGTCACCCAAACTCAGCAAGCACCTTCGGTGCAGGAGGGTGACCGCTCCTCTGGGGAAGAGGAGGTGGAGGAGGACCCTGGGGAGGGACCCTCCACTGGGCCCCGCCGCCCTTCTTACTCCTCATCGCCTGATGAGGCGGCGGTAAGAGACCAAGGAGCCCCGCTCATTGATTTTAAAGCCCACCAAGAGCTTCTAAAGCGGGTGGCTTTGAACCTTGGCCTTGAGGTCAAGGTCTTAGAGGAAGAGGTGGACCCCCTCTTCGGCCGTGTGGGGGCCCAGGGACCAATGAGGGTGGCCCTTCCCGTACATGAGAGGGTCCTGCGCCTGGCTAAGTCAGTCTGGCAGACCCCTGCCTCGGTTGCCCCGACCTCTAAGGGCGCCGAGAAGAAGTACTACGTGCCAGCCGAGGGGCACGAGTACTTGTATGCGCACCCTGCCGCGGGTACTTTGGTGGTGGATGCCGCCAACCAAAAAGACAGGCAGGGTGCTCAGACTGCCTCCCCTAAAAATAAGGAAGGCAGGAGGCTGGACCTTTACGGTAGAAAGGTCTATTCTACTGGGGCGCTTCAGCTGAGGGTGGCCAATCATCAGGCCCTCCTCGGCAGGTACAATTTGAACCTGTGGGACTCCTTAAGGAGGTTTTCGGAGTCTCTCCCTCCAGACCAGGCAGTGGACTTTGGTTTGGTGCTGGAGGAAGGGTTGTCTGTGGCAAGTGCGGCCCTGCAGTCTGCATCGGACGCCGCAGACACAGCCAGCAGGGCTATGGCCTCCGCCGTTGCAATGAGGCGGGCAGCGTGGCTGCAGTCCACAGACTTGTCGTTGGAGGTGCAGCAGTCCATCCAGGACCTACCCTTCGATGGAGCCGCCCTCTTTTCGGAGAGGACGGACGAGAAGCTGCACGCTCTCAAGGACTCGAGGGCAACGTTGCGCTCCTTGGGCCTGTACACGCCCCAGGCGGCTAGACTGCAGAGTCGCCAGCAGCCGCAGCAACCGCCGCAACGTCAGCGGCAGCAGTCTAGGCCGCAGCCTAGGCCCTTCCCCACCGCAAGGGGCAGGGATAGGACCAAGGGCTCTGGACGGCGCGATCGCCCGCCGCCGTCCTCCTCTTCCTTTAAAGGACCCTCTCAGGGCCCTAAGGGGAAGAGACAATTTTGACGGTGTCTCCGAGGGTGGCACCGTCTCATGTTCCCTGGGTTCCCCGCCTTTCCTGGACAGGCTCAAGCCGTATCTCGGCCTGTGGCGGGAGGTAACATCGGACCAGTGGGTCCTAGACATCGTGCGCTGGGGATATGCCCTTCAGCTCCTGGCCTCCCCTCCCCACTCCCCACCCCCCCCGTCCCTCTTCAGGGACCCATCTCACGAGCAATTACTCCTTCAGGAGGTTCAATCCCTCCTAGTCAAAGGAGCCATAGAAGTGGTTCCACCACTCGAGGTGGGGAGGGGATTCTATTCGAGGTACTTCCTCGTTCCCAAGGCCAACGGAGGCCTCAGGCCTATATTGGACCTGCGCAGGCTCAACAGGTTCATAAGAAAGCTGAAGTTCCGCATGGTATCCCTAGCGTCCATCATTCCCGTTCTAAACCCAGGGGACTGGTTTGCCGCCCTCGACCTGAAGGATGCGTACTTTCACGTCTCCATCCTTCCCGCCCACAGGCGGTACCTAAGGTTTGTGGTAGCTGGTGGCCACTACCAGTTTACGGCCTTGCCCTTTGGCCTGTCTTCCTCCCCCAGAGTGTTCACCAAGTGTATGGCGGTGGTGGCGGCCTTCCTGCGGCGCAGGGGGGTCCAGATATTCCCCTACCTGGACGACTGGTTAATCAGGGGCAAGACCAAGTCGCAAGTGTGCGAGGCGGTCTCTCTCGTCCAGTCCACCTGCCAGGCTCTGGGGCTGCTCATAAACGAGCAGAAGTCGACGCTGCGTCCGGTGCAACGCATAGACTTCATAGGGGCCCACCTGGACTCGGTGCAGGCAAAAGCCTCCCTCCCACGTTCGAGGTTCGAAGCCATGACAGCGATAATATCGCAGCTTCAGAGGTGCCCCACGACTACAGCCAGGCACTGCCTGCAGCTGTTAGGCCACATGGCCTCGTGCACCTATGTGGTGAGGTTGGCCCGCCTCAGGCTCAGGCCCCTCCAAGGTTGGCTGTCCAGGGTTTACATGCCCAGCAGGCATGCTTTGAGCAAGGTGGTAACGGTGCCCCCTTGGGTGTTGGGGTCACTGACTTGGTGGCTGGACCCCAGGACTGTGTTGGAAGGGATTCCCTTCAGGGCCTCCACCCCCTCGGTCACCCTGATCACGGACGCATCGGACCGGGGGTGGGGAGCCCATATCACCGGTGGTCTGACCACGCAGGGTCGCTGGTCCCGGGGGGAATTGGCCCTCCATATCAATGTGAAAGAATTGAGGGCGGTCAGACTGGCATGCGAGGTGTTTCGCCACTCTTTATTGGGGAGAATGGTGCAGGTGTTAACAGACAATACCACTGCAATGTATTACATCAACAAGCAAGGGGGGGCGCGCTCCTCGGTGTTGTGTCAGGAGGCGCTCCGACTCTGGGACTTGGCGGTGAGATGCAATTTCTGTTTAACCGCCTCTCACCTGCCTGGGGTCAGGAACGACGAGGCGGACCGCCTCAGCAGGTCATTCCTACCTCAATACGAATGGTCTCTCCACCCAGAGGTGGTGGACAGGATTTTCCGCGTGTGGGGTGTTCCCCATCTGGACCTCTTTGCGTCAGCGCAGAACGCGAAGTGCCCGAGGTTCTGCTCGCTCAGGGGTCGCGAGCCGGGCTCTCTTTCGGACGCATTCCTCCTCGAATGGACGGGGGCCCTCCTGTATGCGTTTCCCCCCTTCCCGCTCTTGCCCAGGGTCCTCTTGAAAATCAAGAGGGACAGAGCGGATGTGATTCTGATCGCCCCGGCGTGGCCGAGGCAGTACTGGTTTTGCCTGCTCCTGGACCTGTCTGTCGCTCCCCCGATCGAGCTCCCGAGGAGACCGGACCTGCTCTCCCAGGACCACGGCCGGCTACTGCATCCCAACCTGGACTCCCTGCACCTGACGGCCTGGAGGCTCTCTGGCTGACGGAGGAGGAGAGAACCTGCTCGGAGCAGGTCCAACGCGTGCTGTTGGGAAGCAGGAGGCCCTCCACGCAGCTCGCCTACAGGGCCAAGTGGAGGAGGTTCACCTGCTGGTCGGAGTCGCGGGGCGAAAACCCCGGTACGTCCCCCGTGCAGGCGGTCCTGGACTACCTGCTGCAGCTTAGGCTACAGGGGTTAGCGTTGGCCTCCCTCAGGGTACACCTGGCGGCCATATCGGCGTTCCACCAGCCGGTGGGGGGACGTTCCCTGTTCTCCCACCCCATGTCGGTGAGGTTCCTCAGGGGTGTAGAGAGGCTTTACCCGCAGGTCCGTGACCCGGTGCCTCCCTGGGATTTGAACCTGGTCTTAGATAGGCTAACGGGTCCCCCCTTTGAGCCCTTAGCCACCTGTCCAATGATGATCCTTTCCTGGAAGGTGGCTTTTCTCGTGGCCATTACCTCGGCCAGGAGGGTCTCTGAGCTAAGGGCCTTAACCTCGGAGCCCCCCTATACCGTGTTCTATAAGGACAAGGTTCAGCTTAGGCCTCACCCGGCGTTCCTGCCTAAGGTAGTCTCCCGGTTCCATTGTAACCAAGATATTTTCCTCCCCGTGTTTTTTCCTAAACCGCACGGGTCCGAGGACGAGAGGAGACTGCACACCCTCGATGTGAGGAGGGCGCTGGCGTTCTACCTGGACAGGACGAGGCCGCTCCGAAAGACCACGCAGCTCTTCGTCGCGGTGGCAGAGAGGATGAGAGGCTCCCCGGTCACCTCCCAGTGCATCGCCAGGTGGATCACCGCCTGCATCCGGCTCTGCTACGAGCGTGCAGGCGTCCAGCTCCCAGGAGTGGTGACGGCCCACTCGACGAGGGCCCAGGCCGCGTCGGCGGCCTTCCTGGAAAGGGTTCCCCTGGATGACATCTGCAGGGCTGCCACCTGGTCTTCGGTGCACACCTTTGCTGCGCACTACGCTGTCGTCCAGCAGTCAAGGGACGACGCGCGAGTCGGCAGGGCCGTGCTGAGGGCAGCTCGCCGCTGACTCCTACCCACCTCCAAGGTATGGCTCGGGAATCACCTAAGTGGAATGCATCTGAGCAACCACTCGAAGGAGAAAACGTAGTTACTTACCAGTAACTGTTGTTCTTCGAGATGTGTTGCTCAGATCCATTCCACACCCACCCTCCGTCCCCGCTGTCGGAGTCGGCAGAAAGAAGGGACTGAGGAGGGGAGGGGCCGGTCCCGCTATATGTACCGCCACATAAGGGCGGGACTCCAGGGGGCGCTGAGACCGGCCCCTGCAGGGGCTGCTAGGAAAAGTTCTCCGGAAGGCTGTGCACGAGGGCGCGCACACACCTAAGTGGAATGGATCTGAGCAACACATCTCGAAGAACAACAGTTACTGGTAAGTAACTACGTTTTCTGCTGGCCACAGAGGTGCCGGCAGAGTACGACCCATCCTGGGCCACTCAAGACACAAGCTGCCTGCATGGAGTCATTGACTTCGGCCCTGGAAAGGAATCAGCGGAGTCCAGCACCCTTGGATTCTCCACTGAGATCGAGCCATTGGAGTGCAGCCCTGGCACTACCATCCATACCAAATGTATTTGAGGCAGAGGGAGTTATTATCAATTCCGGGACATTCATCCTCTGACATGCGGGACCTGGCATTGGCGGCACCGGAGACAAGAGTAACCACGGCATTGAGACCTCAGGTGCTATCAAAAGGGAAACCTGCCATGATGGTGCAGCACCAGTCTCCTCGCTCCTGGCATCTTTTCCAGCACTCATTGGTATGTTCCACTGTGGTCACCGAGAAGCAACTCCTCACAGTTGGACTCAGAGGCGGAACCTTTCACTGCCCATAGGAGCTGACTCTGCTCCGACTGCCATTACTCAATGGCTGACATGAGCCAGGGTATTCTGCCACTGGCCTGGCCACCAGTGCAGGGGCAGATGCCCATGCGATGGCCTTTCTGTTGTGCCCATGCGATGGCCTTTCTGTTGTGCCCATGCGATGGCCTTTCTGGACGTTTCCACCAATCCAAGGGTCACAGTTCAGGAGATTGTAGTCTGTTGTGTCCGAGGGTAGAGCTCCCCCATCACCTTCCTTGGTACAAGAACCGTGTATTGGTATCAAGCATGGTACCAAACTCCGAGACCCAGCACCGCAAGATCCATCTGGTGCTGAAGAAAAAGAACAGTGCCCAGTGCCTGTACAGGCTTCTTCTTCTTCCTCTCCTGTTGAGATGATGGTGGGAACATCTACAGCACCCTCTCAGGACGATTACAGAGTACAACAGGCGCTCCTCAAGAGAGTAGCTCAAAACCTGGGGATCCAGACAGAGGAGATCTCAGAGTCCTCCCATGCCCTGCTGGACATCCTAGCATCGTGAGTGGCTTTGCCCTTGAATGATGCCATCTTAGACCCTATCAGAGCCCTGTGGCAGACTTCAGCATCCCTGCAACCAACAGTGAAGAAGATAGAGAAAAAATACTTTGTTCCATGTTAAGGGGTTTGAATTTCTATGCATCCATCTTACTCAGGGTGCACTGGTTGTTTCAGCTGCTAACGAATGGAGTGGCAAGGGCAGGAAAGACCTACTCCCAAGGCCAAAGATACCAAAAATTAGATCTTTTTGGCATGAAGTTCTATTCTTTGGGTGGTCTCCAACTCAGGATCTCTAACCAGCAGGCGCTTCTGAGCTGCTATGATTTTTAACTCTTGATGACCAAGTTCAGAGAGTTGCTGCCACAGGATCCAGAGCCGAATTCTTGGTGTTAGTCAAGGGCGGGAGAGAGATGGCAAAGACATCTTTTCAGGAGGCTTTGCATGCGGTGTACTCCTCAGCTCAGTCCATGGCTTCAGCTGTGGTTTTGAGGTGAAGCTTGTGGCTGCACTCTTCTGCCTTCCCCAGGAGGTGCAATAGACAGTGCAGGACTTCCCTTTTGAGGGCAAGTTGCTCTTTTTGGAGACTCAAAACTACATAGTCTGAAGGACTCCAGGGCCGGCATATAATCCCTAGGGCAACACACACCAACTCCACCTAGGAAGCATTTTAAGCCCCATCCGTTGCCCTGTTTCTACCTGCCTCAGCCTAGTACTATAGCAAGAACTTCAGAAGTAGTACTTCAGAACCTCCAAACATGGTATTCTTCAAGAATAAAGTCCAACTGCGCCCTCACCTAGCCTTCCACAATTCCATAGTAACCAGGACATATTCCTCCTGGTCTTCTATCCAAAACCACATGTCAATAAACAGGAGCAGAGACCTCATTCACTAGATGTCAGATGTATGCTTGCCTTCTATATAGAAAGGACTATATTGTTTTGGAAAACAACTCAACTTTTTTTGGCAGTGGCAGACAGAATAGAAGGTCTTCCAGTTTCAGCCCAGAGAATTTCATTGTGAATCATTTCCTGTATCTGCACATGCTACAACCTGGCGAAGGTCCTGGCTCCAGACCTGATGGCACGTTCTAGAAGGGCACAAACATCTTCAGTTGCATTCATAGCAACGTGGTCTTCAGTCCACACATTCCCGTCTCACTGTGCCATCACTCAGCAGGCCAGAGACGATGCTGGATTTGGCAGATTGGTGCTACAGTGTACTTGCCAATGAACTCTGAACCCTCCTCATACACCTGCTTGGGAGTCATCTACATTGGAACGGACATGAGTAAGCTCTTGAAGAGAAAAATGGTTACTAATCTTCCATAACTGTTCTTCAAGATGTGTTATGTCCATTCGAAACTCCCCTTTCTCTCCCACTGGCCCCTCTGTCGGAGTTAGCCAGCAATAAGGAGCTGAGGGGTTAGCAGGGCCCTATATACCTGCACTGTGAGGGCATGACTCCAGGGGGCACCAGAGCTGACCCGACAGATACCAATGAGGGAAAAATTTTCTGGCGGCAGTGCTCAAGGCTGCCACACACCTACATTGGAATGGACATGAGCAACATATCTCGAAGAAGAATAATTACGGAAGGTTAGTAGCCATTTTATATTCTGCCTGCCTCACAGTTCTTAATGTTATATCTCCTTCTATGAAAGTTTTGATAAAATGCTTTAATAAAAGAAGACGGTGGCTCGCCTGCTCTTTAGAGAGCAGAGGGCCACAGTTTAAATAGATTAATATTTTGTGCAAAACGCTTTAAAGAGAATGAATGAAAAAGCCTTTTGTCCGCGATGGCTGATTGTTGTTTTTATTTCTTGTTAGACAAGCTAATGTAAATCGCATTGACAAGGCTACTCCAAACACACTGATTTGTTGACTTTAAGCCTTTCAAAGATGGAGGGTTGTGTCAACACCTACAATGAGCTGTCAGGTTAACAAAGCAAGGATGTTTTTTTTGCTCTTAGCTGGGGGGCGGGGGAGGAGAGTTGGGGAAAGGGGTGTGTTTTGTTTTTATTTTAAGTTTCCTTTAATCCTCTGTTAGTCTTGTATCTTGATAACCTTCTTTGGAAGGTAATCTGGTGAGGCCAAGAGGTGACAATGACCCGGGAAAGGGAAGTAATCTTTCAGCAATTGTACAACTGTAACCTCTCCAGTCTCAAGCAATTCAGCATGAACTCTTTGCACAGGGAGTCTTTCCTGTGTGCTTATTTTTGCCAGATGGTGAACACAGATTTCAGCTGGAACTGTGTAAACTCTAAGGATTCTTTGCTGGGGATGGTTTGCCCAGCGCCCCATTAACTGTATCAGCATTCCTTTGCAGTTGCAAATAAACACAGTGACCCTAGCAGTTCACACGTTTGGTAGAGAGAACTTTAAAAGAACGGTAGATTTTCTTGGTAAAGAAAATGGTTACCTATGTTGCTTCTTCAGTAGATGAAACATTCCCTCCCTAACATGTTGAACCATGGAGGACGGTGCGTGGAAGCAAATACAGTGCAAATCTGAGTTTTATGGTGAGCATAATTTTGACGGCTTTAGTCAAGATACTCATCTTATGGTGTCCTGCTGGGCAACATCTGGCATGAAAATAGAATATGAGCACAAAAACTTCATTATATTGCAGCTTAAAATCTTTAGGTTTTGAATTATAGCCATCTGCCCAGAGATAGGAGTGTCAATTTAAATGATTGTCTGTGCATTTATTTAATATGCTGTCAAGTTCTTGAAGTGATATTTTAGTGTGAGTCTTGTTTCACAAATAAACTTTGTTGTAGGAGATGATCATTGTACTGCTGAACTGCTCCAACCTCACTACCTTTTACACTGTTACTTTGCTCTCTTATGCATTTGATTTAAACTCCCTGTGTTGTCCTCTGTAGGGGGATGTAGATGTCCATGCTACAATGTCGGTGAGTATGACTGTGTGTTGTACTCATTCAGTATGTTCTGCTCGCAGTTCAAATATTAGAGGGTTATTTGAACCAGAAAAGGTCTGTATTCTGGGAGGGGTGAAGATAACAAGGAAAGCAACCTAACTCTTAATGTTACAGAGTGGAAGTTTATCCCTCACCGCTGCCAGAATGTACTCATTTTCCTCCATTTATCAATAGAAAGTGAATACACAGAGCATGTCGGAGCATAGCGAAGAAAGAGGTTTCCTGACATACAAGGCACCTTTGGTTCAATAAGTGTAGCATTGACACAACATCCTTTTAGAAAGAACTGCTTTAGAGCTATCGCCCATAAATCAAGTCTGCCACAATCCCTTACCTGCTTCAAAGGCTGCAGCAGCCCTTCTAGCCATGGACTCCCTCCAAAGCCCGTTAGCACTGAGAGCAAGGACTAAAGCTTTGTCCTGGCTTGATATATATAACAGGCTAAAGCAGTGTAGAAGACTGGCACCAAGCGGTAGGATTTGATCAACCTTACTAAAGATGAACGGTTCCCATGAACTAATGATGGTAATCTATATGTAAATAGTGCCTTTTATCCCAGTGCATCGTAAACAACACATACATGTGTGGAGATAGTGCTATTGAAATGCGGTCATCTCTGGGGTGTGCTTATTGTCCGCTATCCTCCTCAGTAATGGGGACAGGAATCATTTAGCCAAAGAAACTGAGGCAAATTCCTGGGGCGGGGAGGTCTTTAATCTCCACTCAGAGCAGAAATGGCCTTGGTTTTTCAAATAAAATATTAAAAATTTTCTCCCCCGTACACTGTAATCTGCATGTTTCTCAGTAGGTATCTCCCTCACAAAGTTAACCAGCAGAGTTGACCTTGCTGGGTGTTAAACCTATGATTCCACAGAGACTAGGTTTTCTCCACTTGATGGTTTAGACCACTCACCCTTCCCCTCTGACTATATTGCTGAAATATTTTCTCAGTGAGTAGTGTCGCTGTTTGGATTAGGGCAGGTAGCACAGAGAAAGCAAAACGGACCTCCAGGACCTGCATTCTGGTTCAATGAATGCCTCTAATTGTTGTCATTTATGCTTGTTTCATGTTCTGTAGAAAAGCTAAGGCATTTTCATGGACAGGTCACAAACAAAATACATTCTAGCTACCTTGTTTTTTCTGTTCCAACTTTTGCAAGCCAAGGCACGTGTTAACAAGTACACCTCATTACTGTGGACACAATTCTGCTCTACTCGTTTCTCTGGTGTAAGATAGTACACGTTAAGGTGTAGTATTTACCCCAGCTGTAAGCTTCTGCATTTAACCCATGCTGTTTATTAAAGCTGCCTGTTGGGCTGTGACACTAGTATTGACATTTCATGATGCAATTGGGTGCACATACCCCCTTTCCTGGAAACTGAGCATAGCTATGTCTTGAGTGCTTTCAGCCCTCTGACCTGGGGGTGCCTAAGTCAACATGTAGGTCTTAAATCCAGGCCAGCTTCTGAAAAGAAAGCTGTTTGTTAAAGCAATTTGCGGCTAGATTCCATCAAAGCTGTGGCTCAATTCCTGATCCAAGTCACTCATCCTGTGTGCCAGCAGGGACTCTGAATGCTGTAGACACTGCATGCGCTGCCTCAGCAGGAGAGAGGTGTCTCTCATCAACCTATAATGACAGCACCCCCTCCCCTCTCATAAGATTTAAAGGAACAGTGCTGGTTATTGTCTTGTTTTTGATCCAGCCTGGGTTATCCTCAATGTGCCTAAAGAGACACAGACACAATAAGAAGTCCAGCTTCTGGCTTTTCAGGGCTTCCACTATTCAGAAGCCAGGTGTATATTTTTCTTTAAATTCAATTCAGTGCCTAGACAGCTATGGAATCAGCTTCCTAAGGAGAGGGGTGCATTAGTGTCATTAAGCTAAATCAGTGAAAAACAATCTTAGTAAGTCCCCTGGAAAGTGTGAGAAATGAAGTAATGCCTTCATATGGTGGGACTTTACTAAACTGGTTTTAGTTGGTTTGTTTTTAACTGCCATGGATTTCTTTTCCTGTAACCCTCTAATTTGTTGTGCTGTAGGTAGTTTGAACTAATGGATCAAGCCGATCACTAATCGCATTTTTAATTAAAATAAAATCTGATAGCTCAACGTTGCAGCACTTCAAAGATCCTGAAACCAGGTTTAAAGGTGGCTGTGGACAATTCTTGTCCCATATGACAAAGTTGCCTCTTGCCTGTCTGGATAGACTGAGAAAAAAATAGTGAGAAACCATGTTTTAACCTAGGTACCAGCCAGGGTTACATTCTGGTTTCTGTAACATGGTTATGTGGCCAGAAAGACAGATGAAGATTAGAGGTTATATAAAACTTGTCTGGGACACCCAGACAAACACGGCTGCATTTTACTGACGATGAGACCAAGCAGTTTCTGACATACTATCCACGAAGTCTTCAGTATGAAAACCGTCATTGTGTTGAATGGCTGCAGGAGTGGCCCTCCGATGAGTTTGGGCATACTGCGCCTGAAACCCAGCTGGACCCGGGAGTGAGAGACTGAGGCTGGGTCTACACGGATGGCGGCAAATTCATCGCCGTCAGATCGATGGCTCTGGATCGACTGAGCGGTCTGCGTAGACCCGCTCAGTCGATCCAGCCGTCGACGCGGGAAACCACCCTGGCAAGTGGCGTAGCGCTGTGTCGACGGGAGCGCTGTTCCCTTCGGCGCAGCGCAGTGTGGACAGCGCGTGGAGCAGACGCAGCGAAGTCGACGGGAGATACGCAGTGATTTATGTCACTTGCGTATCTCCCGTCGACTGCTGCCGAATCCGGAAGGTAAGTGTAGACTGGGCCTGAGATTGTGACCTGGAACAGCATCACTTACATGGCTGTGTACTACTGGGCTGCCTTCCCTGTTTTGGTTTGATGTCCAGGTGTTGCTTTCCTGCTCTTACAGAGGGTTTTTGAAACCCAACACCTTTAGAATGAGGATAAGCAGGGCAGTAATTCTGGGTGCACGTGGTTGTCCAGGGACAAGACTGACCTTCGGTTAACCTGGGGAATGTTGGTTAACTAGAGGCTGGCTGAAATGAGTTATCTTCTAATTACATGGTTTCTTGTGTGCTCTTACTACTTTGAAAAGTAATTGAAGCTAAAATGCCCTGTGCACTAAATGCTTTAAACCAGCATGTTCAGAATCACCTAGATGCCACTTGTTTAGTTACACCGGCAATGTTTGGCTTCGGGTTCACTTTGCAGACTTGGTTTTAAAACATTACTGTGATATACTTAAAGTTGTGCAATAGAAAAGCCACTTGTATGAAGTGTTGAAATTACCTTTAGAGATGGGTTTTCTCTTGCTAAGGGATGCAAACATGCTTGCAGTTTCCTGCAACAGAATTCCTGTGCACAGCTTCCAAAAGCCTTAATAGAAGTTAGTGTTTTCCCTTTAGGGACAAATTTAAGTGAAACAATAGCCTTTGCAGTTATATGCTTTTCTCTTATTTCATGCACTGGCAACATTAAATCTCAGAAGGCTGCTCTTGTGAATGTGAAAAGGAATGCTGATTAACACATCATCTGCTTCAAAAGCCCTCGCTATCTTGCTGCATGTAACCACAAGAGCAGCCCAATCTGCCTTAGAGGAAGGAGCAGTAGATTTGCCTTTGGTGTTTCTGGAATCCCTTTTCACAGTATTGTCACAGCAGTTGCACTGAGGGTTGTTATTAATTTGTTCTCTCTTTTAATTTATTTTCAACAACAATCTGAGTGGCCAGACACTAAATAGTTAGCATGAAAGACATTACTGTGATTTTATTTATGGAGCACTGTAAGTGTGCATGGCACTTTTAAAAAGTCTGGGCTCGAGAGACCTTACAGGTTAGATTAGACATAACAAAGTAGAGGACAGTCAAGGTGCTTAAGTGGATTTAGGTTGACTCACGAGCTTAGAAGTTATGTACAGGACTTTGTAAATGGCAATAAGTGGAGGGTACCGGTGAGCTATCGAATACCAAGCTAAGTACCTTCGCCTCTTCACTCTTTCCACTGTAACTCCTACAGGTTTTAAACTGGGTTTGAATGTACGTATGTGGTTCTTATCAAAATGTAGCATGAGTCTAAATGTTATGTGCCTGTCATTATTGTTCACTGGCTCTTTATAACCAGCTCTCCTAGCCCTGCACAGAAAGGAAATTCTGTCAAGTGGGATTTGATGGCATACAGGATTGGAAATGGGATACTATGCTTTTTAGCTTCGAAGTCGCCAGTTTGAGTCTGGTCTCCATCAGTGACTTAAGTTAGGTCTTGGTCCCATTCACAATAGACACATGCTCATCCAAAATCCTGTTGCCCACTTTTGAACAATCTCAACAAATAGTCAGAACCCTAAATACACTTGGAGACGGACTGAGTCACATCAACAGGGGTAATATACTGAGAAGCTTGTGACACTTCATGAAAATTATCTGTTCTGTGGCTGGATACAGAACATCATTCCCAAGTGCTGTCAGGCTTTCACCTTTCAAATAATACTTTAAGATTGTTTAGTAAAGATGTTGCAATTTTTTTCTTTATAAAAAATAATATATTCCTGCTGGTTTGTCAGGGCAAAACGTCTGCCAATTAAGGTAATAAAGGTTACTTAAAAAAAAAAATAAACATGGTTTGAGCTCTCTCAGCATACTTTAGGGGGAAAAAATCTCTTTAATCAACTTTGTTTCCAATATGGCAGCTGTTTTGTATTTAATGGAAAATCTGCCTTTGAATGGAAAGAATACAACTCCCAAAGCAAACACAGAAGAAAATAAAGGTCACAAAAGAGCATCATGAAAATGTCGTCTGTTTTTCTTATTCCAGTTTTGGAATGGTGATCACTGATAATTGTTGGGCAATGGGGGTATTTCTAGTGGGGTCCTGCAGGGATTGGTTCTTGGCCCTGTGCTAGGTAACATTTTTATTAATAACATCATAAACAACATAACGTCAAACTGATAAAGTTTGCAGATGACCCCAAAATTGGGAGAGCGGTAAATAATGAAGAGGAAAGGTCACTGATCTAGATCACATGATAAGCTGGGTGCAAGCAAACAATGTGTTTTAATATGGCAACATTTGAACATACGCACCTGGGAACAAAGAATGTAGGGCATTCTTACAGGAGGACGACTCTCCTGGGAAGCGGTGAGACTGAAAAAGATTCTGGTGTTGTGCTGGGTAATCACCTGAACATGAGCCCCAGTGGTGTGATGATGTGGCCAGAAGTGCTAATGCAGTCACTGGATGCATAAACAGGGGAATCATGAATAGGAGCGGAGAGATTATTTTACTTCTGTATTTGACATTGGTGCCACCACTGCTGGAATACTGTGTCCAATTCTCATGTCCATAATTCAGGAAGGTTGTTCTCATAGACTCTTAGGTCGGAAGGGACCAATATGATGATATAGTCTGACCTGCACAACACAGGCCACAGAACCTCATCCACCACACCTGTTGATAAATTGGACAGGGTTCAGAGAAGAACCACAAGAACAGTTGAAGATTAGAAAACTTGCCGTGTAGTGGTAAACTCAGGAACTCCTTCTGTTTAGCTTAACAGAAAGAAGGTCGAGGGATGACTTGATTCCAGTTCATCAGTACCCACATGGGGAATGAAAATTTGATAATAGGAGACTCTTCGATCCAACTGAGAAAGGTATAAACACAATCCAATGGTTGGAAAATAAAGTGAAACAAATTCAGAATGGAAAAAAGGTGTACATTTTTAACAGTGAGAATAATTAACCTTTGGAACAAATGACTACGGGTTGTAGTGGATTCTCCATGGCCGACCATTTTAAAATCAAGATTGTATTTTTTTTCTCAAAGATATGCTCTAGGAATTATTTGGGGGTAAGTACTATGGCCTGCGTGGCAGAGGAATGAGACGACATCATAATGGTCTGTTTGGGCCTTGAAATGTATGAATGGGTCCAATTTGTTTCAAACCATTCAGAAAGTCTCACCCATTTCATGTAGAGAACAAGAGGGAATCTAGTTGAATAGTGGAGGACTTCACTCTTAATATTTTCCACAGTATAAATGACATTGAGAGTTGTAGATGGCCTCACACCTTCCACATGTAAACAGACACGTTAAATGCAGTCTTTTTGGTTTGAAATGCTTTTCAGTTATAGGTGACTGGAGATCCCAACAGTTGGACCTTCCATGTGTCTTCATGTTTCTTCCCTGGCATCTTCATCCAAAAATCTCAAGGCCTTATTGACAGATATGAATGAATTTAGTCTCTCAACTCCTCAGTGGGGGCGCGTAAGTGTCCCCTGTATAATATGAATGTGCAAGATGAAGCACATAGAGGCTATGCCGTGAGCCTGTGGTGGAGACAGGAATTCTTTTTGAGACATGTGCCTTATCCACAATGCCATCCTTCGTTATCCAGGTTTCAAACTTGTTAACTTACCAGCCTTTTAAGGTTTGTTTAAGAATTCAGTGCAGGGGAAAAGTGTCAGATTGACAGCTCAGGAGACAGAAACCCCTTATTTCACCACAGTCCGGTTAACACATGGACAATGGGTATTGTAAGTTTCCCTTCTGCTGCCATGGCAGCGAGCCTCAACCCTGTTCCGGAGGCACCACTTGAGAAGGTAGTTCAGTTGCCATGGCTCGCCAAATCCTTACCTTCTCTGCTGAGACTTGCATCGAGAGCATCCGTCGGTGCCAGTTGTGATGTGAACGAACGCTTGTGAGTCCCCTGTCTGACAATGAGAGCCGCACTTACCTGAGAAAACGGGGTCTGAATCTTAAATTTTAAATCCATCCTCCTCTGCTGAAACAATGAAGCTAAAGTCCCTAGTTTTATAGCTCCCAAGATATAGTCAGAGGTTCCCCCTCACTCATTTTGAAATTCAAACCCTATCATCTCTATGAAGAGGAGCCAGGAGATCTTTGTATTCTCTTTACCTCCTCCTCAAATAGACTACAGTTTTGCACTTAGAGTACTACAGATTTCAGGGGAAATCCTTTTTATTTCCCTCTGCTTTCCCCTCTTCCCTCAGAGCTTGTGGCTCTCCTGTTGTCTCCATCATCCATCCAGGAGGGACTTGGGTAGACAGTAGTGTGTCACTCTTGGCTGTCAGAAGGGTTACACTCTTGTTATGAGGACTGAGGAAGCTAATTCCACAGTAATCTTTACACCATCCCTGTTTTGAAAAAAGAAATCAAGATTTTTAGCACGTGGACATCCTAGATGTAATATAGGCCAGAAGAGCTCCTGTATTTAGACAGTAGGTCAATAAGAGGAGACATGATAGAGGTGTATCAAATAATTACTAATCTAGAGAAGGTTGTTTTGGAGCATCCATTTACCATTTTTGTAATACAAAAACAAAGGAACACGAATGAAAATGAAAGGCAGCAAATTCAAAACTGATATAGGAAATACATTTTGTTATAGATCGCATCATTAATCTGCAGCTACAAGGTATCACTAAAGCCAGGAGTTTAGCAGGATTCAAAAATGAAGGAGACCATCCACAATTAAATTAGATAGGCTAAAAAAAGTGAGGCATACAGTCCCCGATGTTTCAAGACAATATGACAATCACTAAGTGACACGAATTAGGAAGAAACAGGTTATTCCATAGTTATCTACTATGAAGTTCCTTACATTTCCCTCAAAGGACTCATGCTATACAGTGTGTTCTAAAAAAACCACTTACTTAAATATATTTTCCCATAGACCCTGTGGTGTGTGAATGACGCCATTTTTGGGGATTAAGCAGTTGCTCTGTGTATTTGCATAGACAGCCTTAACCGTTTCCAGATTTTAAAATACTGACCTGGCTGCTCAGAGAAATATATCTGTACTTAAGCTCATATTTACATACTAATACATAATGCTTCGAAGAAACTGTTCTTTGATCAGTCTTGTCAGCTATATTCCAAGAGACTTCCTCTCCTGTCCCTTTGTTTGTTTTCTCTTCAAAGAATAAAATTCACATATTGATTTTAAAACAATACCACAAAAGCAAGGGAAAAAACCTTGGATTCTCATTACATGACTTTGCTAGATTCTGTGTGTGCACCAACGCTCCATCTGCGTATACAGATACGTCTGTGTATGCTCCATCTGCATGTACGTGCATTCAGAGTTATCTAGTCCAGCCTCTTGTGCGGTGGGAGGACCAAGTAAACCTAGATCATCCCTGACAGCTGTTTGTCCAACCTGTTCTTAAAAACCATCAGTGATGGGGATTCCACAACCTCCTTTGAAAGCCTGTTCGAGAGTTTAACTATCCTTAGAGTTAGAAAGCTTTTTCTAATATCTCACCTAACTCTCCCATGTGGCAGATGAAGTCCATTACTACTTGTCCTCCCTTCAGAGGACATGCAGAACAATTCATCACCATCCTCTTTCTAACCGCCTGTAACATTTGAAGACTCTTATCAGGTTGCCCCTCAGTCGTCTTTTCTCAAGACAGCATGGCAAGCTTTTTAAACCTTTCCTCATAGGTCTGGTTATCTAAATCTTTTCTCATCAAGCTTTCTTCTGGACTGTCTCCTATTTATCTACATCTTTTCTAAAGACTGGTACCGAGAATTGTGCCAAGTCCTTGGTTCACTTTCCTCATGGGCAAACTCTCGCTGTCTCTCACTGATGAGTATCTCTGCAATTCATAATGGACTTAGATCCCTTTATGCCTGTATGAAAAGAAGGCTATGGGAAAGTAGCTGACATTGTGGAATAGTCATGGCATCTCTGAAGAAATCATGTATTTCCTTCTTATATCATTCTTGCTTAAAGGTATGGGTTGAATCCTGAGAAGCACCAAAGGCCTGCAGCTCTGTACTTCAGTGGTAATTGCCAGTGCTCAGCAATTTAGCTCCTGGAATTGTGTCCTCTGTGATAGGGCCTTGGCTTTGGAAATTCATTCTCTCCCCCAGCTTGGTCTGAAATAGTTTCAGTCTGCTGGCTGTTGACACGTTCTGCAAAGCCAGTCTACTTTCTTGAGCTCTCCTAGAGGAATGTGAGGGTTGGCATCTCAGGGACAGTAGGTTGTCTGGTTTATTTTTCTATGTGGTGAGGAAAAGCTGCTTGCTATTTTCTTATATGGCTTGGTTGTTTAAAAGCCTTTTACATTGGCTGCAACTGAAAAGTCAGAATCTGTCAGTCATTGGCATGCAATGGTGACTGAGAGAGCACAATTTCCCTTTAAAATAGGAATAGAAAATAAGAATTATAAGTGACAATTGTTGACTTCTTAATGGCATACCATCTATAAGCCAGTTAAAGATGTCATGACAGCCTTTGTATTTTCTTGCTTTCACTGGACTTCAGCACAATCTTGATGAAAGCAATGACACAATCCAGGGGCAGTGTTCTTCCATATATTAATCACAGGCCTCTGGTTGTGGCTTGAGATGCAATCCAGACTCCAGGTGAGAAGATCTTTAAATTGCACAACCAACTATGTTTTTAAATCCTGCTAGCCACCGCTTTATTTCAGGTACTTTGTGGTTACTAGTATTTTTACATAGACAGATGTGGAGATGATGATGCAATTTCCGAGAACTGTGTTTATAAAACAATACAATAGACCACTGGCTTCCAAACTTTATTGGTTCACATCCCATCTCCTTTAAAAAAAAATCATTGCGAAGTGAATTAATTAAACTTCAAGCTCATGTACCGCCAGTAGTATATGGATCATGGTTTGCAAACTCCAACTATAGACTATATAGTGCAGTCTGGCTAGCAGAGGTCTTTGGAGGAAAAAATTGCTGGCTATATTATTCATGCAAATCTATCGTTGAATGTTGGTGCTGTAGAATACAGGCACCAACTTCGTTTAAACAGGGTGATTTGCTACTGGTAGCATGCTTTCAACCATCGAGCTATATCCTTCTCCCCCACTCCAAACCCAAGTGCCTGAGCTTGGCACAGGTGGCATTATGCGGAGAGGTTGAAGAGATACAAGGGATGAATTCCCCTCCACACTCATCCAAGACCGCTTGTTGGTAGCAGCATCCCCATCCCATTTAAACCAGCACTCTTTTGTCTCTGATCATGTCTGCCATGGCAGGAGCCAGGAACCAAACAGCACAAGATAACATCTTGTTAGAAGTAGACGGGCTTACCGAATGTTAGTGAGCCCTGTGTCATGATTGGCTCCATGGATTTCACTACTTTAGAAGTGGGTTATTGACACTGGAATGACATCACTGTCATCCAATCAGGAACGTCCAGTTGTGCCTAGATCCCTAAATCCATTTCATGGTTATTTAAAGGTGGTTGTTTGTTTATGTAGTCACCACTTCCCCTGGACTTCGGTAAATCTGGGCACCAGGACACCTATAACCTTTTAATGGCTGTATAATGTGATGGATTTGACAAGGTGTCCAGATTAAGTGGCAGCTATTAATGATATGTAAATACTGTTGATCACTAGTTTTTACTTAATGATTAGAAAACTTCTTCCTCTTATCCTTGGCAAATGTCAAAAACCACATAAACTTCAACTGTGTAGTTTATAACTTTGTGCCAGTCCCACTCTTCTTCCAAGTCTGTAGACAACACACTGGACTCATTGTCCAGGCTTGTGGGATCGTTCCACGTGGATCCAGTTCAAATACAGAGCCTGACACAGCCTGCAATCAAAAAGTGGCTATTAATCTTTCCACTTGATGAAGTCACACACCAGTCACCTCCTCCTTTGAAACTCCAGGCTGGTGATGTCTAATCCAAAGAGACACATCTCAACCTAGAGCACATTTCCCTCTTGAAACCAACTAACCGCTGGACTTTTTTTTCCCACAATGTAAACAATTTTGGAAGAAAACCAGAATTGGATTAGATGACCTCCTGAGGTCCCTTCCAACCCTAATAGTCTATGGTTCTATGAAAACATTTTCCCTTTTTAATAAAAATACCACAAAACAAATCTTCAGCCCTGCAAATGGAATTAATGTTTTAAAGCAGGAAAAAATGGAGAGGTGTCTACAAGTAACTTTATATTTGTAAATATGCTGGTGAAAGGTATGATGCCATTGACGTCGTTGCATGGGTGGATTTATGGAAGCTTGCGGATTTCAAGATTCTGCCATCCACAACATGCTCTGGGTGTTTTATATAAATAAGGGGACTATCCATTCACACACTAAAACTGAGACCAGTAATAGGCAGACCTAGTTTTTAAAATGTACAGTCGCACACCTAATTTGTGTATGGGATTGTATCGTGTAAATGAGTACACATGTACAATTCCATACTGGACGTTTGTTCATGCGTGTACAGTTGTAGTAATCGTGTGCACAATTTACAATAATTACCTATACAATTTACATGCCAGACATTTGTTTAAAACAAAAAATCAGTCCTCTAATGTTTTTTAGATGGAATTAAAGACACCATAGTGAAGTAGTTTACTTTTACAGGCATTTGCCTGTCCATCACTGGTTTTTACTGAGCCTACATTGATCATGATTTTTAGTTTAAGCCCATGTCAAAGTCGGTTGGTCTCCACATCAGTTGCCTCCACTTTTAATAGAGGAGAGGGAAATTGCATATGTATAGCAGGTATCTTTTCAGATCTGAGATTACATCTGAGATTTATTGCTAGGTTAGCAGGAAGAAGCTTACACTGGAATTGACTAGTAGATAAATAGAAAACTTAATTCTCCGCTTCTGCCTGTTTGGGGCAGTCTGTGAAGAAAAAACAATGTTAAAAGGAGTCCTCAGTTTTGGTACGAGGCTCTCACTATCTATTGAAAATATATTCAGCTGGAATGGAAATTAACAATGCAGACTTAGTACTTCTGTAATGCCTTCTCTCTGTATCTCAAAGTGAACTGTAGGCCTTAGTGAATTAAGCCCAAGTAGCCAGTGATGGCAGGTAAGACTCCCAATTCACAGAGGGCAAAAGTGAAACAAAGAGATTAAGTAGCAAAACCTAGAATAGAACCAAAAGCTCCAAGCCATGTGCTCTACCCCATAGGCATTGCTTCAGCTGCACAATTATCTCTTCTGGCTCTAGAATCTATATACAATAGTAGACAAAAGCACCGGGTAGGGGGTGTGTGTGTGGGGGGGGGGGAGGATCAATATTTGCTAAAATGAAAAATGCACTATAGGTCATGTTTTCTAGTCCTAAAATCATTCTTGTTGTTCTTTTCTGTCCCCTTCCAATTTGTCAGCAAAGTCCTTTTCATGGTACAGTTACAGGAGATTGTCACCCATCTTGTAAGTGTGCCCTGTGTTCTCTATCCCTGAATATATGACATTGTACTTGACTGTATTAACATGCACGTCACTCAGATGAGCTCACCTTCCTGAGAGCCAGATCAGTCTGTACAAGCAACTCCACTAATCTTTGTGTCATGCAAATTTTACCAGTAATTTTATTTTTCCTTCCGGTCATTGATAAAGATATTGAATAGCATAGGGCCAAGAACTAATCACTGTAATAGTGCTCTGGAAACAACCCCAGGATGACTCCATATTTACCATTATATTTTGAGAAATTTACAAAGACTATTGAATAACCAGTTTTTAATATATTTAATATAGTCCACATTGATTTTATGTTGTGCTAATTTTTTTTATCAGAATGCCCTGCTGGTTTAAGGCATATGACTTATAGAAGTCAAAAGTCTTTTGGTTATCTTTTAGCATGGTTATCTTTTAGCAACAACATTTATAATCTAATTAAAAAACAGTATCAGGTTCCTGACCTGTTTTCCGTAAAACCACGATGACTGGCATTAATTTTGCTGCCATCCTTTCTTTACTGATTGCTTCCCATATTGGCCTTTCCATGATTTTTCCTGGGGTCAACATAAGGCACACTGTCCTGTAGTTTTCCAAGTCATCCCCTTTAGCCTTTTTAAGTATTGATACAACATTACCTTTTTGCCTTTCCTTGGAAACTTCCCCAGTGTTCCAAGATTTGTTTAAAATTGACATTAATGGTTCAGAAAGCTCCTGAGCCAATTCTGTTAATACTCTTGGGTGCAAGTCATCTGGTTCTGCAGCTTAAGATGTGTTTAATTTTAATAGTTGTTTTCTGCTGAGCTCCCTGTTCGGGGCATCACTCCTCTGTGCCATGGTTAGGCCAGTTCATCAGATCAGGTCAGACCAGCCCTGAGGTGAGCAAATTCCCAGTCAAAGGCCTGTATTCCACACTGTGAAAGGTGAATTCTTGGCGCCTGTCCCTTGGTATCAGAGGCAGAGATCACATGAAGGGAGCAGCTGTTTATTTCTTCTCTCATTATTCCTGCCGTCTTCAGTGATTCAAGGATAATTGAGTGATCTTTAAAAAAATTATTATTTTCAAGCTGCTGTTGAAAATGTAGAGGAGTGTCGGGATGGAGTGGGGAGAGACGGGAAGCCTTCATTCCAGAGAAAACTGACTTGAAGATTATAACCGTTTTTCTTGGTCCTAACCTGTTCCCCTAGTCTGTTTTTGGGCTGCACCTCTCTTCCTGCAAATACCAAAGGCAGCTCAGACTTGTCCATTGGACTCTGGGACTTGACCATTCCCCTTTGGGGCTTGCACCAGGTTTTCTCTCCCCCTCTCCAAACAGAGCAGAGGTTCAGCACTCCTGCCTATACACACCAATCGCTAATTGTCCAGAAAGCCCTTTTCAGTGTTGTCAATAGCAACACGCGACTTAAAAGTATAAAGCTGGTTTTGAGGTAGCAGGGAGCAGAGCTGCCCTAGCTGACCTTCCCAGTGGTACTGTCCCTTCGGGGATACAAGTGTGTGAGGCTTTATTTCCAGAGCTGGACCACGGTTCCTTCTCTCCATTACGTCCTTGTTTCCCCATCGTGGCACAGCAGGTGGAAGAAGGCAAGTCAGTGGTCAAGAAGTGAACTTTCCTCCATCTGCAAGGAGACCTTCTCTCAGGAGCTGTACAAAGGGAGCATTGCCACAAGTGCTTCAGGTTCCCACTAGCCAGGGGAAGAGTCTGAGAACATTTTTTTTGCTCTTTGCTTCTTCCCGTACTAGCTGAAACTCCTCTGGAGGCACATCCACCAGGGCACCTCCCCAGGTCTTGGGAGTCAGCAAACCAGACTGTCAAGGACTCTTCAGGGCTAAGTCCAGAAATCGCCGCACTCCATCCCTAAAAGGAAAAGGTCCTGAGTTCTGTCCCAGGTTCTTGGGTGAGTAATCAAATGACTTGGCAAGGAGTGTGGCATCCTGGCTGTCATCCTTCTCAGGAGGTTTCCCTGCCACTTCCTCTCCAGTTAGATGTAGGATGATGATGAGCACTGGGGCTCAAATCCCTTCCACTTCTCCTGTCCCCAAAAAGGACCCCAATAAACCTGAGCCAGAGAAGCAGGCTTGGTTCTTTTCTCCAGATGTGTTTGAAACCATAAGGGGGAAGTTGGTGGCCATCACTGAAATCCAGCCAGGAAAAAAGGGCAAGTGGGTGAAATCCAAGGGCGAATATCACCCATCCACAAACAAAACAGAACGTTTCATCCACATTAATTCTGCCTTCAGACAAGCCTTTCGACAATAGTGCAAAACTCCTGAGAAAGGGAAGAGATTTAGCCACCAGGTCTTGAAATTCTGTACGGCCCCGGAACAAAAGAAGTCTCTTTTCACAAGCCACGAGGTTAACACAACTGTGTCATCCCTCAGCAAAGGACTTGGTTGTTCCTTTCAAGGGGGATTTCTTCCACAAAGATGTTGGATATAGGAAGAATTAAGTCATTCTTACAAGGGGCTATAGATCTGCTTCTTTACCCCTTAGCACCTCACTGGCAGCAACATGATTTGAGAGTTTGTGTCTTGGGGAGTGATGCTTTTTTATAATTCATTGCGCTAGAACCATGACAAATCCCAGTTGATAATAAAGACAGTGGGTGAAATCTAGACCCCAGGGACATCAATGGAAAAGCTCCTATTGGTTTCAGTGGGGGTAGGATTTCACCCAGAATCTGTAGCTTCTGTAGTTTGGATGCATTTATCTGTGGACTCCACAACATCAGTGAACAGTGGTATGTGGTTGGGATGGGGATTAGGTAGAGTATGTTTCACTGGTTACCATTTTTTACATGCTGTTTTGGTACTCATCTAAATTCCAGACATAGCTTAATATTAAAAATTCAAACTTTCTATAAACTTAGGGCCTTGGTCTGCACCTATTGAGTTAATGGCAAAGCTCCCTTTGAGTTCAGTGGTGCAGCATTTTGTCCTTAGCCCTCATTGAAGACAGTTGTGACTGACCAATTGAAAGACGTGGTTTAACAATCCCCAGTTTATAAGGTTTACAAAACTGTGTGTTCAGAACAATCTGTTCCATGCAATTTTTAGCACCAACGAGGAGCAAAGTAACAGATGATACCTTGAGCTCTCTTCACATTTATAGGCAGAGTAAAACTGGTTATGATGCACCAGTCTGGCAAAACAGACCATCTTACTCCTGGCTGCACTAGATCGTCTTTCCCCTCCCATTGTTCTTCATTCTCAAATGCATTTTACAGCGTGCTGCTGTAGAACATGTTCAATTCAATTTTCAAGCTGGTGGAAAGTCCCAGACTAGATTTCATTTGACAGAATATGCAAATTTGAAACTGTCATTAGGAGCACCAGAACTTAGTCATGACACCTGCTAGGCCCTTCTCAAGCCATCTTTAAAAATCAAAGGAGTTAGCTTTTGTCTTCCAGCCCCGTCAGCATTAGACACACACACTTAGCCCTTTAAGAGATTGCATTGGAAGGAATTCAGCTGCTTCGGCAGCTTTCCCGTTGCTGTCCGTCACCATGACAAATACTACTGCTGCAGAGCTTTCCACAGGTATATTTTACTCTGGCTCTTGGAGCCCCAACATTTTCAAGTTTGATTTGGCTTTGCAGTCAGTGGCTTCCACATTCAAATCTGTATGTTACTGTCCAGCCCAGGGACATAAATGCACCAGCCTCTCTTTTTCTTTTGGTCCTTTTCTGTTTTTCTACTGCCTTTTATTTCATTGTGTGATCACTCACTCTTAAAGCAAAAAATGGAAATTTAACACAAAATATTCCATCAATGTTACGTTAAGACTGTGATGCCCAGACCTCAGTGGTCCAGGAGCCAAATTAGTGATCAACATTACCCAAAAGAATCACAATAGTTTGAATGATAGGGAAAATATTTAGTTTATACATATATAATTCTCTCAGCAAATCAGTTAATAACTTAGTGCAAGTTTATAACTTAATTGGTTAATAACAGTAAAAGCATTCTGATTAGTTAATAACTTAGATTGGTTAATAATTATATTACACGGTGTTTTAATATCATGTGCTACAAAGAGCCACAGGAAACATATTAGAGTCACAGTCTGAGTATCATTATGTTAAAATCTAGAATTTAGCTTTGCAAAAGTCAAGAAATGCATCATTCAAGTTCCCAGAGCATTTTATACAAATACACACATACAACTTGTGAAACAACTGGCTACGCAGCAGTGGTGCAGAAAAGGATCTGAGAGTTACAGTGGATCGCAAATTGAATATGAGTTAGTAGTCTGTTGTTGCAAAAAACAGCAAATGTTATTCTGGGACGTATTGACAGGAGTGTCGTATGTAAGACATAGGAGATAATTGTTCCACACCACTCAGTACTGCTGAGTCCTCAGTTGGAGTGCTGTATTGTGTTCTGGGTACCACACTTTGAGAAAGAGTGGACAACTTCGAGAGAGTCCAGAGGAGAGCAACAAAATTGATAAGAAGTTGGAAAACGGTGACTTCTGAAGAAAGATTGAAATAACTGGGCATGTTTAGTAGAGAAGAAAAGGCTGAGGGGACTTCAAATATGTGAAAGGTTGTTATAAAAAGAATTGTGAGCAATTGTTCTCCAGGTCCACCAAGGATAGGACAAGAAGTAATGGGCTTAGTTGGCAGCAAAGGAGATTTGTTAGACATTAGGAAAACCTTTATAAGCATAATTAAGCACTGGAACGGGTTACCTAAGGAGGTTGTGGTATTCCTGTCACTGGAGATTTTTAAGAACATGTTAAACAAACGTTATCAGGAATGATCTAGATATTCTTCCTCCTTTGTGAACAAAAATGATAAAAATTGTTTTTATGGGAAGGGACGAGGCAGCTAACACAAGTCATGTAAGAAGCAGCTCTTTCCTGCTAGCAAACAGGAAGCACTTCATCAACCATTAACAGTGCAGGATATTTTCCTGTGAGTTTCCTGCTCTGCTCAGAACACAATGTTGTTCGATGTAGCCATGGCACCTGCATGGGGGCACAGTGATTGCATTGGGAAAGAGTTTGGTGTCCCTTTCAGATTGAAAACAAGCCCTGTGGGTTTCAAACACTTCTTAGGCAGCGCTGCCTTCTGCCAGTCAGGGACTGGCGCTGTAGTAGACTTTGTTGTACTAGACTGACAAGACTTCATGTTGCATTGTGGCCCTCTAGACTCTCAGCTGTATCCCAGCTACAGTCCTGCAGCACTTACCTGTTGGCAAATTCAGGTCACTTATCCTGGCATCCATCCTCCTCCTGCTGTCTAGTATAACAAACACTCCCTTGTCCCTTTAAGGAAGTAAGTGCACTATAATGTATAGGCCTATTTAACCAAACCCCAGTTAAACTGTGTTCCACCCCTAACATTTTGTTACCAATTAATTAGATTCAGTTGTTGGCAGTGACCACACTGGAGAGTGAGGCCACTTCACAGCCTTGTCTCAATCTTCAAGGTTGCACCTTGATTACTGGGTTGCCTTTCCAGTTAAGAGAAATTTTCCGAGGCTTTCCTCTTAGAATAAACCGGCCTTTATACAAGCACTTTTCTTGGCTAAACTACTAGCCAGTCAGGAGCACTTATTTTTTAACTGTCCTGATTGAAGAAGTCTTAACACAGTCTTAACACAACCTATGGAACTCTCTTCCCTCGCATTTCAAATCCATAGCGTGTTGCCTTCAGGTTACATGATTGACAGAGAGGTTTTTGTGCTTGTTAACAGGGTTAGGAGTGTATCTGAGGAACCCCTTCCCATCCCCCTTGCAGTGATGTAGGTAACAGCAGCATATTTCTTGATTGCATGTTAAGATTAATGGGTATTTATTTTAACAGCCATTCAGTTTCAGTAGCTTTTAATGACTCCTTTGATAGCAAGTTCCTTAATTAACAAGGCAGCCTTTCAGCTTTTCCCCTTCTCTAATTGTTAACATATTTGCTATTTTCAAACAAATACGCTACCGTGAACAATACCAACGTTCTGCAGTTACCGCGCTGACCTTCCCTGTTGTGGCTATTCTGCCCCTTGGGTTCCGAAGGGTTTAATCTACCGCCCAAGGATGAAATACAAATGAAATTAGATGATTTCATGCCTGATTTCCTGAAACATGATTGACTCAGCAGGGATTTGCAGGCTATGTAGGGGGTAGCCTGTGAAGTGCACTCTTGAAGGTTTGCCTTGTCTCACTTTAACCTCAGCGTCATTGGAGGGCTCTGTGGTGGGAAGCTGCTGAAGGAGTTCTGTTCTTGCACCTGATCCACTTACAGTTGTCCATACTGGGTATGATATCCCTGGATAGGAGGGAGGGTGTGAGGGGAGTTGTTTTCCCTTGAGAAGATGTCATGTAGATTCTGACCAGAGAGGGGAAATAATGGTTGTAAAACATGCGTTGAAATAGATTGCATGTAAGGACATAAACTGAGCAATTCATTGTAAAATAAGAGTAAAACTCCAGAATTACTGGAGTTTAAAAACCAAAACCCATGAAACCCACTCTAATGATGTGTTTGGGAGGAGGACCGGTGCTTTATTTAGGGTACTGACCGCTTAGTAACTGAGTAATGCTGAGCATTGAAATCAAAAGGGGCAAACTGGCAGACATTCAGGCGTCTCGAGGATTGTATTTTGTAAACTTTAGCCTATGACTGTGGTTCCCTGCCCCAAATCCAGTTAATTTTTTATGAAGTTTGTAAAGGTTTGAATAAACAATTGATACAACAGAGGGTTTTCCTGGAAGAGTTTAATATATTAGTCTCCTCAGCTTTCTGTCAAGCCATTGAATAACTTATTGGTAACTTTGATCTAGACAAGGTTTTTCTGTGTCCTTTATTCAGACCGCTCACGGTCTTGGTTCTACTTCACCTCCCCCATCTGCACAGTTCTTGGCATTGAGATTTTGTAGAGTTTGGGAGGGCGCCATTGTGAAAGTATTTCCTATGAAATGCCTGTATGCAGACATTGAGGCTGATTGAACAGCTGCCCTTGAGAGGATAATGGAGGTCAGATCTTGCCCTTGTTTAAACCCATGCAACCGCACTGCCATCAGGGAAGTTGCATGCAAAATCACTTATTGGGATGCCTACATGAAAAAATTAAACTTTGATCTGGCCCGCCCTTCTGGACATGGAGGCAAATTGTGGCTTCCTCTGAAATCCGGCAATGAAATCCACTGCTGATTTAACCCGAGGCAGGGATGTCGTTTGTATCTATTCTACTTGAACAGAATTACCCCATTTGAAGTGTCCAATACTCTTCCAAAGCACTTACGTCACTGCACAGACACTGTCATTATTGATGTGGCATGTGCAGTTACTAAACTCGAGCAGAATGGTCATGGGAAGACTGGTGAAGAACATGGCAGTCAACATAACTGTTTCCCCTCTAGAAATTGAAACACGCTATAGATTTTGTGGCATGTATCTGCTGATCCTGTGCCTGGCTTGTATTCTTTAGAGAAGAAGGGAGTTTTTCCTTCCCAAGTTAAATGTACTACTTTTGCATCCCTTTGAGCCCATAGAACAGTGAATTATTAAATTCTGTGAAGTGAACCACCTATGTTAGGTGATGTAATAGATGCAGAAAAACAGCCTCAGAAGTTTCTGGGCTAAAGACACATTTAGTTTAGCCAACACCCAACCACATTAAACTGAAACACAAACACGACATCCTGTATCATTTACATTTTGCATTCAGGTGGCCAAGAGAGATTTCGATTTATAATAGGAAGGATTTAAAAAAAAAAAAAAAAATTTGGAAAAGATATTAACCTCCATAAATCAGGGCCTAAGCCAGTCTTGTTTATAATTTGGCTAATATTTTTTTTATTTAGAAAACATTTATAGTTATATATTTTCATCTTACAAAGCCAACATTTTTTCCTGATATTGTATATGTTTTAAAATGCTATTAAGACTGTGAGCTCTCTTTTACATGGGGAATTTAAACTTGCTTAAATGATTAAACATCTTTAGACATGCAGGCAATGGAAACCAAAGGCCTTATTCTCAGCTGGTGTGAATGAATGCTGCTTTGCTGAGTTCAGTGCGGCTGTGCCTATTCACACCAGCAGTGTGTTTGACTCCAGCATTTCTGGCATAAAAATTGAGTGGCCAGGGAGACTGTTCTGGGAGTGCTATTGTATTTATTTCTTTTTCAGATTCCATTTAGTGTCTGTGAAATGAAATGGTGCTAGAAAATACTTGTGAAGCATTGAATAAAATGCAACATCTTGGGTAGCAAGAAATCTTTGCCTGAAGATTCAGTAAAGAAGCTGTTGACCTATCAATCTATGATGATAAAATTACCTTTCCTTCCTCAATTCCTTGCGCTCAACTTATTAACAAGATACCTTAGCACAATGTTTTGCTCTTTTGTCTCAGAGCAACATCATGTCACACACTCTTCATTGTGTAATCCCTGCTGGCAAAAGGAACGTGTTCAACATGGTAGGCATGTTCACAGCAATCGTCATAAATAGTTATAAGCTATTCATTCTCCTTCCCAATTCAGTTAGCTGCTTTGATTTTTATGCCTACCTAGGGTTGGTGTTCTTAGCCAATACCATTCAAAAGATGTCCAAGAATTCTCTGAAGGAGATTTCTGCGTTTCCTTACACTTTTATAATATTTGCTTGTTTTCTTCCCATGATTTTGCCCGTCGTGTGTCCAATTGCTGGAATTGAAACTTAGGTTCCTAAGTTTGAACATCAGGACAGCACTCTTGTGAAAAGTCTGGTCGGACCTTCATCCAGGAGTGTTCAAGATATTTTATTTTACATCTTAAGTGAAAGATAGCTGCTGCACAAGAGGCCATCAGTGCCATTTTGGGGGAAGGATTCAATGCTGACTCGCAAAGAAGAGCACCACCTACTGAACTGCTGCCAGCTGCTTCCTAAGGAGCTGCAGGTGACAGTGGGAGGCGGCGCGGTTGTGATATTGCTGACAAGACGAGCTTGATAGTGAAGTACCCGATAAGTGTCCCAGGGCTGTTCACATCACTGCCTTCAGTCTGCACAGAGTAAGACAACTTCATGGCTGTCAAATACAGGAAGGTTTATCTTTCCTAGTGTCTCACAGGAGAGCACCTGTCATCGAGTGCACTTAAAATGGTTCTCGGATTCAGGAGACTGAGGCGGTGTTTCCACCTCTGCCTGTGACTCTTCCTGTGTAGCTTTGGGCAAGTCTCTCAACTTCTCTGTGCGTCAGTTAAAATGGAGACGAGTTCGTCCCCCTCGTTTGTAAAGAACTTTGAGACCTGCAGGTGGAAAGTGCTGTAAGAGCTCTCTTGCATCACTGGCTTCAGTGGCAGTTGGATCTGGCCCGACAAGTATAGGGTGTGATTATTTCTATTTCTTATTAAAGAATAATGCTTTTAACACCTGATTTCCTTGTAAAAATGAGAGTGAGACAGAGGGAGAGAACATTAGATTTTTAAAATGATCTCATGTTTCAAAATGTTGGCACCAAGGTACAACTTACCACTGTCTATCCTTTCTGACAACTTTGGTTATAACTGTCATTTAATGCTAGAATGAAATTGTGAACAAATATAGTTGAGTTGCCAGTTCATAATAAAACCGAAGCAACTGTTCTCAATAATGAAGAGAAATAGCAATGAAATAGTTTTGTGATTACCACTATGTTTGGAAATGAGAAATTGGCACAAGGGATGTTTAAATCACCGACTGTGTCAAAGTTGTACATGTAAATGATAAAATGTAAAAGCCTTTGGCTCTACCTGACATAGCAGTTCCCATGTTTCATGTTAATTTTAATAAAGCTATTTGTTTTGAGGTGAGTAATGAATGCTCATGGACATTGGGAACTGCAGTAAACAATAGGAGACATAGTGTATTTTCTACATAATGGATAGACTAGCATTTTACAAGAAGGAAAATCCCCACTGCAGAAGATGAATGGCTGTCTCTTGCAAGATATATTAAGATAACACTGATTAATTTTAAAAACAGATTATTCTAAGGCTGTCAGGAAAACTTACTAGCACAAGCATTAAAATCTACTTGCCTGTCCTTACTACAGTGATGAAAATAACTCTTGATATTTTGCTCAACCATCAAAAAATAAATTCTTTCCCCATTTGGGAGGGTGAATAGGATTTTGTAAAGCTGCCATAAAAACTGTAACTGTCCAGTAAGTAGTTCCCTGTTTTTATTAAAACATATGTATTTAATGTTCTTGCTCCTGCATTTTTTTAAACGTTGACTGATGATGATAATGCGTAGATGATTTCATTGTAATCCAATCATCTAAAATTGTACCTTAAAATTACACACACACATTTGGGGGAAAGCAATGTACAATATTTGATTATAGTAATTTTATATGTATGTAGCAGTCTCATACCAAAGTGGTTGCAAACTTAAAGATGCATAAACCTACTTTTATATAGCAGAACTTCAGCCTCCCGTGCAGTCCAGCACAGCAGCTTTTGAACAATGTATAGCAATGCTACAACCAGTTTAGGGAAGGAAATTAAGCAAAATATTGCCTATAACTGAAAATGATAGAAGTATCCAGGTAGGCAGAAAAGTGTCACAAGGTCTTTAAGGACCAAATGTTGTCTGGAGGTCAATTTTACCTTATTTGAAATATGTACCTCCAGCAGCACAAAAGTCCTTCTGACTGTGCTGGGGCATTGGTTCAATTCTGAAGCACAAGGTAGAGTGTTCCCTTCTGTATTGCTGATACCATTTTCTTTAGCTTCTTGAACCCGCTTAGTTTTCGAGATCTGCCATTTAAGCACCAGCTAGCATGAGAGCAAAATATTAGTTTGTGTGGATTAAAGGAAACACAGTTGTAAAATAGTTTGTGTACATAGATAATGCTATTTCAGAAATTAATTGGGTGTGCCCATTGGCCTCACAAGATCAGATTTTGTTTCTTTGGCTCCTTTTCAATCATACAGAGATTTACTGAAATACTCAGTCATACACGGTAATACACGTCTTTGTCACTTCTCAGCTGTACTACAGCAGTGTTACTTGCCTGGGCATGAAACCGTCAGCCTTTGGGGAATTCCAGCTACCACAGAACATGGCAGCATAGTTCCTCAGCAGCACAGGTTTGTGCAAGTATAGTAGAGCTGTCTTCCACTCTCTGTGTTAGCTTCTCAGAGACTATAATGCCAAACTCAAGAGCTTAGGCCTTATCTTCAGGCATGGTCTGGTCCCAGGACACCTAAAAAAATCACCGAAAGCTCCAGGACAATAGATAGCTTCACTCTTCATGCACAGTGGAACTGACTACCACAAAGGTAAAGCTTGTCTGTGCACTAGCAGCTTTTTCAAGTGTTGATACAACACTCTGGGATGAAGGACCACAAGATCTAAGACCTTTCCACCAACCTTACCACTGTCCACTCCAGATGCAAGGTGCACATCTTTGATCTGCTGTTTGCTAATAGCAAAGTGTACATGTAATATCTTAATTTAAAAAAAGAAATCTATGCAATTTCCTTCTACAGAGAGGAAGAGAGAAATAAAAAAACATGTGACAGATACGAATCAAGTTGTATGGGGGTGTGAGGTATGAAAAAACATTTTTCAGCACCAGTTGAAAGTATAAAAACCTGAAACTTATGAGGTAAATTTATGGATCAATGTTTTACTTACATGCAGTAGATCCAGTGTGGGAGATGTACACTGGTCTTACTTCTGCTTTAAGGATAGGAGAGTTCTAGGTGCATCAAAGAAGGGTCCAGTTTGGAAGTTGAACAGTTGCTGGAAAACCTGGAAAAAATTCATTTGATTGAGACAATGGGGTATGGTAAATGTGCAGGGGGAGGAAAGAAGATAGCGTACCCCACCTTGTTGCTTTAGTCTTTAGAACAGCGGATCCCAAACTGTGGGTCGTGACCCCAAGTGGGGTTGCTTCAGCAGCAGACGGGGTCCCGGCAATCCCGAGCATACAGAGGACGCCATTTTACAAAATGGCCTCCTCCGCATAGCGTGACTTCACATGCACCATATGCATGCGGTCACGTCGCATGGAGGATGCTGTTTTGCTCTACAAATTGGCGCCCTCCATGCAGCACGACCTCACACACACCGTCTGTGTGTGAGATTATGTAGTCCAGAAGGATGCCATTTTGTAATGCAAAATGGCAGCCTCCTTGTGGCGTGATCTTGCATGTACAGTGCGTGTGAGGCCACACTGCGGGGAGGAACTATTTTTAAATGGCAACTTCCATGCTGTCTGGGGTAGTGGGAAACAACATGTCTGAAAATGGGGTTATGCAGGGAAAATGTTTCAGAACCACTGCTTTAGAAGATGACATCCTTGGTTCTCCTTAGCGGTTAGTATTGACCATGGTCTACTGGATGGGAAAATCTGTTTGCCTATCAAAATGCCTTATCCACTTCTTTCTTCTGCTGAAATGTCATTCTCAGCCTTAGGATCTTAGTCAAGCCTATTGTAAGGCTCTCAGTGTTCCCTTTTTTTAAATCCTCAGGTGGATTGCGTATATTAGTATTTTCTTTATTCTAACGGTAGGTTTACTGTTATCTCGTATTTCAGCCAGATGAATGGGAACCAGGTCACAATGACCTTCCTCTGTCTGGCCATATTTTGTAAGGAAAACTTGATTTTTCTGGCCCCTTTCTGAATTTCTGTTAAAGTTTATTTTTTCTTCAGCCCCATCAGTCAATTCTCTACCGTTATTTTCCTTTAAACATCATAAGCCTTCAGAGGCAACCAGGATTCAAACTCTGACAAACAGATCCTTGGTTTTCTTATTGAGAGAATAAAACTCTTTCATATATTGGGAGTTGAAGAATAGCCGGAGAACCTGAGAACAAAGGCTGAAGGAACTGGGTATGTTTAGTTTGGAAAAGAGGACATTAAGGGGAGACATGAAAGCAGGGAGAGAAGTTGTTCTCTCTTGCCGCAGAATGTAGGACAAGAGGCAGAGGGTCCAAAGTACAGCATAGCAGATTTAGATTAAATCTCAGGAAAAACTTCCTAACTGTAAGAACAGTAGGAAACTGGAACAGACTGCCTCAGGAGGTCATGGAAGCTCTTTCGCTAGAGGTTTTCAAAAGGAGTCTGGATAGCCACCTGACTTGGGTAATTTAGACACAACACATCCTGCATCTTGGCAGGGGGTAGACTAGATGACCTTGCGGTCCCGTCTAACCCTATGGTTCTTATGATTCTATCTTGTTCCCACATCATGGCTGTATTCATCTTTTGGAATAAAAAAATCTCTTGTTCACCAATAATAAAACATTCTTCAGGCTAAATTATGGTGTTGGTTACACTGCTGCAACTCCAGTGATATCAATGGGGTTGTAGCGGTGTACTGCTGGTCACAGTTTGGTTAATACATTAACCAGCGAAGAATTCCGACCACTTTCATAGCTGTGTTGACTAGCAGAATTTTGTGGTTTGGTTTTTGGTTCTTTTTAAGGAAACTATGAGCAGCTATGCATCAAAGTAGACACAGAGAGCATATCTGTTGGTTGAAGAAGTTGCCAATTTTACGTACAGGATAACCACTTTTCATGAGAAAAGCATTGTAAATTGTAATGTTCAATATTTTCATTTGTTTAGCTTATGACTAGTAACGTTGAAATCAGTTGAAAATAATGCCACACTCTGAACAAGATGGCTTATTTAGAGAAGTTGAACTCAGTCAAATGATGATTATTCTATTAATGGAACAAATTATAAAACTATCAGTTTGTAAGAACCAAGATGATGAGTGATAAGTAACAGCCAACATTGATTTGTCAAGGAAAAATCATGCCAAACCATTCTAGTTTCCTTCTTCAACAGTGTTACTGGCCTGGTGGACAGAGGGGAAGCTATGTCTTGGTTTTAGTAAGGCTTTTGACACAGTCCCATGTGACATTTTCATAAACAAACTAGGGAAAAGTAGTTTAGATGAAATTACTATAAAATGGGTGCAAAACTGATTGAAAGACAGTACTCAGAGTAGTTATCAGTGCTTTGCTGTCAAACTGGGGGGATGTATCTAGTGGAGTTCTTCCAGTATCTGTTCTGGCTCTGACACTATTCAATATTATCACTGATTACTTGGATAATGGAGTGCAGTGTACACGTATAAAATTTGTGGATGCCATCAAGCTCAGAGAAGTTGCAAGCGCTTTGCAGGACAGGATTAGAACTCAAAATGACTTTAACAGATTAGAAAATTGGTCTGAAATCAATAAGATGCAATTCAATAAATACAAGTGCAAAATACTTCACTTAGGAAGGAAAAATCAAATGCGCAGCTACAAAATGAGGAATCATTGTCTAGACAATTTTATTGCTGAAAGGGATCTGGGGGGCTAGAGTGGATCAAAAATGGAATGAGTCAACAATGTGATACATTACAAAAGGGGCTAATATTTAGGGTATATTACAGGAATGTCATATGTAAGACATGAGAGGTAATTGTCTTGCTCTACTTAGCCCTGGTAAGCTCAGGTAATACTCAGCTGGAGTATTGCGTCCAGTATGGACGCTACACTTCAAGAAAGATGTGGACAAATTGGATAGAGTCCAGAGGAGAGCAACAAAAATGATAAAAGGTTTAGAAAACTTGACCTATACCTCTGGCTGGTTTAAAGACTTCAAGTTACAGAGAACTCTCTATTTACTCTAGTTCAAATCAGGAAGTGAGACACATGCTCTGCCCTGCAGAGGAAGCTGACAAACCTCCATGGTCTCTGCCTATCTGACCTGGGGGAGAATTCCTTCCCAACCCCAAATACGGTGATCAGTTAGAGACCTACCAGCCAGACACTTGGGAAAGAATTTTCTGTAGTAACTCAGAGCCTTCTGAATCTAGCGTCCCATCTCTTACCGCTGGATATATGACCTTGCCCTTTGCATTATTAAATTTCATCCCTTATTTCTATTACTCCAGTTTTCAAATATCCTGTATGATATTCCGGTCCTGCTCTGTTATTGGCAATACCTCCCAACTATGTATCATCTGCACATTGTATTAGCACACTCCGATTTTTTGTGCCAACATCATTTAATGAAAATGTTAAATAAGATTGGTCCCAACACCGATCCCTGAGGAACTTTCATGGAGGATAGGTCCATCAATGCAAGATGGTCCCGGATGCAGCCTCATGCTCTGGGTGTCCCTAGCCTCTGACTGCCAGAAGCTGGGAGTGGACAGTGGATGGATCACTTGATAATTGTCCTATTTTGTTCATTCCGTCTGAACTATGTGGCATTGGCCACTGTTGAAAGAATGGATCCTGGGCTAGATGGACCATTTGTCTGACCCAGTGTGGTTGTTCTTATGGTCCACTAGTAAGCTTCCCTCCAGCCTGACAGTTCACGTTTCAGCATGACCCGTTGTAGTCTCCCCTTTCCCTTACCCCCTTTTTTATTCTTACATTAATCCCCATCTTCTCCAATTTAAAGAATAATTTCCCATATGGCAGTATATCAGATGTTTTACTGAAATACAGGTAGATTAGATATACTGCATTTCCTTTATCTAGAAAATCAGATATCTTCTCAGAGAAAGAAATCAGGTTGGTCTGGCACAATCTACCTTTTGTAAAACCATCTCTTATTTTATCCCAATTATTGTTCACCGCTGTCTTTAATTACTCTCCATTTCAAAATTTGCTCTAAGACCTTGCATAAAATTGAAGTCCAATTTATGGTCCTGTAGTTTCTTGGATCACTTTTTTTTCTTTCTTGAATGTAGGTAGCGTATTTGCATTTCTTCAGTGATATCTGTTTATGGAGTCATTAAAAATCCTTGCTATTGGATTTGCAGTTGCATGTGAAAATTCCTTTAATATTTTTGGATGGAGATTATCCAGGGGTCTTGATTTGATCCCATTAAGCTGTTTGAGTTTGGCTTCCACCTCAGATGTGGTCATTTCTACTTCCATATCCTTGTTCCCATTAGTGGTCCTGCCACTGCCCCCAAGCTTCTCATTCCTTTTATTAAAAATGTAAGGAAAGTATTTGTTTAGGTGTTGGGCCATACCTAGATTATCCTTAATCTTCACCCCTTCCTCAGAAGGTTCCACTTCTTTCTTTGTTTTATTTTTATGTATATGTCTAAAGAACCTTTTATTATCGGTTTTAATTTCTTTTGCAAAGTCTAGCTCTCCTTGGGTTTTGACAGTTCTCACGTTTTCCCTACACTTTCTGACTTCCAAGAGGTAGCTGTCCTTGCTAATCCTTCCCATCTTCCATTCCTTGTAGGCTTTCGGCTTTCTCTTAATAACCTGTTTTTAGATGCCTGTTCATCCAGTTTGGTCTCTAGCCCTTCCCTATAATTTTCCCTCTTTGATTGTGATGCTTCCAAATAGATTATGCAGCGTTGACTTTAAGTAATTTAAGCATCCTCCACATTCACTTTCTTGAGTTCTTCAATCCAGTCTATTTCACTAGACAATTTCCTTAATTTTTTAAGTTTCCCCTTTTGAAATCAAGGCCCCTAGTTGCAGAACTATTTTAGTTTATCCTTCCACTTAGTTTAAACTGAATTAACTGAATCACTTGACCCAAAGTTGTTTTCTACAGCCAGTTCTTCTAAGATCCTCATTACTTACCAATACTAAATCTAAAATGGCATAATCTCTTGTTGGTTCAGTGAATATTCACTGAAGAAATCAGTCGGCTATCACATCCATATTATCCATCACTACCATTATTAGTAGCACTTGTACTCCAATCTTTATCAAGAAATTAAAGTCTCTCATAATCACACAATTTCATTAAAATATTAAAGAGGTCTCTATCCATATTGAAATTGGATCCTGGGATGTGTAGCATACCCCAAGCACTATCCCAATGGACCCTGAGTTACCTTTCTTCCTCAGTGATTTTGATCCCAGATTCTCTTGATTCATTTAATCACTTCTAATTTTTTTACAGTCTCCCTAGTCATTAATATATAATGCAACTTCATGACATTTACTTCTGTTGGTCTTTCCTGAACAGCACATATCCTTCAATACCTGTATTCTCATCATAACTTCTGTTCCACCATGTTTCACTTCCTGTACCAGTGGTTCTAGTTCCTCCATTTTGTCCCCAGGCTCCTCATATAAGCGTATGGACGTCTTAGTTGTTTGTGCTTGGCTTTGCCCAGATACCTTGCTGCGGAGGTCTTACCTGGCCACTTCACCTTGAATGGTCCCTTGAAATAGGTGTTGACTATGTATGCTAAACAGTGTTCCAGTTTGTATTTAGCTGTGATGCTGGGGTTCATTTCTCAGACCTGAAGAAGAGCTCTGTGTAAGCTGGAAAGCTTCTCTCTCTCACCAACAGAAGTTGGTCCAATAAAAGATATTACCTCACCCACTTGCCTCTCTACTATTCTGGGAGTGATGCTGGTCCAACAACACTGTATACGATTAAGTACAGTCATTTTACAGCCAGTATTACCTATCTGACTGTTACTGTCAGTTGTACTGGCCCTGTCTTTCCTGTGTTGAGATCTCATCTATTCTTCAGGAATAACATTTCAGTGGTAAGCCCTAAAGAAAGTACATGTTAGAAATCATAGTTGCAGATTTAATGAGAATTTCTATGTAGCATCTGAAGCTAATAGCAATTTAAGTTTTTAATAATACACTAAAAAACCTCAAGAGGTTTAAGTAGTTGGTAAAAATTACCTTACAACTTTTTCAAGCTATTAAACTGAGCGGTAAAAAGAAGTGCAACAAAACACTCAGTACGTCTGTCCCTGAATCCTGTTGCACAAATAATCATACGTAGCATTTATCTAGGGCTTTTCATCCATAATTTTCCAATCACGTTATAACAAAAGGTAAGTGTCTTCCCTATTTTACAGCTGTTGGAGCAGAGGCATGAAGAGGGGAAGGTACTGGGGGGAGGTCAGCAGTATATGTGGCATAGTTGGTGGCATGAAAGAGGGTTTAATAAGAAACAAGATCAGAATTTTAGGGCTTCTGTACATGAAGAACTTTATATGCATCACTTTACCAGTATATTTATAATATGATATAAACAATTATATTGGTACATTTCCATGTGTATAAAAGCCCTAAAACTCTGATCCTGTTTCTTATTGAATCTTCCTGCCTTCAACCAAGAAACAGGATCAGAGATTTAGAGTTTTTCTACACAAGGAAATTTCCTGATACAGCTATACCAGTATAATTATACTGTGCTATAAGGAATTATACTACTAAAGCTACGCCAGTACATCTGCCTGAGAGGACCTCTCTTTTGGGATCTAGAGTATCCTTTTCAGTTTAGTCTCTTTGGAAATGGCTTAAGCAGAATCAAAAAAAGCACTCTATATCCTGAAAGAGAGTGTCCATGTGGAGACGTACACTGGCATACCTCTATTGATGTAATTATACCAGGAAATTCTCCTGTACACAAAAGCCCCAAAACTGGGAGAGAGTTGTGGGTAACCTCGAAGCCCAGGATACGGGTCACGTTTTAGGTTTTGAGTTTAAATTATGTATATGTACCAGAGGAATAATTCCTGAATAATTTCCAAAAATCCTGATGCCTGTGAGTGTAGTCAGTACATCGTCTTTATTGGAGCATTCTTGGCCGCTTGTACTTGCAGTCATTCACATTTTTTGTGCCAGAGCTAAAGAAGTGGCTATCTGCACAAGTTTTAAAATGTCTGCACAGAGCATTTGGCTTTGTGTTAGTGCACAGCAGCATTCCCTGCTGCTGTCACATAATAGCTGAGTTACTTTTTCCTCCCTGTAGGCATTACCAGTAAATTAATCACTGGTGAATTAGGTTTGGTTTAAGGGGAGCAGAATGTTGATGAGCACATTCTCTAGGGTGGGACAGGACATGAGGTGCAGCCAACTGCCTCAGATTCGCCCCAGGGAGTGATTCGATTAGTATAACTACAGCTATTTCAGTTGTCTTGTTCCTTCAATGACATTTCCTTCAGCTTGCTCCTGTTTGTGTCTGCAAGGAACGAGGAGCATCAGAAGAAGGTTGAAGAATATGAAGCATGCTAAAGCCAGTCTTTATCAGTGCCTTTAGAGTCACAGTGATATACAGTAGGATGTGCCTGCAGTAGGAAATGAGCTTACCCCTGTTCTGCTTCCCGTCCAAACCAGTGCCCAAGAACGTGCTAGCCACCCCGTAATACAGGTTCCATGCTACCTGCGGAGAAATTCAGCAAGAGGCCTAGTCTGCTCCCACTGAAGTTGTGGTAAAACGCCTGTTGATTTTAATGAGTGGAGTTAGACCATTATTAAACATTTTTGAAAATCCCTCTCTGCATATCTTCAGATGCTGGTTCATTTGTTGATTAGAGTTTGCAGTACTTACGAATACAGTTAATGCTGTTATTTTTGGCTTAGAGACTAAGTGAATTCTCTAAAGCATGCAGTTTTCATGGAGGATGATGTGCGAAAGAAGCTTATATCTTTAGCTGTTGGATAAGAGTCTGATACAGAGAGGCGTGAAATGCGCTAAACTTGGTGGCCTTGACGTTGAAGGTTTTGAGCTGCTCTTAGGAGGCCTTTTCTTTCGTACAGGATCTAACCCTGCTGTAACTTCTGTAAAGTTATTAAAAAATAAATCCTTTTAAGGAGGATCATTACAATCATCTGTTTGGGAACCATACAAATGCTTAGTGCCGAGAGGATTCTCAGGCAGTTGGCATGTAGAGTACTGTTTGTTTTAGCAGGTGAACTGGTTGGTCCCATTTGGATCCTCTGTATCATTTCCTTAATAATTTCCCTTTTATTTTCCAGGGGAAGGTGGCTCAGACTGCATGTATGTCTGCATGCAAACACTTATCCACTTCACTGATGCAGCTGCTGCTAGAAGCTGAAGTGAGGCAGCTTACCTTGGGAGCCTTACAGCAGTTCAACCTGGATGTAGAGGAGTGTGAACGTAAGGCACAAAACCATTCCATTTGTCCTGTTGTACCTTGTTTAGTCATCATGCATTGGAACTTGCTGCTAAGGCAATGGTGATTCATAGGTTCATCTTGAGGACTTGCTGAAAGGAACCAAAGCTAATTCTAGATCAGAGTTTTATTCTTACTCTTTATTTTGCAGTAGCACTTTCCAGACCCAGAGGGAGACACAGTCCCTTCCTCTTAAGAGCATACATTAAAAAAGATGGGTGAATGAAGAGGAAGGGGGTGTAACGTGTGAACCGGGTGGTGATAGGCATGGGTTGACAATATGCTATTGAGGCAACTTCCATACTGGGATTTCCCACTTTACAAACACACTTCTTGGCCTGACCTTTACAGTCTTCATTTTCCGTGGTATACCTTTCTATTTTACTAACCAATAGCCAGCTGCTTGACTACACTTGTGATTTGTCATTGAGGATATATAAGAGAACAAATAACCAAAATACCAAATGTTGTTGTCAGAGACAAAGCAGTCCAGTACAGAACGGAGAGAGTTAATACTTTACCATTCCTTCGGGGAAGCAATTCTCACGGAATTCAGTTCACCTTAAACAGAAAGTGTGTGCCCAAAAATATTCATTTAATCTTGCTATATTTATAGTGTGGTTGTTTGCAAGTTTAGATCTGTATATCACCCAAGAATTTAACCCACCAGCTTTTTGTTTCGTTTTCTTGGATGAACCTGTATTGTTTTGTTTCATTTTCTTGTATCAACCCGTTTCTTCCTTATCTCTATTTGAAGTACTGCATTCCTAGTGCCAGTTGGGCCTGAGAAGTAAATCCCAACCTGTGCTATGACACAACATCCAGGCATCTTGCCTTTGGCAAGGTTTTTGTATCTGCCAGTGCCACTGTGGACTTCAGCTTTGCAAAATATTATGGGTATTACTTTTTGCATGAATGGAAGTGAATATCTTTGTGGGAAAGGCATAATATAATTTGTGAACATAACTGCCCACGTTCTGTGACTACTACACTAATAATGTGGTGTGTGCTATGCCTAATATATGTTTGGCTAACAATTTGCATTTCCTTTCCTTTCCTTTGAATAATAGTTCTCCTTCGAGTGATTGCTCATATCCATTCCAGTATATGTGAATGCACGCCACCGTGCACGGGTTCCCGGAACTTTGTTCCCCTTCGCAGACCCTGTAGGGTCGGCTTAGGCGCCCCCTGGAGTACCGTGCTCATGCCACGGTACATAAGGCACCACCAACCCTACAGTCCTTCAGTTCCTTCTTTCCGCCCGTGAGGGTTTCTGGAATGACCTTTGCTCTTGCAAGTATTCCCCTTTGTTGTTGTTAGTGAGTTTGCTGTTAGCAGTTGAGTAAGTTGTTAGTGTAGTTAGTTAAGATTAGATAGGAGCCCTTAGGGTTGCAGCAAGGCTTTCACTGTTAGTGACTCTCATGATCGCTGCCTCAAGTGCCTGGGAGAGCAGCATAGGAGGGAGAAGTGTAGAATTTGTCAGGCTTTCAAGCCCCAGACTCAGAAGGAGCAGGACATTAGACTGAAAGCCATCCTCATGGAAGAGGCGCTCCGACCCGCTTCTGAGCCACAGTGCTCCACATCGGCACCGAGCGTTTCCTCGGTGAAGAGCGCCCCGTCGGCACTGGAGCCATCCATACGTCCAGCGTCTCCGGTACTGAAGACAAAAAGAAGACAGCCCGCGGTGCGTGCTCACTCCCCCGTGCTGTCGACACTGGTGGGGTAAAGTGCGGAGATGCACCAGCCACAGCCCGTCGAGCTTGCTCCAGCGCCTGCGTCTCCATGCAGGGAGCCTCCCCTGACTCCTGGGAGTGGAGAAGCACCCCTCCAGGTGCCATCGACACTGGAGGCTTCCCAGGCAGCAATGGCCCTGATGGCCTTGCCCACGCCTCCGCCCCCCACCCTCCCCTCGGCAGAGGGAGAAGGGGCAGTGTTGGGTAAGCCTGTGTTGGGTCCCCCAGGAAGCTGGTTGAGACCCTCACTAAGAGGAGGATCTCTCGCCGGATGGTCACCAAGAGTGGAGCGTGGAAGCTCCCCTTCAAGCTCCGAGTTGTCCTTGTCAAGCGAATCCTCCCCGCGGCACTGAGGTCGGTCCCTGGCACTAGAGGCATCCAGCTCACGGCAATGCCACTCAAGGGTTGCCCAGTGTTGCAAAGTCAGCTGTGGGTCACAGTCCCCAGCACCGAGCCATTCTTCCACACGGTACTGGACTCAGTTGCCGACACGGAGCCCGGCACTGGCAGGCTACCCAGCACCGCGCCGCAAATGCCAGTCACCGGAGTCAGGCTTGGCACCTCGTGGCTCCTGACAGCACTGATCATGCTCCCCTGAGGGTAAACGATACTGGAAGTTGTCGGTTGCAAGACATGGGTCGTCATCTAGCTCTTTGGAGCGTGCCACTTCGTGGCACCACTCCTGTCGACACCGGCATTCCTTGTTGTCCTTGAGATCATCGAGGGGCTGGTCTTCGGTGTGGAGCAATAGAAGCTGGAGACGGAGCCGAGATCAACACTCCAGGGACTCAAGTCCCCCGAGAAGCAGGGAGACTCAGGAGTCTCACAGATGCCCCCAGGAGGCACACCAGTTGGTATCGATGCAGGTACCGGGGTGGCCTCAGAGTCCCTGGCAATGGACTTATTGGGGCCCATTGGGGGCCCAGATGGGTCAGGGCACTGTGTTGGTTCCATTATCAGGTGCCCGCTTGATGCCTCCTGCACCGGATAAGGAGCGCGAGGGCCATTCCTCGGAGGAGGAATCGGACCCGGGGAGGTACCCTCCACAGGGCCTCGTAAGCGTGGCAGGCACCCACAGTCGTCGTCGTCTTCCCCAGATGAAGCAGCTTCCAGGGACCATAAGGCGCCCTTGAGAGACTTCAAAGCACACCAGGAGCTTCTGAAAAGGGTGGCCTCCAATCTGAACTTGGAGGTCAAGGAACTGTCAAAGGAGGAGGACCCCCTCTTTGGTGACTATGGGGTGCAGGGACCCTCTAGAGTGGCCCTGCCAGTGCACGACAGGGTCCTGATGCTGGCAAAGGCCCTATGGCAAACCCCTGCCTCAGAAGCCCCAACATCCAAGGGCGCTGAGAAGAAATACTACGTCTTTGCTGAAGTGTGTGAGTTCTTATTCACTCACCCAGCCCTGGGAACTCTGGTGGTGAAGGTGGCCAACCAGCGGGACAGACAGGGGTATCAGAGTGCTACTCCCAAGAACAAGGACAATAAGAAACTTGACTTGTTTGGGAGGAAGGTGTACTCCACAGGGGCTCTTCAGCTCCGTATCGCTAATCACCAGGCCCTGCTGGGTAGATACAATCTAAACCGCTGGAGCTCGCTCAGGAGGTTTGCAGAGGCCTTGCCCCAGAACCAGGCGGCAGACTTTGCCACGGTGCTGGACGAAGGGCTGACTGTGGAAGGGGCGGCTCTTTGGTCAGACAGTGATGCCGTGGACACTGCCAGCTATGAGCGGTGTTCATGGCTGCAGTCCTCGCGGCTATCCCAGGTGGTGCAGCAGTCCATACAGGACCTTGCCTTTGATGGGTTGGCCCTGTTCTTGGCCAAAACTGACAAGAAGCTGCATGGGGTACAGCAGGCGCAATAGGCCTACCATGTCCTCTGGGCCTCAGCAAGGGCCCCCTGAGGGGTCTGGCAACAAAAAGGGACAGTTTTGATGGTGCGCCCAAGGATGGCACTCCCTCCGTACCTCAGGATTCGTCCCGTCCTTTCCTGGACAGGCTGCAGCCCTTCTTCACAGAATGGGCGAGCATTTCCTCAGACCGCTGGATCCTCGATATAGTTTGCCAAGGATACGCCCTTCAGTTTGTGGCCTGTCCAGTGGATTGCTTTGCCGCCCTTGATTTAAAGGACGCTTACTTCCATGTATCGATCCTTCCTAGCCACAGACGTTTTCTCCGTTTTGTGGTAGCTAGTTCCCACCGCCAATTCACGGCCCTGCCCTTTGGCCTCTCTTCCTCCCCCAGGGTGTTCACCAAGTGCATGGTGGTGGCGGCGGCCCACCTGAGGCGGGGGGGAGGGAGTCCAGATTTTCCCTTACCTGGACAACTGGTTAATAAGGGGCAAGTCCAGGGCCCACGTGCAGGACAGTGTATCTCTTACCTGTGCCACATGCAACTGGCTGGGCCTGCTCATAAACGAGCAGAAGTTGACGCTATCTCTGGTGCAGCGGATAGAGTTCATAGGGGCCACCCTGGACGCTGTATGGGCCAGAGCCTTCCTCCCGCAATCTCGGTTCGAGGCTATGGCTGTGATTATTGCCCAGTTGCATCGGTGCCCCACGACAACAGCCAGGCAGTGCCTACAGCTGTTGGGCCACATGGCAGCTTGCATGTACGTGGTGACGCTGGCTCGCCTCAAATTCCGGCCGCTATGGGCATGGCTGGCCTCGGTGTATGTGCCCAGCAGGCACCCCCTGAACAGGGTGGTCACAGTGCCCCCTTGCAGCACTGGGTTCCCTGAATTGGTGGAGGAACCCCGGGGCGGTGTTGAAGGGAGTCCCCTTCAGGGATCTGGCCCTGTTGGTCACCCTGATCGCCGACGCCTCAGATGTGGGGTACTCAGGGACTGGTCGGAGGAGGAAAAGAGCCTCCATGTCAGTGTGAGGGAACTCAGGGCAGTCAGACTGGCGTGCAGAGGGTTCCTCAGGTTCCTAATGGGCAGAGTGGTGCAGGTGCTGACGGCAATACTGCAGCCATGTTTTATATCAACAGACAAGGGGGGCACGGTCTTCGGGCCAGTGCCGGGAGGCTGTTCAACTTTGGGATTTTGTAGTGAGGCACGACTTTCATTGATCTGCCTCTCACCTCCCAGGGGTCAGGAACGACGAGGCAGACAGCCTCAGCAGGTCGTTCCTACCCCACCATGACTGGTCGCTGCATCCTGAGGTAGCGGCTTTCATCTTCCACAAGTGGGGTGTTCCCCAACTGGACCTGTTCGCATCATTTTGGAACAAGAAGTGCCTGAGGTTTTGTTCGCTCCATGGTCGCAAGCCGGGCTCCATTTCTGATGTGTTCCTCATCGAATGGACGGGGACCCTCACACTGTTCAGAGGAGAGGAGGTGGCATTCTCTGGATGTAAGGCAAGCCCTGGCCTACTACATCGACAGGACGAGACCCTTCCGGAAGACGACGCAGCTCTTCGTCGCAGTGGCGGACTGGATGAAAGGATGCCCCATCTCCACCCAGCACATCTCCAAGTGGATCACCTCCTGTATCAAGTGCTGCTATGAGCTGGCAAGTGTACCACTCCCAAGGTTCGTCACAGCGCACTCAACCAAGGCCCAGGCCTCCTTGACGGCCTTCCAGGAGAAAGTGCCCCTGCAGGACATCTGTAAAGCTGCCACCAGGTCGTCAGTGCACACCTTTACATTCCACTATGCCATCATTCAGCAGGCAAGAGAGGATGTGGGATTTGGCAGAGCCGTGCTGCGGGCAGCTCATCGGTAACTCCTACCCACCTCCAAGGTATTGCTTTTTAATCACCTATACTGGAATGGATATGAGCAATCACTCGAAGGAGAAAACATGGTTACTTACCAGCAAATGTTGTTCTTCGAGATGTGTTGCTCATATCCATTCCACACCCACCCTCCGTCCCCACTGTTGGAGTTGGCAGAAAGAAGGGACTGAGGGGCTGTAGGGTCGGTGGTGCCTTATGTACCGCGGCATGAGTGCGATACTCCAGGGGGTGCCCGAGCCGGCCCTATGGGGTCTGCTAAGGGGAGAAGAGTTCCAGGAACTCGTGCATGGTGGCGTGCACTCACCTTTTCTGAAATGGATATGAGCAACACATCTGGAAGAACAACAGTTACTGGTAAGTAACCATGTTCTTCTCACTGTTGTTCAATGGCATTCACCTGGCAGGACAAGAAATTCTCTGAAGGACAATCTGGGGAAGCCCCATTGCTTGGAAACAGGACCAGGCAAAACACTAAAAATATGCTGTAGTGAATAATCCTGCATTGGCAAGGAGATGGGCTAATCACCTGATAGTTCTTTCTTATTTCTAGCCTCTTTGAATCTATGAGATCTGCATTCAGAATAAGTTGTGAACATAATTTGCTGGGTGGTACAGCAGTAGATGAGATAAAGCACATACCAAGGATTTGTAGGCATGAATATTTGTTTAATCATTATCCTCATTAACTGAGTATGATGCTTTGCCTAATTGTTCTCTGCAATGATTTGACTTCACAATGAGGAGAATGGTTAGGATTAGACCTAGACCATATTAATGGTACACAGCATAATTACACACATACTCAGTAAAAAGCTTTATATCTTTTGCTTAAAACGTGTTTCTACCCTAAAAAAGTGACTTTGCCTAAGTGGCATTGCAGGATTAATTAATCACTCTGTTTGTCACCCACTGATTTCAACGTAGAGTTGTTCAGTTAGCAAGTTAAGATTTTTCTAACTGCCAGCCCCACAAATTCACCCTGGACTCCGATCCTTAGTCTGTGTTTCTTCCTTCTCATACATCATCCCCGGCAATGGACCTTTTACAGACCAAATTATGCCCTGTGCTTTCTTGGGGGTGCAGTGCAGTGTCAGCCAAATGGGCAGTCTGTGAACGTTCAAGTGTCATGTGACTGTGTGCGAATCCACATATATTATGGACCGAACCTATATACATCATGGACGTGGAGCACAAGATCTGGTCCAAGAGGTGAATATAGCTGAATTGCTTGGTAATAGTGTCCATAGCAAAATAAAATTTAATATCACTGTTGGGGGGGATGGGACACCAAAGCATCCAACCACAGTAGCATTTGATTTCAGAAAAGGGAACCACACAAAAATGAGGACGTTAGTTAAAAAGAAATTAATAAGTACAATGAAATCCCTGCAAGCTGTATGGAAACTTTTTAAAGACACCATAATGGAGGCTCAATTTAAATGTACACCTCAGTGCCACTGTGGCTAACCAACAAAGTAAAAGAAGCAATTAGAGGCAAAAAGATGTCCTTTAAAAAGTGGAAGTTAAATCCTATTGAAGAAAATAGAAAAGAGCATAAAATCTGGCAAGGGAAGTGTAAAAATATAATTGGAAAGGCCAAAAAAGAATTTGAAGAACAGCTAGACAAAGACTCAAAGTAACAGCAAAAGTTTTTTGAAGTACAGCAGAAGTAGGAAGCCTACTAAACAATCAGTGGGGCCACTGGTTGGTTGAGATGCTAAAAGAGCACTCTAAGAAGATTTTAAGAAAGCTTTTGACAAATTCTCTCACCCAAGGCTCTTAAGCAAAGTAAGCTGTCATGGGAGAAGAGGAAAGATCCCTTCCTGTATCAGTAACTGGTTAAAAGCTAGGAAACAAAGGGTAAGAATAAATGGTCAGTGTTCAGAATAGAGAGAGGTAAATAGTGGTGTTCCCCAGGGGTCTGTACTGGGGCCATTGCAGTTCAACATATTCATAACTGATCTGGAAAAAAGGGGTAAAAACAGTGAGGTGACAAAATCTGCAGATGATACAAAACTACTCAAGATAGTTAAGTCCAAAGCAGACTGCGAAGCATTACAAAGGGATCTCACCAAACTGGATGCCTAGGCAACAAAATGTCAGATGAAATTCACTGGTAATAAATACAAAGTATTGCACATTGGAAAACATAATCCTAACTATATGTAGAAAATGATTGGGTGTAAACTAGCTGTTACCACTCAAAAAAGAGATCTTGGAGTCATTCTGAATAGTTCTCTGAAAATATCCACGCAATGTGCAGCGGCCCTCAAAAAAGCTAACAATGTTGGAACTCATTAGGAAAGGGATAGATAATAAGACAGAAAATATCATATTTCCTCTTTATAAATCCATGGTACGCCCACATCTTGAATACTGCGTGCAGATCTAGTCACTGCATCTCAAAAAAGATACACTTGAATTGGAAAAGATACAGAAAAGGGCACCAGAAATGATTATGGGAGTGTAACAGCTTCCATATGAGGAGAGATTAATAAGGCTGGAACTTTTCATCTTGGAAAAAAGATAACCAAGGGTAGATGTGATAGAGGTTGTGAAATCATGACTGGTGTGGAGAAAGTAAATGAGGAATTGTTATTTGCTCCTTCTCATAACACACGAACTGGAGGGTCATCAAATGAAATTAATAGATAGTAGGTTTAAAATGAACAAAAGCATGGTTGTTATGAATCCCAACATCTTTACTAAAAGCCTATTCTGGCAAACATCCTGTAAAGATAAATTTCAGTTTGCCTGGCTAAAAACTGGTTCAAATCCTTGTCCAAGTTACTCATTATCCTGGTGCATGTAGGGGGTTAATAACATGCCGTGTAGAACCAACAGAACCATTTTGTTTCATTCATTGCGGAGTTAAAACATGAGGCAAATGCTCAGTTGACATTTTTTCCGAGTTGAATGATGAGGATGTTATCGAGTCTTTTACTAATATACAAAAAAGTCACCATTCCACAGCATGGACTGATTTTCTGTGAAATTTCATATTACCAAATCAAGCAATTGTTCCATTCTAATGTCCAAACAGGCCTGAAACCTCATCCCCAGTCTTCTGCGCCTGCGGTGGAAAGATGTTTTAACAAAGCCACTAAGGTTTTGAGGAGAAAATCACTACCTCAGAGCTGACAATTTATATGCCAACTTCCAGCTCCATACCATTCAATGCAGTGGTCCCCAAACCCTTTTTTCTCCACCCCCCACCCTTACTCCTGTCCATGCCCCATACCCCTTCAGCCACGGCTGGGAGCCGAGGCCGGGAGCGGGGCTGCATTCAGGGCTGGGAGTCGGGCCGAGGCCATGGCTGCAGCAGGGGATGGGTCTGTGGCCAGGTGCAGAGCTGCAGCCAAGCCACGGTTGAGGCCCAAGGCTGGGGGTGCACATGTGGCTGTGGCTCGGTCTGTGGCTGGGGACAGCACCATAGCTGGGCTGGGGGGCAGGGACAGAAGCAGTGGAGCAGAGCTGGGGACACAGCAGAGCTGAACAGCGCTCCCTGCCCTCTCCCGCTCTCCCTCCCCCCGGGAGCACTGGCCCATGCCCCACTGCACTCCCCCAAACATTAGGGTGGCATGCCTCACAGTTTGTGGACCTCTGATTTTATGTTTGTTGTTACATCCCCATGCATTTATGCTAATATCAAATGATCCACTTCTGCAGTAAACAGTGCTTGATGCAGATGTAAATTTCCTTTGCATGGGCTGAGAAACAGTTTAAAAAAAAATTAACTTCAGAACCAAAAAACATCACTTGGGTTAGAATTTACAGTTGTAGCATTTTTGAAAGACCCACCTCCGTGGCTTTCCTGGAACTCTCAAAGTCAGAAGGTTGATGTTAGGATTGGGAATCTGTCTTACCAAAGGTGTGTGGCACAGCCTTGTTACAGCAGAGCCCTCTGAATTGGGACATTCTGTCAGTCCAGTGTTGCTCCTATTAAACTCAGTGGCAAAACTGCCTTTGACTCCAGTACCAGGAGTCTTTAGTACCAGGTCCTAAGAAAATATTCATTGCATTTCATATTTATTTATTATGACCTTTATTTGGTAACTTCTTTATATAAAGAAATTAGAGCTTGAAATGTCACTTTTCTCTTTAAGACCAGGTGAGTACCACTCAATCAATACTGACAAAATGACCTGTTACAAACATTGCTAAGATTGGATCAGTTAAGCACCCACCATATATAGTCACTATCAAGGTTAAATAAGTTCCCTGGGAGATTGCCAAATTAAGTTTCTTCTGTCTGAGGGCCTGATCCTTTTCCTAATTCTCAAAATTCTTATTTGAATCCTCCTTGGAGAAGAATCTGGCCCCAAAGAGTGTTGAACTGTATCTGAAATTTGCAACAGTTCCACACCTGAGAGTCTAGTAATGGTTATGTCTCTGAAAAGTTTTTCAGTCCCAAATTCTCTGCTGTGTCAACATCTGTGTTCTCAATCTGAGTTCATGAAGGGCCAGTCTGTGCTGCTGAAAATAATGAGAAGCGTCTGTCATTAATAATAGTTTAGCTCTCTTTCGCTTGGCTGATGATGGACTTCGTAACCCTGTCGAGTTTTTTCTTCCCATTCAGTAACATGGGTCACTAAGCAGTATCTTTTTTCTCTTAAAACCCCCAAACACTAAGGAAAATAGATGACATTTAATATAGGTTTTAAAAGCACGATTCCTTAAATTCCATGAGATCTGGAGGCAATTGTTCTGCGAGACAAAATCAGGGACACTCAGACATTCAATAGCAGGTGCCGCCAACCTGAGCAGCAGGGGCAGGTGACCTGCTCCGCCCAACCAAGGCCTGAGATGCCATCTCAGTCAGGAAAATTGAGACAGATGCTGTTGCCCTAACCTTCCTATTCATCACTGTCAACCCTGCTGCTTGCTGCTGAGAATTGCAAACGCAGACAAAGTTCTTTCTTCCTTTTCAAAGAGCAAAAAGTCCTCTCCTATTTGTTTGTCGGGTGGTTTTGCTGACGGCATGAATAATTTGAATCCTCTTCTGAGGATCAGCATGTCATGATTTTAATGCAATGCTAAAAAACAAACAAAAAAAGCAATCAGTGGATAAACCAATGTACTAAGAGAATAAATAGGCTTGCGAGGATTCTGTCTACTTGTCAATTTAGGTGCAAAGCTCATCTTTATCATCTCCAATAGATGCATTTTGCCTTGTTCCTGGTCTCCCCCTCCACCTGCAGTTTTAATTACCTTGAGTATTTAATTAAAGGCTGTTTTTACAGATATGCAGAGCACACATCACTCCCTTTGGCTTCAGTGATATAGGATCTTGACACATTGGAGTTTTGGTCCATAAGCACATTTTTTAAAAATGCCTGGTGTGTATGCCTTTGCATAATGATTACATTCTGTACTGAACATCTTTTTTCTGGCTACAGAACCAATAATCCTTTGTTTGCAGTGTTGTTGTAGCCATGTTGATGGCCGGGGTCTGAGAGAGACAGCCAGTAATAATAAAGTAAATATCTTTTATTGGATGAACTTCTGTTGATGGAAGGTTCAAGCTTTTGAACTACACAGAGCTCTTCTTCAGGTCTGGGGGAGGAAGAAGGAGAAGAGGAGTTCAAGATTTTCCCCAGACCTGGAGAAGAACTCGTGTATTTCAAAAGCTTGTACCTTCCACCAACAGAAGTTGGTCTAACAAAAGAGATTACCTCACCTACCTTGAACCGATAATGAGGCAGTTGTCTAGCACCAAACACATGCATTGCACTGGACCACCAAACCCAGACTGCGAGGCCCAGGAAAAGAACATGGTCGTTGTGGAATTCCCAGTCTGTACTATAAATTCTTCCTGAAAAAGAATATACTTAACATTTTTTGGATACTGTATATGCCTTTTATTTGTTTTAAAACCTTTACAGAGAAAGCATTCTGAGGGCTTTTAAATATAAAGGTCAAATCCTGCCATCTTACTCATGTGAGCAGTCCCATGTATACATTAGCAGGATTTCTGGTTTGAGAAAGGCAAGCAAAAATTGAGCTGCAAGGTTCCAATGAACATATTAGGCTATCGATTAGAGAGAAACCTGTGAATCATGAGATCTGTTATCCTGTGAATTGTCCCCCAAAGGATGTGGTGGAAACCACGTTACTTGAGACTTCTAAAACTAGGCTGGACAAAGCACTAAAGAAAACCTGATAAGGAACCAGAACTACACATAAAGGTAGACCAATTTTTCCAGTTGCAAAGCTGTTTCCCAGGATGTATAAATTGTTGAAGAGTTTCAAATTCTTTATTCGATTTTACCAGTGTCTTAGGTATAGATGGCATGTCTGCAGTTCACAGAAGGGCACAAGTCACTTGGAAATGTTTTCCAATTATTATGAATAATTATATTACTACCATGACTACATCATTGCATTTTATAGCACCTTTTATATGAAGATACAAAAGACCTTTACAAATAGCACCAATGTGATTATACCCTTTTTGCATATGGTAAATTGAGCCAGAGAAGTTAAGTGAGTTGTCCAAAGACACAGACAAGTTTAGTAAGAGTCAGAACTAAATCCAGGGGTCCTGGTTCCACTCTGTTGTAACTAATAGAGATGCTTTCTTTTTTAAGCAAAAATATGCTGTGGACCTCCAAATAGAAGAGGAAAAGCCCATGTTTATAGAAAGGTTATCTTTGTTTTTTTCAACAAACAGTTTATATGCTGTCTTCAAGGACATTCTGATAGCCTAAGATTTTACAGTGAGTTTGAGATGTGTTTTTTAACTTAGTTCTGTGCACTGCTCTTTTTATGTTTTAGGACCCCTGCTTTCTGATATTTTTCCAAACTTTTCATACCTGAGAGGTTGTTGGAACCAAAAGTAATGACCCAAATTTGGACATTGTGACAAAAAGAGAAAAGAATTCTGTTTTTCTTACAGAAGTGTTTTGCACCAATTTAATATATTCCAGTGATTGTTAAACTCATTTATGTTTTACAACACTTAAATCATAAAATAAGCAATTTCATAATCTTGGAAGTCTCTTCACTGCTGATTTATGAGAAATTAAAAAAACAGTCAAATTATATTTAAAATTTCATAGAATCATAGAATATTAGAGTTGGAAGTGACTTCAGGAGGTCATCTAGTCCAACCCCCTGCTCAAAGCAGGACTATCCTCAGCTAAATCATCCTGGCGAGGGTTTTGTCCAGCCATAGGTTAAAAAGCTCTAAAGATGGAGATGCCACCTCCTCCCTAGGTAACCCATTCCAGTGCTTCACCACCCTCCTAGTGAAAAACTTTTTCCTAATGTCCAAACTAGAACTCGAGACCATTGCTCCTTGTTCTGTCATCTGCCACCACTGAAAACAGCCTCGCTTCATCCTCCCTGGAAACCCCTTTCAGGTAGTCAAAGGCTGCTATCAAATCCCCCCTCATTCTTCTCTTCTGCAAACTAAACAGGCCTAGTTCTTTCAGCCTCTCCTCATATGTCATGTGCTCCAGCCCCCTTATCATTTTTGTTGCCCTCCGCTAGACTCTCTCCAACTTGTCCACATACTTTTTTTATTGGAGGGCCCGAAACTGGACACAATACTCCAAACGTGGCCTCACCAATGCCGAATAGAGGAGAATAATCACTTCCTTCCATCTGCTGGCAATGCTCTTGCTAATGCAGCCCAATATGCCATTAGCCTTCTTGGCAACCAGGGCACACTGCTGACTCATATCCAGCTTCTTATCCACTGTAACCCCCAGATCCATTTCTGCAGAACTGCTGCCTAGCTCATCGGTCCCCAGTCTGTAGCTGTGCATGGGATTCTTCCATCCTAAGAACAGGACTCTGCACTTGTCCTTTTGAACCTCATCAGATTTCTTTTGGCCCAATCCTCCAGTTTGTTTAGGTCCTTCTGTATCCTATCCCTCCCTTCTAGGATATCTACCACTCCCCCTAGCTTAGTGTCATCTGCAAAATTGCTGAAGGTGCAATCTACCCCATCCTCCAGATCATTAATGAAGATATTGAACATAACCAGCCCCAGGACCGACCCCTGGGGCACTCCACTTGTGACCGGCCGTCAACTAGACATGGAGCCATTGATCACTATTCATTGAGCCCATTGCTCTAGCCAGTTCTCTATCCATTTTATAGTCCTTTCATCCAACCCATACTTTTTTAACTTGCTGATCAGAATACTGTGGGAGACCGTATCAAAAGCTTTGCTAAAGTCAAGGTATATAATGTCCACCGCTTTCCCCACATCCACAGAACCAGTCACCTCTTCATAGAAAGCAATCAGATTGGTCAGGCGTGACTTGCCCTTGGTGAATCCATGTTGGCTGCTCCTGATCACCTGCCTCTCTTTTAAGTGCCTTAAAATGGATTCCTTGAGGACCTGCTCCATGATTTTTCCAGGGATTGAGGTGAGGTGAGGCTGACCGGCCTGTAGTTCCCTGGATCCTCTTTCTTCCCTTTCTTGAAGATGGGCACTATATTTGCCTTTTTCCAGTCATCAGGGACCTCCCCCCCAGTTGCCACGAGCTTTCAAAGATAATAGCCAGTGGCTCTGAAATCACATCAGCTAACTCCCTCAGCACCCTCGGGTGCATTGCATCTGGCCCCATGGACTTGTGTATGTCCAATCTTTCTAAATAGTCCTGGACCTGTTCCTTCAGCACTGCAGGATGTTCACCTCCTCCCCATTCTGTGCTGCCCAGTGCTGTAGTCTGGGAGCTGACCTTGTCTGTGACGACAGAGGCAAAAAGGGCATTGAGTATCTCAGCTTTTGCCGCATCCTCTGTCACTAGGTTGCCTCCCCCATTGTGTAGGGGGCCCACACTTTCCCTAATCTTCCTCTTGTTGCTAACACACCTGTAGAAACCCTTCTTGTTCCCCTTCACGTCCCTTGCTAGCTGCAACTCCAGTTGCACTTTGGCCTTCCTGATTTCATTCCTGTATGTTCGAGCAGTATTTTTATAATCCTCCCCAGTCATCTGACCAAACTTCCACTTCTTGTAAGCTTCTTTTTTGTGTTTAAGCTCACCGATGACTTTTTTGTTAAGCCAAGCTGGTCGCCTACCACACTTGCTATTCTTTCTGCGCATTGGGATGGTTTGTTCCTGTTCCCTCAATAAGGTTTCTTTAAAATACAGCCAGCCCTCTTGGATTCCTTTCCCCCTCATTTTAGCCTCCCAGGGGATCCTGCCCATCAGCTTCCTGAGGGAGTCAAAGTCTGCTTTGCTGAAGTCCATGGTCCATATCCTGCTGTTCTCCTTTCTGCCTTTTGTCAGGATCCTGAACTCGACCATCTCATGGTCACTGCTGCCTAGGTTGTCACCCACTTCTACTTCCCCTACCAAATCTTCCCTGTTTGTGAGCAGCAGGTCAAGAGCAGCACGGCCCCTAGTTGGTTGCTCCAGCACTTGCACCAGGAAGTTATCCGTGACCCAGTCCCAAAACTTCCTGGACTGTTTGTGCTCTGCTGTACTGCTCTTCCAGCAGATGTCAGGGGCTGGGTCTACACTGATGGCGGCAAATTCGCCGCCCTCAGATCGATTGCTCTGGATCGACTGAGTGGTCTGTGTAGACATGCTCAGTCGATCCAGCAAGCGACACAGGAAAACCATCCCGGTAAGTGGCGTAGCGCTGCATCAAAGGGAGCGCTGTTCTCTTCGACTCAGCGCAGTGTGGATGGCACACGGAGGAGACGCTGCAAAGTCGACGGGAGATACGCAAGTGATTTACGTCACTTGCGTATCTCCCGTCGACTGCCACCGAATCACAAAGGTAAGTGTAGACCGGGCCAAAGTGATTGAAGTCCCTCATGAGAATCAGGTCCTGTGAACTGGAAACTTTCCCTAGTTGACTGAAGAAAGCCTCATCTACCTCATCCTCCTGGTTTGGTGGTCTATAACAGACACCTACCACAACATCACCCTTATTTTTCTTGCTTCTAAGCTTAACCCAGAGACTCTCAACTGCGTATCTCCAGTTTCACACTGGGGCTCAGAGCAATCATAGTGCTTTCTTACATACAGTGCAACTCCTCCACCCTTTCACCCTGCCTGTCCTTCCTGAACAGCTTATACCCATCCATGACAGTGCTCCAGTCATGAGAGTCATTCCACCAAGTCTCAGATATTCCAATCATGTCATAGTTTCTTGATTGTGCCAGGACTTCCAATTCCTCCTGCTTGTTTCCCAGGCTTCTTGCATTTGTGTACAGACACTTGAGATAACTAGCCGATTGCCCTACTTTCTTAGTACGAATCAGAAGGTCTTCCCTATTGCACCCTTCTCTTTCTGCTTCCTCGTGGTGTCCCACTTCCACACTTACCTTCGGGCTTAGGTCTCCGTCCCTCATCGAACCTATTTTAAAGCCCTATCACTAGGTTAGCCAGCCTGTCAGCAAAGATACTCTTTCCTCTCTTCGTTAGGTCTATCCTGTCTCTTCCTAGTAATCCTTCTTCCTGGAACAACGGCCCATGATCAAAGAATCCAAAGCCCTCTTTCCAACACCACCTGCGTAACCACGAATTTAATTCCACAATGCGACGGTCCCTACCTGGGCCTTTTCCTTCAACTGAGAGGATGGACGAGAACAGCACTTGCGCTTCAAACTCCTTTATTTCATTAAACTCCACATTTACATTCAAACCACTCATGGGTGTAGTCAATAAGGGTATGTCTGTACTAATGGCGGCAAAGTTGCCGCTGTTAGATTGATCTTTCTGGATTGATGGAGCGGTCAGTGTAGACCCGCTCAATTGATATAGAAGTCGACGTTAGTGAACCACCCCCTCAAGTGGCGCAGCGCAGCGTCGACAGGAACACATTTCAGTGCAGTGAAGACGGCGCGCAGAAGGCAAGCACAGCAGTTGACAGGAGTTACGCAAGCTATTCTGCATAGCTTGTGTAACTCCAATCAACTGCTGCCAAATCTCCAGGTAAGTGTAAACCAGGGCTTAGAAACACAGATGTGTCAACCAGTTTGTAGAGTGCTACAGCCGAATAAGCATGCCTGAATGTGTCTGTATCCCAATGCAGCTGTTCAGCACCTGATTCCTTGCTCTGTGCACTGGCTCCATAGATTTTTCTCATGTGGAAATCTTGTTGTTCATTTAGCGCTACAGCCTTTGCCCAGAATATTGTGTCCACCCTCCCCTTGCTCATGTGCGGGCTGCTAAGGTTTTTAACATGCAAGGCTAACAACTGCCTGATGTTCTTTTAATCTTCGATGTACCATATTACTGTTCATTTATGAGTGATATGCATTAATGATCTGGAAAAGAAGATGAACAATGAACTGGCCAAATTTGTATCTAATACAAAATTATTCAGTATAGTTAAGTCCAAAGCAGGTGGTGAGGAGTTACAAAGGGATCTCACAAAACTGGATGACTACGTAACAAAATGAAAGATGAAATTCATTGTTGATAAATGCAAAATAATTCACACTGGAAAAGTAATCCCAGCTATACATATATAATGGTTAAGGTTAGGATTTTGTCATGGTTATTTTTAGTAAAAGTTGCGGGCAATAAACAAAAATTCATGGGAGCCCACGTCCTGTCTGTGACTTCTACTAAAAATAACTAGGGGTGGGGGGAGAGGAATGACAGCTGGTGTGTTGATAGTGTGATGGCCCAATGTATAAATGGATTGAGAACTAGATGAATTAATGGAGGATAGATCCATCAATGGCTATTAGCCAGGATGGTCAGGGATGCAACCCCATGTTTGGGACACCCCTAAAACTCTTACTACCAAAGCTGGGAATACAAGACAGAGATGGATCACTCCAAATTTCCCTGTTCTGTACACTCCCCATGAAGCTCTGGTACAGGCCACTGTCAGAGACAGGATATTGGGCAAGAAAGACCATGGTCTGACCCAGAGTGGGAGCTGGCGTATTCTTGTGAGCACAGCATTTTGCAGAACAAATGAAGACAAATTCCTTGCCCTTAATTTGCAATCTAGTCTCTCTGTGCACTTCTTCTTTCCTGGAAAAGAACGCAGTCAAGGAGAATTTAATAAACCCCATGTTTTGCTGAGGGAAGCTCTTTACATCCAACATCAAGAAAGTGATCTAAAGGTTTGACCAAAATAT